>CM052256.1:2140407-2740407 GCA_028455795.1 Lasioglossum marginatum | reverse complement strand
GCAGCTTCACAGACAGTCTAAAGCGCTCCAAGGATTAAGCTTCTTAATGAACGAAATGCTCAAGGCATGTTATACTACTGCAGCACAATAGCCAAGTAGAGGTATAGTAACATGGAAACAAAGTCTGGATATTTGTGAATGAAATAAACAGAGAAACAAAATATGGGAAAAATAATATAATCGCAAAGCTTCCATCACTTTACAGATGCGGTTAAATGCGGCGGAACCTTATAAATTACAACCACGAGAAAAAACGATGCCACAGGAAAGCTTTTATTTTTGAACGGTAGGCGCGCGATTCGTGCAACACAATTTTCGAGGCAAAACACGTTTTATATGCGCGCGGTGACAGCTTTTAATCATTTTTCTGCGCCGCTCGTTAAACAAACGCGTAATTCGCGGGAACGGACAGAGGCGGATAATACGCGCAATAATTCATTTCAGCCGTCTCTGCGTAACGAATCCCGCTTCCATTATTTGAATAACGCCGCTTTGATACAGTTTGGGTCCCGTTTTGACAAGGACGCGATTACACGCGTTCCTTGATGAATAAAATTACTAATTGCGAGAGGTGGTTCGCAGAGAGGAACGATCATGTTGAATTACTTAATGGAAGCTACGTACACAGAATTAAATAAGAGAGAAACAAACGAATGACTTTGAATACCATCGAAATCCTTGTAACGGATAATTAAAGCTGCAGGCGTTGATATAATAATCTAAGAAACGATCGAAAATTATAACGGGAAAATTGACGGATTTTGAACCTCTGTAACTTCGTGTTAAAAAATCTTACAACGGTCTGTCTGTGCTCATTTTAAAGGGTGAAGTCTCTAATTTTTTACATGCACAAACTTAGTTTTTTCGAAAACCCTATCTTCATACCAGCATTCAATAAGTTTTGATTCGATGCATAAATTTTTATGTACAGTATCCCATGTATTAAATTAAGTTGTAGCGCGTTTTTCTTGAATTTCGAGATTATTTACACTATCTATCCCCACTACCGCGGGGTATATCCCGTCAGGGGCCCTGAATCTCGAGAGGCTTAGGTCGCCGAGAAGTGTAACATAATACGGGTCGGGTATAGACCATCGGGTATAGAGACTTATCCAATAACAAAATTTCTTTATTTTTCATTATTTTTCTAAGGGACTTTCACATCAATATATTCGTGGCATTTTTCTAATGAAAATGATACCAAATATGATATAATTCCGATGATATTTACTTGTATAATGAACGTTGAAAATTTTGGACGCAAGGAAGAACAGTGTATGGGAAAGCCTTTGAACTGTTCTGGCGCGCCGCAACTCTTCGCGTCTCTTTCTTTCCCATATACAGAGTTGGGCAAAAATTTTATTCAAATAAAAATTTCGAATTTAAAACCCACTTGGAAAAAACCCACTTTATTCGAAATTTTTATTTAGATAAAATTTTTGCCCAACTCTGCCCATACACTGTCCTTCTTTACGTCGAAAGCTTTCATCGTGCATTACACAAGTAAATATCATCGGAATTATATAATATTTGCTATCATTTTCATTAGAAAAATGCCACGAATATGTTGGTGAAAGTCCTATAGAAAAATAATGAAAAATAAAGAGTTTCGTTATTGGATTAGTTCTGTTTACACTTCTCGGCGACCGAGGCCCTCGAGCTTCGTTGTCCTCGTCTACGTTCGGCAAAAATCAAAGAATAGTATCCCTGGCCGGTAATTGTCTGTGGCATTTACTGTTTTTCATTTGCATAAAATTCAGCGAACGTTTATCTAAGTTTGTCAAACTGAACAAACAAATTGAGCCGTAAATGTCCCGAGTGGAATACGTTTTCATCGGTTGGGAGTATGTACTAATTGGTAACGATGCAGTTAGCAAACTCAACCAGAACATAACCAGAAGAGCCTTTTACAGGTTCCCCAAGGATTCTCTATTCAAGGACGATATTTACCATTGCAAAAGTTGTCACAGCTCTAGATGGTCATTCGATTCATAGGTGTGTTAATATTGTATAATAACAAATGTCATAATAGTCTTCGTTAACCGCCGGAGCCAACCTCACCTGATAGCCCTGCTGGGTTTACTACTTCGCCACATCGTTATCACCAAATTTGAACAATAACTGTTCGAAAGATTCGACAATTCCGGCATCGACAAATTGCGATTTTCCATGTCCAGCTATTGCTCGACCAGAAGTCCTTCAAATGATTGCGCTCTGCGCTCGCAACGCCAAACCGACACCGCAAAATACATCCGGGTAACAACCAGTAATGCATTGTAAAAATTGTTTTTTTTTTCTATTCTATTTTTCTTCAAATTTGATCGTCAAATGTGGAGTTTCAGTAACAATGGGACAAACCACGTCAGTATTTAAATAAGGGAAGATCTTGAAGTATTGGACACGTTTGTTTAAAATATATAAAATTATACATGTCTTCTTTGCTTTAAATTCTATGAAGAACACATTAATTTAACATAAATCTTTTTCAAACTTCGATTCATGATTTTAAAGAAAGAAAATAGTGTGATGCATACATTTTGGAAATATGTTAAATTTTTTATACGTATAATATCTAATTATTATGTAGACATGTATGGATAAATATATCCAAGCTATACACAAGCTCACGGTCTTATTATGGAGAGGATTTTCAAACAATTTAAATCTAATTATTATTAAATGAAATGGGATAGACTTGAACATTTAAAACGATTACCTATATACTCTTTAATTCAAATGCATAAAATGCTCAGTCCAATTATTGTGTAATGTGTTGATTGAAAACGAGAAAAATATCAAAATGAAACAAGTGACAGAGTCATACATTTAATATGATTATCGGAGGTTGTCGGTTAACGAACAGAAATTAATTCCTATTGATTTTGCTCGATCTACATTCGACTGGAAGCCAGTAGAACGTTTTCAAATTCTTTTGCCGCGACGAGCTGCAACATTTCCATAAAATTCGCATGCCGGAGGGAGTCCTACAACCTTTACCCGACAAATCGTCGGCAAACCGTGGATAACGGAGACAGAAGCGGAATCGTGGTCGTCGAAGAAACGTCATGTTGAACAGTTTGTTTGAATTTTCTCCTCGAATATTCGCCCATTCAAATATTGACACAATAGACGGCGCTGCGACGCTGTCCGAAATGCATTTATCAAATGCTTTTGTTACCGTTTTACAAAGATGTTCTTACGGTGTCAGAGAACCGTGGAGCTCGTAAATCGTGCGTCTCTCAACCTCGTATCCCGTAACAGTTTCGCCGCAAACATCCCATTTTAAATGACCCATTCATACGCAGTCGTAGAAAAGCATTTTAATGATCGCGATTCACACTCGTTTCCATTCAGTTGGTTTATGCGAAACAAGAGTATAACCATTATTTACTCTTTTCGACAGATTTTTCATATTTTTTCATATACAATGACTCCCACTAATATTCGGACACTCTTAAAAAGACGATAACTTTTTAAATATCGTACTATACGATTTGAACTTTTTTGGGGAAGCTAGAGCAATTAGTTTGCTACAGGATGTGGAAAAAAATTGTTTCAAAAATTCCAATTGATCGGAATTGTAGAAAAAATACTAAAAGTTGCATTTTACAACTTTTTTACGTGGGCCTATATTGAAAATTTAAAAAATACGTTTTGTAGATCTGTGTCAATTAAACATATTCTGAAAATTTCGTCAAAGTTGGTCGACGTTGCAATGAGCTACAAACGTTTAAAGATGGTAAAAATAGCAGATTTTCACGATTTTCGGCCTATAACTGCAGTAAATCTAAGGATTCTTACATCTTTCAATGCCTGTCGTTTTTTTCCACATCAACCGATTTCGATGAAACTCTCACAGTGCATATAAATGACACAGATCTACAAAACGTATTTTTGAAATTTTCAATATAGACCCACATAAAAAAATTGTAAAATGCAACTTTTAGTATTTTCTCTGACAACTTGCAATTTTTTTAAAAAAATTTTAGTCACCTTGTGCAGCAAACCAATTGTTCTAACTTCCCAAAAAGTTTCAAATTAAGTCTTGCTTAGTTTCAGAATAAAAATTTTCATTGTTGATTACAAGAAACAGATGTTGAATGCAAATGTAGTCCTCCTTTAAATGGTAATTGGAAATGCAAGAACGTTCTCGAATTCTTGTAATGATTTCACAGTTTTATATTTCTTGCATTTTATCTATTGTCTTGTATATTATTTTCTGTTACCTGATACTATTTGCTAGTAACGCAGTAATTGTACCCCAACCTCGATACCTGAAGCAAGAGAAGTCGATGAAATTTCGCAATTTGATCATGGATCTGATTTATATTATAATGAGAAAACGATACTGTTAATAATGCAGACACGGAGACTAATTGAATATTGGATGGTTGATATAGTAGACAGCCTACCGAGGCTGATTGTACACCCACCGAGCATCAATACTTAGGAAAATATCATTTTCTGTTCAAATTGTTAACTTAACGTGAATATAATATTGTGCTTACATTGGCAGAATATATCTGCAATATTTTAATAATTACTAAGTTATTATTGAATCGGCGTAACCATTACCGTAACGGTACCAGCTCATCGACTGAATCTTTTTATATTTTCGACGAATGCGACTGCATAAAATCCAGTAGAACCAAAATTTTAATCAATTCTAATATAACTTTCGTACTTATTCCCACTCGGCATAAACTTTCATCGAGGTAGTCAGTCTTTATTTAATTCCTGTCTCCATTAAATGGTCTTTAAAACCGGGAATTTGCATTCGTGAATCCGCAGTCTTTTAATGAAAAATGAATGGCTACGCCAATATATTAAGCATGCTCTCTGTACCTGTCCAGTAGAGTTGTGAATTATGTAAAATTTCTGCAACTGTTTTCATGGATTTATCAAGACTAAATTCTTTAAACGAAGAAATTCTGGCGCATATGACGTATGCAATGTAGATATCAGAAAAATGTAGATATCATTTTCAGAAAAAGCACACCGTACTTCAGGGAATCGAATTTGGAAATTCGTTGGTCACATGTATTATTGAACAGGATTTGATTACACTGTCTGTTCGTAACTTACCGTTTCTATTTATCGCAACCACGTTGTGTCGTGCTTGCGAAGTAAATCTCAAAATCAATTTTCTTGGAAATGGAGTCGTATATGAAACGTGTTTATTTTACATTCTCGATTTATCTTTGCACGAGGAATCTTTTCTTGCATCATAATGTCGGATACGCATTGCATATATCAGAATTTCCTCCATGCCCTTTCATAACGATAAGATTGCATACAATAGAAATAAATCATGCCATTAAATTTCTGTTTACGTACAGAATTTGGTTACGGTTATGTATGCAGTGTTAAACTATTATTACTACATACAAAACACACATTTAGATTATTCTTTATGTCCCCCGACATATGTTTCTCTGACAATTGATACATTCGCTATCTTTATTTCTGACTTCAAGAATAAATATTTTTCATGATTTCAAGTATAAATGCAATCATACATATAACATTTAAATTAAATAATCTACAGATAAACATATTTTATGTGTTGCAAAATAATATTAAAAACCCATGTTCAAAGGATTCTTGAAATATTGAGACTCCATAGATATTATTATATTTTAGCTTCATTAATCAATTTTAATATTGAATTTAATATGTAAATGCATTCAGTATGTAATATGAATTTAACTTTTCAGATTACTCAACATTTGAGCTTTAAGGTGAATATTCCAAATTTTTGTCAACCCTTTTTTCCTAAAGTTATCAAGGTCATCTCCAGTGTTTTACCGGTAAACCTACAATTTTTTTACACCTTGCCGAATTAATCTCCTAAAAGATGGGTGTAGAAAAATTGTAGATTTACCTACAAAAAACTGAAAGTGACCTTGATAAATTTGGAAAGAAGGGTTGACATAAAATTTGGTAAAATCACCTTAAAGCTCTCCTCGAACTATGTTTTTTAGCTAAAAAAGTTTCTGATCGAACCACTAGTAGCAGTATAATTTCATGGACTTTGTATTTTCATAAAACAATGTAAAATAGTCACTTTTAGGAATTCAACTTCACTTTAAATTTTTGTGAAGATGAAGGGTAGGTTCGAAATTAGTTACACGGATAACCATCACCCTAAGCCCTTTACCATCCGAGGCTGTTATAATAGCAAGTTCAGATTCTGGCTCTTTCCTGCTAATAAACCTCCGAGAAGTCTTTTCTGTAAGATTTCGTGAGAGGGAAGAAGGTGTCGGACGATACTGTTTCTCCAATCCGGTCGACTCGATGCGGATAATGATGTCGCCGATGAATGAGACTACAAGAAGTTGGACAAACAGTTTTACAATGAAACGAGCTCATTAAACGTCTATTTCTTGAGGAGGCAGCCGGTTTCCTCTGAGATGCAACCAGTGGAGACAATTGCGCGAAATATAGACGTGAGCAACGTAGCCGAGCGGATAGTCGGATGATCACGGAACTTTATAATAAGCGAGGAAACTTTTCATATTCTGCTCCGGTCGGAATGCGTCGAGATATATCGCGTTCAGTTTATAACTGTTCTTCAAGACTCCTTTCGTTTTTATCTTTTTTCTCACTCTCTTTCCCTCTCCTGTTTTTGCACTTTGCACTTGTCTCACCTTGCTGCGAACTGCGGGGCGGTCGGTCCCTGGACTCGACCCATCCAATTTCGTTCGCCCCCAGGATGAGCAGAGACAATTAAATTTGACCGGCACTTTGTAACGGCTTAAATCGAAATGTTATACAGTCGAGTCTCAGTAATCCGAGATAATTAAAATCGAGAACGAGCTGCCAACGCAGACGCGCGGCTCACGGGGATCGAACGGGGGTCTCATATTTGAAACAATGAATTCACGCTTTTCGTTCGATCAGTCGGGGGCAAGAGCTGAATTGCCTCGATTGTCTTCTGGCCCTTTCTTTTCAGCACTTCGACCCCGATTTTGATCTCGCGTTAGTGGGTCAGTCAGTGTGCACATTGCTCCATATTATTTTCGCTAATTTGCGAAGAGCGAGAAGAATCCACGCTGTTTTAACACTATTGTTTGCGCGTGGCGATGATGGAGGTGGATAGCTGGAACTATCCTGACTAGGATATGCAGTGGGAGTGTGTGAAGAAATGCAGGATCACTTGTCACGCAGAACATTGTCTTTATTACGCGTCGTGAACGTAACGGTAGGACTTCTGATGCAAATAGCACCCTAGAGTGATCTTTCATCTAGCGATTTTGAGTACTAAGAAATCCCGTCTTTGCATTATTCAGAAATCAGAAGCGGAATCCCGGACCCTTGCAATCCTCGCGTACGTATACGTGGTCTAGCGGTGTGTACGCTCACACACATTCGAGGAGACGCTGCCCTTAACAGGGCGCGGGTACAATGTTCTAATTATCGAGCAAAGAATAAAGTCGCGTGTCAATGTTACTAGTGTGTCGTTCGGTGTCTCGATCAAGAGTGTCAAAAGGACGTTACGACAGGATCGATCCGTAATCGTAACGGGTAAGAGCGGCGCTGCCGATCGATGCGTAGATCGAGCCGCTCGCTGTATTTAGACGCTCGATAACTGGAGTTTTTGAACGGTTGATTCCTGAACAACTATTTATTTCAGAAAATAAGATTTATGATGTTAACAGTAGAACTACTGAACCAGTTAATACGACTGGTTCCTAATTTTTTCTTTCATAACTACTGAAATTATAAAAATATTTTCGTCAGAAATATTCGAATGAACTTCTTTATTGCCGCGCATGTTACCATAAAAATTGTACGAAGTCTGGAATTGAATTTCAACTGAACATATCTCCACGCATAATCCATTCAGAAATAAAAAAGATTAAACGTATTATTTAATACGGATATGTTTACAAACTTTGAGTTCAGTACTATCATTAACGTTTTTAATTCAACCCTTTGAATTTCAACTGAATACACCTTCAAGTTATCCATGTGTAATCCATTTAGAAATAAGGAAGATTGAAATTGAACTCATTATTCGGTACAGTCATACTTAACAAAGTAGTTGATAAAGTATACTCATACTTAACAAAGTAGTATAACACGGTAGTTCAAATAATTGGAAAATTCTGATAGCAAGAAATTTGAATAATTGAATGGAATATTGTTAACTAGGACGATGGGATGTAACAGGGAAGGAGGTCAATGAAAATACCTATATCATACAGCATTTGTAATTCGTTCTGCAAATTACTAGCAATCTCGTCGTGCCACATGTAGAAGTAGATATTCTGCACAATGTAATGCACAAGGGTATTGTGCGAGTGGGGCGCGCGAATATCGAACCCGTTAACTGCTACGTCGATTCTTGAGGTTTATGACACGTTAATTGCTATTGAGTTTGATAGCCAGGAAGCCCGAAGCGCTCGTATGTTGCAAAATTTGTGGTCTTTCGGGCCCGAAATTTCTGTGCTAATTTCACAGATATCCAAAACCACTGCTTCTCTGTAATATCTCACAAAATAGTTACAGTTACCTAAAAAGGCAAAATAAAGAGTCTTCCCATAAGGGGTGCTATTTTAACCCGTTGCAGTCGGAGCTATTTTAACTCGAAAATTAAACGTTTCTTCTGGCCTAGAATAATACCATTGTATCTGATTTTTTCATTTTATGGATATGAAATTGTTATAATACCTCATACAATACTTAAATGTGTAGTAATTGTGTTTTTACCGTATTTGCGTTTCCATGTTAAAACAATAGGTACAAAACGAACGCATAAAACGCGATGTACATTTTTCGAATTTACGATATCCGACAAATTATTGATAAGTCAATCGATAGAGTGCTCGAGAATTTGTGACCGTCGAAAAACTTGCTTTCATTGTCGTGTTCCTCTCTGTATCGATTCTGCTAGCAACATCATATTTTTTTTTACACAGAGTGCAGCTTCGATCGCGGAACAGTCTAACGGGAGTTACTTCTACACGCTCAAATAAATGGAAAATGTCGAATAAAATTTCTCGGTGTTGATGAATTGCGTGTAACAAATAAAGGGGGAAGGCAGAGCTACAAATATCAATTTTGATTGACAAAACAAAAAACGAATTCTACAACGTAAACGTGATTCTCGTCATTTCTAATGTTTCAATTTCATCTGACAATGGCCCGCGTCATTTCAGAACACGTTTCCGTTTCCTCAGTTTCACGAGTTGAATTGGACCTCCAATTGTGCACCAAGTTTTTCTACCGAACGGTTCAACGATGCTGAAATCGTTACTCCACCACCAACCATTTCTCGCTTACACGTGACAGACGTGAAATAAGATTTCTCTAATAATTTTAATCTATACGGTCTATCGTGGGTTAGATTGGTACAAGTTTAACTCACTTAATATTCCTGAGTAACTACTTTTAAGCAAGTATTCTTTCAATGCCATTATTTTACCAATTCTAGGGAATTTTTCTTCAGGAGAATTGTTGAACTTTTTACATTCAAATTTTGCACACAGATTTATGGATATTTAAAGTACATAAGCTATTTTTTGTTTAGTGAAAGTAATAAAAATGACACAAGTTATATATCTTTCCATCAAAGATATAAAGAAGTATTTTAATCAGTGTCAAATTTTAGATTATTTACAAACGGGGGCATTTTCAATTGAACTTGAAAATAGAAAACGATTTCAATTTGTTTGCCAAGAGCTGTATATTTATTATAGTAATTGCAGCATACCATAATTAAGTTTCATATAACATTATTAATACAAGGCAGGTTTTATAGAACTCTTGTGTTTGAAAATGAATAAATTACAATAAACAAGGAAATTTACATTCAACAGCTGTAATTTTTAATAATTTTCTATAAATATTTCCGATCTCATAAAAATTCATAGTTTACCTTTTGACTCTCACGCTCAAGGAATAAATATGTCGCTTTTTGACATTTCTTGTGATTTTTGAAAAATTTCTTTTCACATCCTGTAGTAAACTAATTGCTCTAACTTCCCAAAAAAGTCCAAATCGTATAGTACAATATTAAAAAAGTTATCGTCTTTTTTAGAGCGTCCGAATATTAATTCTGGCCACTGTATGTCAGTTTGAAGGACTTGTAGAATCGAATAACAATCACATGAAACCTACATCTAAAAACCGAGTTTGATCTAAAGTTTTTATAATCAAGAAATCAAACTACTTGATTTTTCATACGTTTGTGTAGGTGTTAGCCATCTCAATTTTTTCTGGAATTTCTGTTACAATACGATGAGAGGAAGAAAGACGGATATACTTTGTTTGCCGGCTGTCAATCGCACAAATCTTTTATTTGCATGGGATCGCGCGGACACGGATTCATTACGGCAGCAATATTTTTAAGCGGCGCCCCGTGAAATCGATAATTCTCATTTCTCCCCAGCCGGGACGACAACCCCGAATTTGTCGTTCTTGTTTTTTTGTTTTTATCGGCTACCACTGACGGTGTAAACTCGTCCATATAAACACCGCTATTTTTTTTCATCCTCCTTCTATCTCTCCTCCTTCATCCTCGTCGCTGCAACAACGGCAGCGGTGGCAAACGAGTACACGTATACCGTTTCCGAGATCGGACGCAAAAAAACAAGCACATACACGCGACTCTTATTTGCACAGCAAACAACGTTTCGCCGCCGGTTCCGTCAGACTAACGACGAAAACAGGGAACCGTGTGGCAAATTGTTAAATATTCCCCGGCGCGTCCGAATTCGTTCGTCACGTCTTTAATACAGGCCCGCAAAAAATACAGGCCCGCTTGATTAACGTAGTCACTAAATTGCCATCGAATCATTCGAGTTCAAACGACGATACAGCGTGTTATCAACGCTACGTTATCGCTAGAATTACCAATGAGCATCAAAAGTGTTTGTGCTGTCTCGTAAAGCGAACGAAAATACGATTAGGTATATTAAGTGCGACTTTCATGGCTATGTATAGAGTGTCTTAATTGCAGAAGACCATTGAATATATTTTTTTCTTTTGTTTTTGTTTTTCAATTTGAATGTAATATGACGAATGGTTCATTATTATAAAAATATGAGATATGTAATGAGAAATAATATTGAATATAACTCGACAAAATAATACACTAATGATAGCATGCATAGAATCAAGTAACCGTGTGCAATTAGGACGATTGTAGGTCGAGTCAAATATAACTCTCTTCCGTTCCTCGTTTTCCGACTGGATTCGTCTATTGGTTTTAGATTGACGCAATGGTAAAAAAATCAATATGACGGAAATGTAGATGCTATCTTTGAAAATGACTCGTTATGATCTCTCTGTCCTAAATAGCCAATGGCAAGCTGCACTTCTCATTCCAGTAGCTGGGGTTAATCTAGTCTCATCTTATCACGCTGATCAAATAAGAGATAATTCTTTCCTCATGTTACTACCATTTTCAAAAAGAAATTTACAAACTTAGTTATGTATCCTTTCATTAAAATTACGATACCATCTTTCGAAGCTTTTCATTTGGCGTATGTAAGTCAAACAAATTTCTGTTTTCAAAATTCATCCTCACTACTCATTATTAGACTGCGGATCTTTATGCAGAATAAAAAATTTCTACATCAATTGCAGAAAATAGAGGCCACCTAGAAAATCTTTTTTCTTCTAATTATCTTATACAGTTGAAACTAATGCACTGATGTCCTTAAATTTTTTTAATATGTTCACTGCTTTAAATTGTACGTATCTATTTTTGTCATAAATGCATAAAATCCGTAGTCTACTCATCATTTTTCAGTTTTAATTGTTCGCAGCGTTGACGTCACTAAATTAATAATCCAACAACACTGTTGCGGTCGATGAACCGCATCACTCGTAGCATAGCACCATAGAAGTCACCGATAAAATTGAAGGGTGCAGCAGTGGATTTTTATAAAATGCCGGATAAACACTGAGTCCCGTAACAGGAATGGTGTTCGTGACTTGGTCGTTTGTGGTAGAAATGCCTGGTATGTGAGCGCGCGTCGAACGAGGTGCAAAGGTCGAACACAATTACTCGTGGCTTGCGTAACGATACATGACGCGATTTAATAATTCACTTCACGACCGACTGCTTGTGTCATGGTGCGGCACGCGTTAAGGGTTGTTCATACTGGCGCCGTGCCAGGAAACGTGATAACAGGCAGTTTGTCAAGGGTATTTGATACGAGATGTGACGATTGCATTATTGTGAAATGCAACCATTCAAATTGTTCAGCTCGGAAAAAGCTCGGTGATGTTTGTAACAGACTTCAATCCTTAAATGGACCCTCACAATGTACTTTAAAAATGATTCTATCAGATTATTTTTAATATTCATCCTCTATCGAAATGGAAACAGAAGTGAGATAGTAAAATTTTATCTAAATCCATTATTATATTAATTGGTTATAATATTATTAATAGGTATACATTAAATAATTATTAGCATTTTGAATGGGGCTGCATCGGCTCCAATAGTTCACTTATGGGTTAAACGTGGTCATTAAAACTTGGAAACAAAAGAAATCAATTTTAACTGAGACCTTTTATATTTATTTTGTCATGGCTCGTTTCAAATAGTTCGAGAAATTCTACATTTATTTTTGCAGACTGACTTTTCGTTATAGCTGGGAGACACTTAATTGCTTTATTGCCTTAATTACCTTAATTGCCTTAATTGCATTATATGCAAAAGGATATTAATTTATAACATGAGTTTATAATGGTTGACTAACAAAATTGAGCAACCATTTAAACGCGATTATATACGAAGACTCGTTTATTCGACTTCATTACTGTTGTTGAAATTCCCAGTGATATTCAATCCCGCGCCAACATATCGTTAAACAATACGTAACTTTATTTCGCGCTTCCGAAGTTAGAGTGGAAAATGCAACAGAATATGATATACCGATATCACGATGTTGCCCCGAGTATTTGCTCGAAGCAGGAACATATTCTATTTTCTCTACAATTTTTAAGCATTAAATCGAGTGTGAGAGAAAATTCGAGCGTGCGTTTACTTTCAAAGCAGTATCGAACTACGAGCATACAGGGAGAAGCACACCGATTGCACCTGTGCTTCTGTGTCATGGATTTAGCGAAATTGTCTCGTTCACAATTTCTGCTGTGTTACGCATAATTTTCAATGTCCAGGATCTGGGAAACTTTGCTGCGCGGATATGGTTGGAAAAACTGGCTGAAAAGGAATTCCCAGAACGTTCCCGCGAACTCTGTTTTTCGCAATAAAGTGGCCATCATATTGTACCAAAGAAACTTTTACGGACATCTGTACCGCTTTCCTGAAAGACCTTAATTAGCATAATAGTGAAGGCAATAATTATAATACAAAACTATAGTCAACAATTAATTCATTCATAAATTAGATATATCAGTAAAGCAGCATAAAATCTGAATTACGTAATAAATTGCGATTTGATTAAATACAATCTACATTAACCCTTTACACTCCGAATTATTTTTCAATTTTGTTGCCAACAATTCCCTACTATTTTAAGTGTTTTATTAAAAATTTACTTCAAAGGGCAGTTCCTTGACTGCTACTTATTTTAAACAATTTTGTTTACTAATTACATTAAATATAAATAGCTCTCAAACTTTGTTATAATTTATATTTGTGGAATTTATATTTGTTTTAACTAAAAAAATAAGACAATCAAATAAATAAAGGAAGAATCAAACACATATAAGAACCCCTTTTATTTACATTTTTCTTTCTCTGATGTCGAGTCACACTCGACAAAGGAGTGCAAAGGGTTAACAGGTTGGTTGAAAAATTACAACCTATGGAAAATTTAACAAAATCAAATTGGATTAGTAGATGAAACCAAAACTGAGAAGATATAATTTATCATATGTGATTCCTTTAATTCTTCTCCATTCATAAGTTCTAATAAAAATTAATTTTCTGCAGTATATCAGAGTAAGAATTATTTTATAAATCTGGTGAAAAAATAGTGTCATCAGTATATGTCGTGGATTCAGTGTCAAGGATTCTTCGATAACGAGTGAAGTGAATACATTTTAGATTCGCTGTATAACCGATGTGGCAGTCAAAATTTATGATCTTGTGGATAAAAAATATAAAAATCATGATTTCATAAAATGTCGAATGTTTTACATATCCCACGAAATCAAAGTAACGTACTTAATAACACAGAAATTGGAAAATCATTTTATGATTACGAGATTTATGGTTATTATTCTTTCAATCTTTTTGCAACTTTTAAATTCGTAAATTCAGTTTTAATTCTGGAGAAAGAATTGTATATCAAAAATCCATGCAGTGCTTTTCATCCCCATATTTCTGTTGCACAATGGATCCCGTCTGTTGTTAGCGATGTATCCTTTTGTAAAAAAAATATTTGAAAACTTTTGTTTTCTCCATTGATATTTCCCGGGTTCTTTAACTGCAATGTGTTTGTTACATACCGACTCTTTGCGATGCACGAATCGGATCAGTCACAACCCATGCGTTATAGCTGATTCCCAAACGACTGAAAACAAAACGTCGAACACAACCGGCCAATGATGCGCACGATTTGCGCAATGGTTTCCGGTTCAAGTTTTGAAAAGCCCGCTGGGACCGCGCAGCGAGGAAGTTGTTTATTTTCGAGCATGCAAATGTAGAACGATTATTGCCCCCGATCCGCACGGCTATTATAAATTGTATAACTCGAAGGTATTTCATTGAGTTTTGCACAATGCTGTTATCCATATTGCGTTTTAATGGCCGTGGACGGGAACGCCTATACAACCTGCTATTATATTTATTATTTTGTGAGAATTATTCTTTGACGAGTTTGAACCTTTGCGATATGCAATTTTTTATCAATTCTTTCTGTGTTCTAAAATTAAACCTATCATGAAAAATCACCCACGCGCGCGCGCGAGTATAATCTTCATCTTACCCATTTAGTTATTGTAATAATTATGTTTGTTTCACGAATTTGAATATTCACGTTGTTACGTAATATTCGGAAATTAAATTTAAGCAGGAAATGTTAAGTAACAATTGAAGCAGAAATTCTGTGAAAATTTGTTCCTTCAAAGCTTTCTTCTTACCTTGTGCAGTCGCGGTTATGTTCAGAACATGAAAGAGGAAAAGAGCTGTTAACTACTGACTTTATCCTTTAAAAGGGATTTTTGTCGACTAAATTATGTTTTAGATTTGTAGATTCACGTGAAATTGTACGGAAATTAAAACATTTGAGTAATATCTTTTTCATAATTCGCTCGACCATACGTTAGGGTACAGATATAGTGGAGCGGTGAAGAAATGAAACCAATGTAATTAAAGGCGACTGTTTATAGTGGAGCTACACTTTTTAATGGAAAAATCATGTGTAGAGATTTTACGAATTTTCTGATATTACACAAAACTCTGAAATGTCCAAATGCCATTTGTGGGATTCATCTGTTGTGGTTAGCCTTGATCGTAAAAGAGATAGATAATGATGAAATCTTTTTCTTTTTAATGATTCTTTTTTATGAAAATTATACCAACATCCCCCTATCGTACAGATATTGCACTAATTCAGACTACCATTTGTTTCGGTGCTAAAGAACTCTCCTAATGATGTTGCCTTCAAAAGAGGCCTGTAAAAGTCACGTGTCGCAGTTTATCCTCAGTGTCCAGTTTTACCTCAAAAATGGCAAAAGGTGGTCGATCAAAACGGCACATACTTGATTTAATAAATTGCATTTAAAATATGGAAAAAGCTTGATTCATTTCTGCATTAAAATACGAAGAAACTTTTCCCCAACCTAATAGATCATAAGACGAGAGATCAACTCTTCTGCATTCCAGAAGATCGTGCTCCGAATTCGGAGGTGGTGTTCGGCGTGTTAACAAACTGCCAAGAGAAATGTGTGTTCTCCCGTCCCACGTCGAACACCCTGTACACCGAGTGCTATACCGTTTGCTCAATCTCTGGTCTGAAATTCTAGGCGCAAGTCGGGTCACCGAGTAGCGGGAGGAGAGAGTCTCGTTTGCTCATGCCATGGGGTGCGTTTCAGCGGCCGCTTTTAACGTCAAGCCTACGGAACGAATGTGCAGAGTACCTGTATATGACGGTGCGCATGTGTACACCCGTCCTATCGGTGTCGCAGTTGATACCTCCAGCAGTATAGTGGATTTACATTCGCGAGGAAACCGCCAGCCGACAACCGTAATAAACTTCTGAATTCGTGACGCGGTATAATATATCGATCAGCTGAAGGACATTACGTCTTTCCTGTTCCTACGGCGGAACAGGATGTTCCTTCCGGATATTGTTAGTAAGAAAGCTCGGAATCGGGTTATTAGAGGGAACAGCCTTACGATTTCCCTCCCTGCGATCGCATTTATCGCGCACCATCGTATTCCTCATCTGCGCCAGTCCTTTCGGTTGCTTTACGACTGCGTTCGAATTCACCCTCGAATTTTCTTCGCTGAATTTCGATTTGCCCTCTTCAAGGATCAATTTTCTAAAGTGCAAAGAAGAGATATAGAATAAATTCTTGTTTACTTTTTAAATAATTTTATCTTAAAAAGAAAAAAAATTAACGTTTACTCGTGTGCCAACATCCCCGAAGTGGTTAACACTAGCTTCAGATTATTTGTCAATTTTTTGGAACTTGCTTTTGAACGCTTTCCTTGCAGAACCATTAATTTTTCTGTCGTTCCTAGCATTTTATTGGTTCAGCTTAATGGTTAGAAATTGATTGGTTAAACAATGGTTTTAACGCTTTTGGACAAAATACAGACTCTGCCCTCAAGGGGTTACCCTTGTAGTGGTCACATGAATTTTGTTATTTTAGAAAGTTAACAAATGAATTATAATATTCAAAATTAATATAAAAGTTCTACTGTACTATTTTTACACATACATTTTCTGTATTTACGAAAGTAATGAAGATATGAATGTGAACAAGATTAATCTAGGATCATAAAACGTTAAAACAATTGGGAAACGTAAATGTCCACGGCGCAATAAAACTTTCATGATTATAAGTAATAAAGTTTATGACGTGAATAGGGCTATGAAACGATATTTTCAACTGTCCTTCGATCGACATTGGAATTAGGAATTTAATAGTTGATTTAATAAGTCTTTCCAAAAGTTTCTTCCGCAGCGTGCACGTTTAACGATGCAACTATTTGTTTGCTAACATTTTATTACTTTTCGGACAACCTAGTATTACTTTATATCGAGCCGATTACTTTATAGAGCCCGGCTCTAAATTTAATGGCGATTGACTTATAAAGCAGTCGACACGTCACAACAGACAATAAATCCAGTAAACGTAACATCCTCTCGGATTTAGTGTGTTTATACGCTATTTTATGGGTCATTCTTACCCTCATACAAGCGCAATAGATGGTGGTTATAGTGTTGTGTCTGACTCCGATGAATAAAAATTCATTTTATTGGCCTATTGATATATTTATGCTGAGTGCTCGGCAACAGGTGGGAGATTGTGAAGAAGTGCTTCTCTCACAATTTGTCAGTAATTTGTTACGTCGTTGTGAACGCGTTTAAGGAGTTCTCTTGCGTCGTGAACTCTTGACCGGAATGTTTTTAAATAATGCATGATGCGCACTCTTGGAACCAGACTAAGTTGATGTTCCTTCTTCAAATGAGGATGGAGAACATTTCTAGGAAGACATGTTACACAGATCAGTGAAGTAAATCTTTTTGCGGTCGTTACTTGCCGGACGATGCAGCTGCAACGTCTAGCCAAAGTACATTTTCGATTTTGTTAATCAATATTTAAGTAGATTTAGATTTACCTTTTTATTTTCGAGATAAAGAAAACAATAGAAGTAGATGTGGAACAGGTGAACCATTTTTTTACGAGAGGAATGGATAGCAGTTGTGTTTATTTTATTAAAAATAATCATTGGACTAAATTTTATAATAAATCGTAAGATGATATTAGACATTGCACAGTGTTTGAATAGAGGTAGGGTAGGATATATATATTTCACTTCTGTTAAATTTTCAATCACATAGTAATGAAAACCATTTTCATTTTTGAAAGCAGGATACAGACTTTTTCTATAATAACTTGTACTCTATATTTCTATATTATGAAAACAGTATGTGAAATTAATAAAATAAAATATTCATTGATATTTTTACCAATTTATGATGCTGTTTGACATAATAACCTTTATTAATTAATAGTTACAATTAAAACGAAAGGTTCCTCTCGAAAGTTGCCATTTGGACAGTGAAATTTCAAAGTAAATAATTGTAGAATTAAAAAACCCATTTAAACATACAAACTGCTTGCAATAATGTGTACTATACATATAAAAATATTGCAAAAGCGATTAAAACAGATTAAAATAAGCGTGACTCTTAATTCAAACACTTTGTTTAGTTATATTCGTTCACGATATTATACGTCTGTTATTTATTATTACCACGAAAACGACCGAATGGAAAGACAATAAGAAGAGTATTGTTTCCCATTCATATCCATTCATATCAGCTCCCTGTTCATGCACAGGAACATAATATCTAAAGCTTCCAGGAATTCCTTCTGTGGCAATTCGATAAAATCGTTTACATTGTTTACACAAGTGATTTTCATGTCCGTCCATGTTTGTCGTGGAAACACAACAGCGAAATCGGAAAGGGTGAGCGGTTAAACGAACAATACGTGCCGTAGTTAACCTCTTGATTTGCTTGCGTATGACCCATCACGGCAAACAGTTCGGTCACCATTATTGCGGACTGCACAGAATTAATTAAACCTTTCATTAAATTTAGCGCCGAAGCTGGTTCAGCTTTTGAATCTATAACGCGCGACACATTTGCCTTGTCTGACGAATTGTAAATCTGAAGTTGCCAATTTCGTCAGTCGAAAGCAAGTATGTACTTCTAAAAAATCTGCCTTTTCCAGAAAGTTAGTCTACAAAACTTGCAATACATATATGCGTTGTGTGTTTGTATTTCTGTTAAGATTTAGACGATTTTTAGAATAATGAAGTATATTTCTGATTTTTCCATTTTTAAATGGTTCCGTGACTTTTCGACCGCTGTGCACTATTAGAACTCACCGGACATTATTATGTTTTAATCTGAGGAGACAGAGTAAATGCGAGGCCGCGTGTGAAACAATGAGCTTCGGCAAAGAAAGCATGATTTCCGTCGGTGGTAACGGAAATGCCGTGGTGAACTTAGCTTGCCCAATATTGTTCCTAGTATTACCTACTACGGCAAACAGTTCGTGGTCGTTATCACGGGCCACACCGAATTAATTAATCCTTCCATTAAAGCTGCTGCGGAGGACCACACGGATGCTGACTGTCTGATCGTAGTGACTATGTCGCACGGGGAATCGGGTTTAGTGTACGCGGCTGATACCTTGTACCCCGTCGATATGCTGTGGGCCCCGTTCACCGGCGACCGATGCTCCACCCTCGTTGGAAAGCCGAAGTTATTTTTCATTCAGGTGAGTGAAATCCAACATTTTAGTCGATTACTATAACTAAACTGTGGATCTCTAGGCAGAATAAAAATTCTTTTGCGAGGAACAGCTGTTAGGTTAAAATATTAAATATTAAATTTAATATTAAAGCAATTCAATTTACCACCAAAATGAGGAGAAACACAAATCAATGAAAACATTTGAAGAATTAAAAAATATTCACTAAATTAAAATGATTAGTGAAAAATATAAATTTATATTTAACTCCTGTGTCCTGTAATTGATGCATAAATTATTTATTTCGCATAAATATCTGGAGTCTAGTCATAAGCAACACAATTAATAGCGTGGTCCTACACGACAATGATTCAATTAATTTGTTTTATGTAAATTTGTATTTAATGTTCATCTCTATCGAAATGATAAATAGAAACGTTATATTAATAATAGTTACACATTAAATAATTATTAGCATTTAAAGATGGCCGCACTGACCCCAATAGTTCACTTAAGGGTTAGGGAAGGAAATGAATTAGTATAATATTTCACTTCAGTTTGTTTCAATCGAGATAGAAAATTTCTATTTAGCATAAAGATCCTTAGTGAATATTTCATTATTGCGGATACAGAAACGTTTCAAGCGCGAGGCTCGCGATAACAGCCAGTTAGTTGAATATCAAACGTGCAACGAAAACTAAAAAAATATTATACGCTGTATAATGGAAATCTTGGTTGCCAGTACGATGTAATCCGACCAGGAGCTTTTTCCATTTATCTGCTTCAGTAAGATCTCTCACGGATTTTCAGCGGATTACTGTGAGGACGCTTGTGTTTTTTAGCTCGGCAGCCCATGAAACGTGCATATCCCGCAGGATAATGGAACTGTTTGCGAAGAGAGCACACAACTCAACGACCGCAATTAAGATTACCCATTATTTTAAAAAAATGAGGCAATAATAATAGAGAACGCGCCATAAATATTCCACGAAAATTTCGGTTTCTCGGCGAATTGTCTCACGAGCCTTTTTCTAACCAAGTCATGGCGTTCCACGGGATTAAATAGGCGTTTATTTTTCAGATTATGTTCCTCCGGTTTTACCATAGCTACTCGGGGATAGGTACATTCTAACGCCTTTGTGGCGTGGGCTTAACAAATGGTGGAATTATATTTACGAATTATTCTTTCATGTACTAACGCTTGCAAATTAATTTTTTCCAGATTTTTTGTTCCATTTTCTATACATTACCACAGCAGTACCTGCATTTATTTCAGCAACAGCTTGTATAATTACAGTATCTTTATTAAATATGCAGTGTTTCCTTTTGGAAAATATGAGAAAAGATGTTTTCACCAATAAGTTACACATTTTTAGAAAACAGATAAACTAATACTTAAATGGACTGCGGATCTTTATGCAAAATAAAAATGTTCTGCACCGATTGTAGGCACGAGGAGTTAAATAAAAATTCATTTCATCCTTAATAGATTTTTTACATTGAAAACCTCATAACCATATTCTTGGATTTTCTAATCCTTTACTGTTTTATATTTCACCCAGCCAATTTGTTCATAAATGCATAAAAATCCGCGGTCTACTAATAAAATAACTAAATACTAAAATAACTAAAAATAGTATTAAGAAAGAGTGAATTGATAGATAAATAGAAATTGACTACAGTAAATGAAGTAAAAGAAGAAAATGCTGAGTGCACGGACGCCAATCAAAGAGCGTCCGTTGGCGTAAAATTGTTTCGAGAGCTTCGCTCCAGTTCAGTCATTGCTTTCCAGAGAATTATATTACACTGCGGTTTCAACGAGCAAAAAGGACACATGATACAAGCACTACATTGCCACTTGAACGTTCAAGTACACGTGCTTGTGACGACGATACTTTTAACTGCTCTCAATCGACGTGTGTACGCAACATTCGTTTTTCGCAATAGTTTGCATTTTCAAATTACATATTTCGAAAACATGGAACTTGGAAATAAAACAAAAATACAGAAACAAAATTATTTTTAAGCTAAATTTTTTCGTAGAATTTGAAATCTGGTAGACAAAGCTTGATTTTTAAAACCACTCGAGTAACTTCAAAGTTAATTAATCAGAACAAGGAGTTTGAAACTAGATATAGTTAATCTGCCTCCAATATATACTTAATGTAATACGTTTATTGTATGACATTTGACAGGAAATAAATTTATTTCTCTCGAAATAGCCGAATAGATTTGATTCCGTTATGCTCAGCGAATATGTGTTCATTAGATTTAATAGGACGCTGGTCATGACTGCCGTAGCTTTGAAATCAATATGCACATCAAATTAAATTTCCTATTTCATTGTATTGAACTATAAAACGCAGAATTGTAATTATAATTTAGTAATTGAAAAACCGTGACATTTACCTAGTTTGCGAGGCATTACGCATCCGTCTTTTATATCCATTCATATATTTTTATCTTTTTTTATCTTTATTAATTGAGTATTTCATACTGAAGGGATTACAAAAAGAAACAATTCTAAAAGTATAAAATTATTATTTTTGTACGAGAACAGTATAAATATATATTTTATTCTACTTTTAGAGAGAAATTGCATAAGCTCTGGATGAAGATCCAATAAATTCGTACAAGTGTAGATTAATATTTTATCTATCGATTTTAATCGAAAGTCGATTAATATTTTCATGTCTAATAGTCTCCATGAATGTACCATGATGGAATTTCCTTAATTTTATGCTGTGATTGTAAGGCAACTTTTGAGAATTATTTAATACAAAGACGTTGGATGTTATAACTCAAAACTTTTTGAAGCAATAGCAATCACTAGATAACATTTAAAAAAAGATTAATTGCTGGCAGTCTGACGGGTGTAGTTATCTGACACACATATTTTTACAGCACTAAATATTTAACATATCTGAAGTAAGTTAAAAATGAAAACTGTCCTCGACGCAATTTTCTCAGATCATGCATTTTCTTAACACTAGATCTACCACACCAATCAAAATGACTAATTTTACAATTTCATTCTGAAATTCCTACTTCATGTTACATTTATTTTAAAAGTGTAATATAATGAATTTTATTTTTGTTTTATTTATACAGAATAAAAATAATTTTGTATCATGGCTATTTATACCAATATCAATCATTTTGACTGGTACTTCTCAAAATGGAAAAGTATCCTACAATCAGTTTCCCGAATGTGAAACCGTTAATTAGATATGTAGATAGATTTATCGATGATTTTATTAGGAAATATTATCGCACCCTACGTCTTATCTGGCGCCAAACCCTAAACATAAACGTGATGTAACGTAACATAGACATGAAAATAGCCTGAAAATTGATTAAAATTAATTAATTCGACAAATTGAAGCAGATAGGTTTGTAGAGCAAGAAAAAGGCTTGCGAATGCATATATATACTTTACTTAACAAAACACAAAATTGTGGGAAAAGAAAACAAAAAACGCGAGAATTTATTACACAACCCAACATATGTATAATATAACTAAGCATTTTTTCTCATTTTGGTAGAAACACTGGTTTCGGTAGAAATAGGTATATTTTAATTGCCGGCAAATCTAGTGTTAAATTAGTCTTCGAAAGATCAAAAATCATAAAAATATATGTGGTGCTATCCACCGCAGTGTACATCTCGGGATGTGAACACGAAATCGTGCAAGTTATCCGGCTTCTCGGTGGAGGAAAGTTTCTTTGTTAAGAAATTATTGTCGGCCACAAACGGTTGCGAAAATCGGCAAGATGAGATACATGGAAATGGAGGGAACAAGCTTTCGCGAACTTGCTCTCGAGCGGGAAGAAGATCCGACGCGCTGGTTTTCCGGTTCTCCGTGAAAACCGTAGAGGCGGTACGCTAACGGAAGTGGAAAAGACAACACTGTTAATTATCCGTACGACGTTTCAAAGGGACATGAAAGAGTTTTATAGTTGACGAGGTTACTTCTCAACTCGTTTAACAAGCTCTTCAGAATGTGCCACGACGGAGAGGCGGCGTTAAGCCACGGAAAGTTAGGCGGCAACGTGATAACGTAAGGGAGAAGCATACATGAGAAAGTCAGCTTATTAAAAATACGGCATATCAGTATTACATACGTAGGATTTCGTTCTACTTCCTTCCAGCGATACTTATCAAAGAACATTATTTAAATGAAGTATATTACATTTCCTGTACATACATACGTGAAATAGGAAATTCATTGAACATCTAATTAACCCTTCTGAAGAGCATACCTGAGCAATCGCAAGCATTTGAACACCTATTTCTAGATATTTCAAGCTCATTCTAATTTAATAGAAGTGTTAATGTGGTTCCTGATAAAAAATATCTTGAGATTATATATCTATACAGGGTGTCTCAAAATTTCTTTATCATCCGGAAATGGGAGGTTCCTGAGATCATTTGAAGCAACATTTCCCTTTGCAAAAATGGTGTCCGCGGCTTTGTTAAGGAGTTATTAACGAAAAACACGGACCAATCAGAGCGCGACATAGACGCGTGTTGGTCACTCTGTATATGCTTTTTGTATAAATTAATATACGTATTAATAATATATTGCAATTAAAAAATAAATAAGTTCCATACGTTAGGTTGGAAGAAAATTTGTTTGTTCATAAGAAGACATAATGCGGTCGAGGTAATAAAAATTAAAAAATCTTTGAGAAAACCATAAACCGATAATTAAAACATTACTATCTGGTATAATTCAGAGTCGGAGCTGTTCTATTAGTTCGATCTGCTCGAAACAGTAAGTTCGAGGTGGAACTAGTTCAAACTGTTCCAAAGTTCGAACTTTACTTACTAATATATGTATACATCCTCAAAAATGGACACTCGTGTACCAAAAGCGTATATGTACAGTAACTGCAAGAAGTATTTGAATTCTAACTTTCAGATTGTCGAACAATTCTGAATATATAAACAGTTAAAATACGAATTATAATACTTTTTCGATAGTACATCTTTCATTAACTCATTGCCATATAGTAATGAGGCTCGTAACGAGAATCCCGAACTTTTATTCTTTTATTCTTCTGTTGACAATTTTTCTTTTTATACGAGGAAATTAATAAAAATAGAAAAGTTCTAATCATTGCAGCTATGAAGAAAATAATACAAGGGGTTAAACGATCTATAGAACGAGTTTTAACGAGTCTATACAGGGTGTTACTGTATTTATGGTATAGCCTCGGGGGATAGTGATTCTACATGAGAAAATAAGTCGAAAATATAGAATAAAACTTTTTCATCCGGAGCTTCGTTTCCGAGAAAATCGAGTTTGAAAACGCAGCTGTCTGGTCATGACCAACCAATTCTACTTCCTGCATATACTATAGCACGCGGACCCGACAAATTTTTGAACTAGATTTTCTCGAAAACAAAGCATCAAACGAAAAAGAATTTATTGCGTATTTTCGACTTACTTTCTCACGTAAAATTACTCCCTCTATTATTGTACCATGAATACTGGAACACCCTGTATAACGTGAAACTTTATTCTTCGAATTTATGGTAGCTGCAGTCATAAAAACGATCTTATATTTTTAGACATTTAATTTGTAGCGTTTTCGAGAAAAAATGCGTCCTTAGTTTCTCACAAAGATTTATTTTGTTTTAATAAATAGATTGTTGAATCGCAGAGTCAGAGATGCATCAAGATACTCAATGGCCATGGGCACTTTTCTAACGACTTCAACATCAACCTCCCTCATGTTCTCTCCCATGTATTTGTCGACTGTTTTGAGGACCCTTTTCTCCTGCAGTGACAATTCTGTTCGCACCAGAAGCTTGTACGAAAAATGTCGAGTTCGTACTCCAATCTCTTTCCACCCCTATCCTGTGTACTAACCCTTTACACAGAGCTAATTGTAACTTGCTTTTACAACCTTTGATTCTTTTAATTTGAATTCTGATTTTAAAAATTTGCAAGTATTATTTCTGAAATCTAATAACAGCCTGCAACACATTTTAACCTTCGCAAGGTAATGTGGAGCCTCAGAGACCTCAGCTTCAGATTTTTGAAAAGAATTTTTATATGAATAAAATTAAATTAATTGTTTGTTTACATTTTATCCTATGTTATTCTTTATACCAAATTTATTAAAAACGAGGCTGTTTATGAAATTCATTTGTCGGGGTCTAAGAGACCCCACCTTACTGTTATGTGTTATTAGACCTTACCTTGCGAAGGTTAATACGCTATTCTTTTTATTAGACTGTGAATCTTTATGCAAAATGAAAGTTTCCTATATTATATGTGAGACGGAAGAACTAAATAGAAACCTCTCTTTAACACATTTGCAACTGCTACAGATATGTACAGATGGAAAATATGTTATTGAATAAATCTATGAATAAATATTATAATTTTAACTTTGGACTTTAACTTTCGTTCGATCCTAATATTTTTCAAATTGCTCCCGTTCACTTTTGTGATAAATGTATAAAATCTACAGTCTCTGGATCGACTTCCGTTAGAGGTAGGAAGTTCCTCTCGTGATCAATAATTTCAATGATTTATAGTGTGCTTTGACATAGACTAGCAAAAGAATTGGATATCTCTGGAAGTTTATAAAATATGAATAATTCAAGTTATTCGTTTGAAACTTTATGCAGTTATGCATACTTAAGTGGGTGAAGAATATTCACACGCCGTCCACTAGGTACAAAGTGATATTATAGGTCACTAATATTTTCCTCTAGGAAGGAAAGGAAGTAGAGTTGCTTTGAGTTCTGAACGATTCATCTCAAACATTTTAGAAGTACTTTTATAATCATCTATAAATACTAGTCGAATAGGTTCAAAACTTTTGTGAGCACTTTGTGACGATCTCATGCGTGTTTTAATTCGGACCGGTTCTCACGAAAATCACATAAATCTCGACAGACAATGATCGCAGTTTATCGAACAACAACCGCGGGAATTTGAAATTCTGTGGCCATTGTTCGGTTGTCCTGACCTGTGCAACGGCAGGATCATTCTTTATCGTGCCAAACTCGTTTTTAGCCTTCGGTCTAGCTGGGAAATTTTTGTATCTCCGTCGCGAAGTTCCTAGACAATAGTCGCACGATAATGTCACACTTTCCGCGTGATACATGCAGGGTCGTCGAGGTAAATCCGGAAAAATCATTGTGTAAAGAAAAAAGGTTAAATTCCAGAAAAATGTCACTACATTCTTTCGTCAGAATAGGAAATATAATATAAATAAAGTCAGTTTGATAAGGAAAAGCTTTATCCCTGGTTCTTTGGCACCTTTTATCCTTGTGACTTAACATTCAAAGTCAAGGTTATTCATGGCTGACATTTTCCCACTTGTTCACTGATCGATCGCTTGGATAGTGAATTACCATATCAACAATTGCTTTTTTACATTTGCCTTATCTACATCTTATTTATGGAACTGTCCGAAAAAATCCGATTTTATCTGTACGGCACTGTGAAGAAGAGGGACGCGTCCTTTCGAGGCTATAACGCGCGACGTTTTATTCCCCAAGAGGACGGTGCGGTGGTTGGAAGATTGAAAAATGGGAGAAGTAGAAAATCGATTGAGGCAACTAGAAAATTGTGCGAAATTGCAACGCAAGTTCGTTCCGTGCGTTAACAGGCCGCCTCGGGTTTCATCTCCCTATTTTTTATATCTTTTTCTATGAATTACAAAATATCTGAACGTGCCACGATATCCATTACTATAGCGGATCGTCAATGAATAAAGAAATCTTTGTGATGTAAGTAGCAGATCCTTTTTATAGTCAGACATAATGGTTCATTAGGCAATTGACTAAAGAAAAATTCAAAGTCTAGGGGAAATATACAATGGAAAGAATTATGAAAAATGGCTAGAATAATCAAATTTAGAGATCATCGTAACATAAGTAGTAATCCACCTTTATGGTCAAACATAGCTGTTTACTTAATATATCACTTAAAAATATTATTGGAAGCGACTGAAATTTTACAAATAGGCATTTAACCCTTCTATTGTGTTCTGGTCTGTATAACCCGTTCGATTTTCTAAGTTAATATAACTTTGTTATTTAGACTTCGATTGCATACAGACTTGTTGACTTTGTTGACTTCCAGGTATATTTTCAAATATAGAAAGAATTTTTCAAGAAATTTATTATATATGTATGTAATAAAAATTGTTACATTTATTATGTTCGGGCCACTATGACTCGAAATGTTAAAGTTATTAGATAGAATTCGTTGGACTCAATATCGGTAAAGTATGAACGTCGGTAAAGCTTCGTCGGTGATTTCAAAGCAGTTACACTGTCGTTCCACTACGACAATGGTTTCGGAGAACAGTGGAAAACGACTTGATTGCAAACGAAACTTGCCTCGAGTGAATTTCTTCAGTCGCAAGCAAGTAATCGCAAGAGTTAGTCGTTCTAAAATGAATGAAGACAGGATTCAATATTTTTCTGATTCTACTGATCTTAGTACATCAGAAGCAATAGAAATAATACAATCGTCGAGACAAGGAGTCAACGAAGTTGCTTGCACAGCTCAACAACCAAGTAAAAGATCAAGATATAAATATTGTCCATCATCAAACGATAACAAAACAAATATAATATGTATAAAGTGCAAGAAACATATTTCTAAAAAACATACATATTATTATTGTATTAATTGTAACACATAGAAAATCGCATATTTGATATATTCAAGTTATGATACTTTTGTTGCTTGTTTTAATATTTCTTTAAATAAATGTCTATTGTATTGTATATTTTTATAATAATTGTATCCCTTTATCCTACAAGAATATAGCTATTATATTATTGTTCATTTTGTAAAATTATACATATGGGGTCTATATGACCCGACCACAATAGGTATTTATGAACACAGTAGAAGGGTTAAGTAGTAGTCCTCTTTTATAACCAGACATAGTTATTTACTTAACCTGCGGCCTCAAAAAAATTAATGAAACTGAAACATTTAAATATGCATAAAATTCGCAATAATATTATATGAGTTTATAAATGTGATTATGATTATCAGAAAACGTCGATTACAACATTGTAAGTAGTTCATCTGTATGGCCAGACATATCTGTTTATTTAATAATTTTATTAAACTGGTCGAATGACTAAATCTCGAATGTTGTGTATCTTCTTTTATTTTCATTGCTTATACCTTTCAGTGAAAAAAGCAATTACTTTTTCGGTGGACTCGACTTCGAAACTTTTCTTTGATCTCGTCTCTAAATTGTAAAAATTATTAACTGCAATAATTTATTGCTGTTTCCTCGCAACTCAATTTCTTGTGAAAGCTTTTTAAATCAATGTCTTCTTTTTTCCATTTGTTTAATTCTACCTTGGGCATGGCTAAAGTTACTTTTCTATAAATATACTCATATCTACTTTACAAAGAAGTATAATGTTCTCAGGATCGCAGCAATAGCTGTTTTAACATTAAAAAACGTTGACCAACTTTAATTTTCCACTTCTCAAGAAAGCTCGAACCTTTCAAAATTTTCGATCAAAATCCATTTGAAAAGATTCCGGAGTGTCTTCGCAATCGAATTGAAGGTTCGCCATTGTTGGCTAAAACGTACGGCGGATAGAGTAGCCCAGAATAAGCTCGTTCCACAGTATCTCATTTTAGGGGGACTGATTTTTAAAGAGAAACTAATGGAAACCGAATTCGAGTTGATCGGCGCTGTGCCAACTCTGAAACCTTTCCATTTGAAATGTCTGTGAAGAGGATCGCTCCAGGGCGTGGAGAAGGTCCTTGCGGTCGCCGAAAGAAAATTTCACGAGTTCGCTATATCTTGTCTACCAATCGCAAGTTCTGGAACTATTCCCTCTCTCGCGAGGGACCGCCTCGAAGTTTCAATTGTCGATTCTGATGAAACTTCGCGCAGATGTAGAGCACTGAAAAATCTTCGAAATGTATTTTTTATCGGTCTATATTCTGTTGAACGAGTGAAAACACTTCGAAAAGATAAAACGCGGAACGTATTTTATCGAGTACTTCGAAGACTCTTAACACGTTGCAGTACGACTTTCTTCGCAGGTGAAATGATTATAACTTGAAATTAGTTTAACCTCTTATCTCACAATTTATCTCACAATTTCAGGGTTTAAGATTAAAACGTATATTTGGAGGACGTCTCTCGAGAAAATTTATTCAGTTAAAAATTAGTATGTGGAGTATTGATACACTTTGAACTTCAGGGATGAAAATAATCTTCCACTAGCCTCAGCTAACACTAGAACTACCGAGCACTAAATGTGACTAGCTTGTATTATCTTTTAAAAACAAGATTTGAGACATTTATTCTGTAGTATTCTTTTCATAAAATTCGTCTGACTAAAAACATCTTTACAATCTCAACGATTGTAAAGTATAGAATCTGAAATTCGTCATGCTGTCCCCAGTTTTAGCCTATTCGTGTTCGATGTTCTTCTTCGGTTACTAATTTTTCACTTCGTCCCTTTCATACTTGCCCCAGCCAATCCCGATTGATTCCGTCACCATAAACCCACCACACCCACGGGTCTACTTCCTTACTCGTCCCCCTACACCTTTTATAGTTTCTGGCACGCTTTCGATTCTTTCACTCTACTTTCGCAAGTTCTCCCACATTGCCTATCATGGGACCCCTACTGTAACTCAATTAGTTCTCCCACTTCAAATCCACAGATCTATCCTCTTTGACTTCAGTCCGTCGATTCTAACTTCTTCGGGCCCTTCACTGTCTACCTTTGTCGGTTCTTTCTCTCTCTCTTTGCTTTCCCCAATTCTTCCAGTCTAACTACACTTCTCCACACGCTTTGACTGTCTCATGTTCTCCTCTTCGACTTCTTCAGTTCAACTACCCTATCTTCTTTAGTTTCCCCACGCGAATTGACGTAATTAGCTCGCTCTGTCTCCATCATTCTTCGTCTTAGGCTCCGTTACGTAAGAATGATACGTCTTTATTACAGTTAGTGATCAATCTACTAGAGCCACAAGCTGGAACCATCTCAAAATCGATTTCAATAAAGATTAGCTTTTTTATCCAGTTTAATATAAAATTAGAAAAATGTCTGATGTCCTTGTTTAAGATATCCAATCCATTTTTTCTTCTTCCATACATTGATATTTCAAAGAAATAATAAATAAGATCTGCACAAGGCAAGAAGGAACATTAAACATCTCAACTTTTCGATTTTTATTTTATTGAATAGATTACTTTGACTTTATGGAATTCTTGAGGTTGATGAATTGACAGTCAAAGTGTTACTGCAAGAATGTTTGTGTTTGTATTGGTTAGTGGGCATTGCTGGTCGTGATAAAAGACGGGTGGCGATAACAGTTGGAGGGGAAACGCTCCGGTGGGAAATTCCTGTGTATTGTTCTGGGATTCCGGGACATCGACTGCCTAATAATAACTGAAAAATATGTTTGCATGTAATTTGCATGTGCTCAAGAACTTCGGTTCATGGCCGCTTGGGTCGGCACCTGAGTTGGATTACAATAATCTTCTTTTAACCCTCATACGTTCCTCGGGTTGTAAATTCGCCCATTTACATTCTTTGCATATTGTAAAACGATTGATTTATTTCTCCGTGTGTTGCGAGATATATTTCTTTAAAATGTCACGTTAAAAATGAAACATAATCTGCCGATTTAATAGTGTAAAACAAAAATTGTTGGAATATTATCGTAGACTCATTTATGTAATTATTTCTATGGAGCGTATGAGGGTTAAACATGTCGCCGAAGCTATCTAGCTCATTGTTTTCGTAATATATGCAATTCTTTAAGGGATTACGACACTTTGGTTAAGTAAAATTCACAGCGTTTTTCTGCAATTGTTTATTATAACAAAATAAAATTGGGCAAAAAATTTGCGTTTCAAACATTCTATAATATTGCTGATCCAAAAAGCATGTCACATTTAAAATAACGACAATGTTCACAGAGTCCAAAATCCAAAAATACAATGTCTTCGATTAAATTCAATATGGCAACTGAATAATTCTGTATCGTTCTGTCGCTTTTTCTTCTTAGAAAGTGGCTGAACTATTTTCATCATAATGCACCACCAATTTACTAGCGAAACACGTAGAAGTTTAAAAAAATGTTGACTTAATTATTCTTTATGAGTCGACATAGTTACGTAATTTGTCATCCAGACAGATTTACTTGAGCCTGAAAACTCCCCGGCCGTTCAATAATATTCTACAAACACATTACGTGATGTTGTTGGCGTTTCCTTTAAGCAATTTACGAAACGGCCCCGAAACGATTAATAATGGTGTGCAGTCAATATCGAATGTACAATAATCCTATTTGGACGCGGATATCCACAGGCGTCCAACTATTTCAGATATTGCACAAGTTTCTATTGACACAATATATTGCGCAAACGTTCAACGGCTCCTCTAGAGTCTGTACCAATAATATTGTGCAATATTTGTGCAATATTATTGACCGTTTAGACTGCTGATGGATGGAAACATTGGAAACGTTAAAGTTGCGGTGAGACCTTCTTCGTGCGGCAGAAAGAAGGATCACTCTCGCAATGACTTGATATAAATTATTACATGATGTAACTCCGAACAGAGACTCTTACAGAATGAATACGCCCGCGTTGATCTTGTAATGATCCTTGCGGCCTTGTTGTATTTGCACTGAGAGGTGCCCGCTAAGGATTTCTCGAAGGGCCATCTTCCAACAAAGGAAGGACTAAAGGCAAGGCAGAAGTACTATCAAAGTACTATATTTACACTATATACAAGAGTTGAGAGCGAACTGTTACTATTGCTACTAGGGTAAACGAACTAAGGTGTGAACTAAGCGAAGTCTAAGATGTAAACTAAACGAATCCGCGATGCAGTCCGGTGCAGTCGGATGCAGTCCGAAAGGCAAAAAATAAACCTACTTACTACTATTCCATAAATTGTAATCACAAATTATAGTAATTTGAATTATACTGTAATTCGTAAGTCATTCAATCGTTAAATCACGATGTCAATTAAATGTCTATGATGTCAATTAATATTTACAACTTCAATACAATGCTTAGAATTTATCCTCAATACTTTCAATAGAGAAAAAAGAGGTTATGTATATTGTATGCTAACATTTACCTCGATGCTTAAGTATTGGTTACAAAAGAATAGAATTTAGTTTCGTTTTAGTAGATGTTGTTTGAAATGTCCATCACGAGTCAAATTCGTTATAGTGCGACAATGGGTTGAAGAAACTAGAGTTATTTATTGACTGCAACACACAAATGACATATTAATGTGTGCGAACGTAGCTTGCGAGAGGAAATAAATTAAATAGACGTTAAAAGTGCGATAAACGACTTCCATTGATAAAAGTTGATAGTTTCATTCAACCCCTGGTTAGGTCAGCACACCGTGCATAGGGGGGCATATGTTCGCGAAAACCGCGAAATTCGCGAAGAAAACAGAGATCCGCGAAGTATCCGAGAAATATCCGTTCCTTAGAAATCCGTAGCCGTTACAATGGCATAGCAATTCAGGCGTGAACGTCACCGGAAAGCGTTAAAACCTCGGAGCCGAGACGACAATCGTCATCGACAGAACGTCGCTGTTTTCGCCAAACAAACAATACTTTTCCCGGAAGAAACGTTCGTTGCGTTCAACCGAATGCACAAAGGGAATGCGAACGCGGTTGCAACTTGAGTGCCTGCTCACGTATGCGTTTTCTTTTTCGCAGGCTTGCCGTGGGGCGCGTTTGGACAGCGGGGTGCAAATGAGGGTTACGCATGACACAGATGGCAAGGATGTACAATATCGAATTCCTGCCCAAGCGGATATTTTGATCGCGTACTCCACTTACGACGGTAAGTACAAGCGTCAAAAAGTGTTTCTATCTTTCTCTTTTATAACTAGATTGAGTCGGCGGCACAGTATTGCGAGGACTTTGCGCGAGCCTTTGAACTGTGCCGTCGACTGCGACTCTCCGCGTCTCTTTCTTTCCCATGCACTATCCTTCCTAATATAATGGAAAATAAAGAAGTTAGAAATTCAGATTAGTTATGTTTACACTTCTCGGCGACCGAGGCCTCTCGAGCTCGGCTGTCCTTCTCTACGTTCGGCAAAAGTCAAAGAATACTATCCCTGGCGCATAAATGTCCCTCGGCAGACCCGTGCTGGGGACTTATATCGATAAAATACTGTATATCATTCTAATTTAAAAAACGGAGTTGACCTTCATATGTTCTCTACGCGTCCATCTATAAAAAAGCTATTAACATTATGCCACCTTCGAAACCACGCATGTTTCGTCTGATTATTTAAGTGGCATGTGTTAGGTGTCTCACCCTGTATAATACAGAATTCCAAATTATTCTACGGTTTAGAATTCCATGCTATTCATTTGCTTATGCAAGCTTCCTCTAGAGCAATCGTTAACCCCTTGCCGTACCTTTCCTTTTACAGTTACAGTGTGTAGAACGTCTTTATCCCAGAAATGGCGTGGAAGGGAAGAGAAAATTTATATTTTTTGTATGGCTACATTTATTTTAATGCTTATATATTGATTACAAACGAATCAAATTTTATTTCATCTAAAATGTTCATATTTGTTAAAACATTCATGTGTAAAAACATTCATATTTGTTGGACTTTGTTAAAAACCTTCATCACGAATCTGGCTCGTCAAAAGGGGTTAAAAATCATACCCATGAGAATAAAAATTCCAAACTGTCCTAGTATCTATTATTTCATTAGATGTACAAATTAATTCTTATAATGGAAAGGGCCGTAACGTTTGATGAAGATCGGAGGGGGCTGGTTGGTTCTTTTGAAAATATTGTTGTTCACGGCTTCGGCGTTAATGAAGATGGAGACGCATATGTATGAGCATGTTTCTCATCACCCTTCACTCCGAGTCACTAACAAGGAACGCACTGCGTAAACATTTCCACCCCATGCTTGCACAGGCTTCTTATTTTATGAGCCGGGATGTACTGCAATGCTTGAACCACGCTCTTGCCTGGGAAATACGTGGAACGTTTGTTTTTATCAAACAAGGGAAACTATACTTGGTTTCATATATTGTTAAGAAATATCAGGTACTGAGAAAATATAATTGGGCTGCCATGTGCATGTGTATGCGCAACAAGGTAAATATGACATACGAAACATTTAGAACTCAATACTATTCTGTGTTACAATATCAATGCAGCAGCAAAGGACGAAACTCATCGACAGTTTGTAAGATTTAATAACGTCTAGTTTGAAAGTGTGTAATTTATTAGGTGTAGAAATTAATTCGATGCCTTTTTAAAACAAATTTAGTATTTATTTATAATGTAATCATCTGTTATTTTTCGAAATAGTCTCCATTATTTTCGATGACTTTGGTCCATCTTTCAGGCAATTGTCGAATTCCTTGACGAAAAAAAGATGGCGGTTTTGATGGAATGAATTTGTGAATATTTTCTTGCATCTCTTCCAATGTTTGGAAATTTGAAAATAAATGAAAATTCAAGCAGAATTCAATGCACATTCATCAAAATCAAAGCAGAACACATCATTTCAGCGGCTTTTTTAATAGTATAAACTATTTTAGTGTATAATTTAGTGTATAAATTTTAGTGTATAATTTAGTGCAGTGAATGATGCAGATATGTTTCAGTGAAATTAAACAATACAGTTCATAAATTTTAAGTATTCGTTATAAATAAAGTATTGTTTAGTAAAACGAATATTTTCCAATCATGAATTTTTATTTCACCAAAGATTTTAATCCGTTTCAATGATTTTCTTGCTTGGAGTCATATTTTAGCATTTTGAAACCCATCTGGTGCATCAACTTGTTTTGTTTCATCTGATTGATGGATAACGCACAAAGAACCGTTTCTCATAGAAATTGTGCCAGAACAAACTTTAATGCAACGAAAGAATGTTGAAAGGAACGCTTTTTCACATTTAACCGCTGATTTCATTCGCTCAACGAACAAAGAACATTTTTAAAGCCGTTATGGTATAGTTCTTTTAACCCTTTTATCCTTAACGTTGTAACGCTTCAACAACGAAGAATTAACGATCTTTACTTTGCTGAAAGTAGCTGACGTAATGGACAGACTACAGATTTACAGATTTATTGTATATTAAAGAATTTCTTTATTATTTTACACTCGTTAAATTTCATCAGAATGTTCGTTTTATTATCCTATACTCAAGTATGCTACAAACCTGTAAAGTCATAGTGTTTATTATACTCCCTTCAATGAAAGAATCAGCATCAAATCTACACTATTATAAAATATAATAGTCTTATGTATTTAATTATGACAGAAGCATTTGAAATATTTTGAACCATATACATATATCAGCAATTTTTATTTACTACACCACTTTATTTTTTTTTATTTTACCACTTTATATTTTTGCTTAAAATTATTTATGAATATATTCTTGTTGTATATGTTTCTCATTTTCGAAATTTCTCGTACAATCTTTTATTATCTTGTTGTATACGTTTTTTATTTCCGAAATTTCTCCTACGCAATCTTTTATTATCTTTTATTAATTTACTTTTGTCGATTAAAACTTGATTGATATTTGTTGTTGCACTTCAAAGTAGACAATTTTTATTTTGCATAAACAGTTTACTTATTGATTTTATTCTGTATTCATCATAAAAGATTTAATAGCCAACAAACTAAATATTTGTCTTTCAAATTCCATTAAAAGAAGTCCTAAGAAAACTTTATTGAAAAATTGACAATATAGTCATTAAATTCGAGAAACCTAAAGTGTTTTAGTCATTCATTACTAGACAGTGGATCTTTATGAAAAATAAAAATTTTCTACCTGATTTGCAACAAACTGGAGTGAAATAGAAATTTATTTTCTTTCTTAATATGTTTAATAGGTTGAAAATAATATAACAGTATTTTTAAATTCTTCTAATATTTTTACTGTTTTAAATTACATTTATTCATTTTTGTTTTGATTTTGTCCTTGGATTTGAAGAGCACCTGACATACAGACACTATCGAACTGGTCGAAGGATTAGTTACAGGTTGTAACAAAAACCCAGTTAGTTGTACGAAACGTACATATGTGAACAGACACATGGGCCAGTAAGTACATGGACATCTATTCTTGAGATTCACATAGCAACTGAAGTCAATACAGGGAATCCTTATCAATAGCTGTACATGCCTACGCATTTAGCGATGATAGCAAATTTATCCGATTTAGTGATCCCAGATTGGGATGATATCGCCTATCGACGTGTGCGCGATCCCTTACTGCACGCGTTAGCCATTTGGAATATTAGGCTTACAGAGAAACAATCTATCGGCAGCCTAGATTGCTCAATCGGTTTCGAATTTCCATTCTATTCGCTGATTGTTCCAGCTCTTCTACCGTCGTGATTAATACTTAACTTCTTAATTTTGAAAGAATGTTAGAAGTATACAAGGTTCATAATGGAAGAATTTAATATCTCGAAATGATCATTACAAAATTTTACCACAGGGTTTACCATAATCTTACTAGTTTTACTTGGAGACGTCTGAGAATGGTTTAAGGCTTACGCTTATAATTTTATTTGCACTCGCCCGTTCTAATGGTAAACCGCTTATATTGCAAGCAGCTTTAAGAGTGTAGAAGGTTATAAGTAGCTCATGTTGACATCCCTCGAAAAATTCTCGTACCAGACGCAATCCTCTTTTCAAAGTTGGAGCGACTGTTCTTGTTATATACATTGTATAGGGAGAGCGTAATGGTGAACCAGCCAATTCATTTCGTAATTATAAATGGTACAAAGATGGGCTATGATGGCTCTCGTCAAATGTAAATTCACATTTTTATAAACCCACTTGTTCAAGTTTTAACTGAAGAATAACAGCACTCCATTTCCACTTCTAGAAAGATTACTTTTTACGCATGTGCAGGTAGTCAAAGCTTTGATTACAGTTGTACGGTGCACTGCCATAACACTGGATTCAGAATTGTGTTTTCCATTAAACTCTACAGACTTCCAGTTTTATATTAACATTTTACCTACCGGAAGCCAGCGCCCGCTCTAGCGGTTACGTCGCCCCGGACAAAAAGACAAATTGTCGCCGCTTAAGAATATATATATATTTTTTAAAATGAAGGTACATATTTTTTATTTTCAATAAAAATCAAATCATTTTATTTAAATTTTAATAAAAGCATATATTCAGAAAGAAATATATAACATAACATAACATTGATAATCAAGCAGTACAAAACAGAAGAAATTAATTAAGAAATATCTGTACCTAGCCACAAATTGTAAACCATATAATTTTTTACATTTTTAAATGCTATTAAAAATGTGTATTATTGCACAAACAATCAAAATGCCATTATTTTGAAAATAAAACAAGCCAAACCATTAAGACGTGTAGTAGTCCAACGTAAAAAATTCTTAATTAATTTTAACTTAGAGAAACTCCTTTCGCCACTTGCTACAGTTATTGGTATCGTTAGCAATATTCTTAAAGCAATAGTAAGGTTTGGGACAAAAGACTTTGTAATTAAGCTCAGTACATTGCTTAGGCTTCCTTTTTTGCCCAAAAGCGCAGATACTGTTGAAATTTCCTCTGCTAATTCTTCCCCATTTACGTCAACAGAATCACCATCAGTTAAAATACATTCTAAATTCTTAGTGTTTGAAAAAATCGATATATGAAATTTTCTATTAATTGGATATTTAACACATCGATATTTTTCTCATACTTACAGCCAAAATCGCGCCCCTAAATTTTGGCGGCCCGGACAAATGTTCGGGTTGAAAAAATATTTTGTCATTTAATGGTGTTAATCTGTATTATTTTCGAAATTTATTATAAATACAAAAAGTTACGACTGAACCAAGTGCTTTGACACGTAAATTTAAAATATTTCAAAAAGTGGAGTTAATCGACATGGCCTGTGAACGGCTCAATTATTGAATTGACAAATACACTTTCATTAGAGAACTGACAAGAATCTCTTTATCCAGGAAGATATAATAAAAATCCCACGAAATCTAGATGTATTCAACCTTGTTATTTTTATAAAGCGACACAGTCCAGTTACTTTTAATGCTCGGTAGTGTCAAAGAAGCCATCAAATTAGATTTGCACGACACTGAAATGCATCGCAAACGAATGCTATTATTCCCAGCGAAATTACTCGTGGATGCAGAATGCATCGTCTTCTCAGGTGCGCGCCTTGGAATCTCGGCAGGTGGGTTCCGTAAACAACGGCACAAAGCGCTATAATTAAATATTCTCTTTCTTGGGAGATGGGAGAAGAGTTTAGCGAATTTCCAGCGCCAAATATAATCGCATCTCTTTACCATCCGGCCCGCGGGAAGAAAAGATCCCGAAAAAATGCTCGCGATGAGCCCGGCAGTCGTCGTCGTCCTCCCCCTAAAAGCTGCAGTTTCGCCCGGAGGTTTTTCCCCCGTCGTCGTCGTCGACTCGTCGGTATTCCCGGCACTTTTCGTTCGGGCTTCCTGCTTCGCAGAGAGGCACTTTGTTCCTCGTTATCGATCACAATAGACGAGGACGGAAGCCTGGCTCCTCTTAACGCGGCTACCGGAGATGTATACGCGGTCTCGATGCCGCAGAGTGCCGCGAAAACGCGAGAAAAGCGAAAACCACGCGCCCTGCGAGTCGCGAACAATTGTGCAGAAGCATTAAAAAGGTGCCAGTCTTGGCGGTGCGTGTACGCCCCTGTATACATTAATCCACAGGGTGGCGCTGGATAAAATGCAAGTCGGAGCTGCTTACCACTTGTATCATTCAGGCGCACTTCCAAAATTGGTTTTCTACACCCTTGAACAAAAAAATAGCACGCGTGTGCTATTGCATTTTTTCAACGTCATTTTTTAGACGTCATTTACTAAACCATTTCTTCTAGCCTTACAGAGAAATTGAAGTCGTTTGGTCCATTCATAAAAAAGTTATTCTGATTTAAAATGTGTATGATCAGTTATGCTCCTAACTGTATATATCCAAAACCTAACGATAATAACCAAAACGATACAAAACAGTGGTCTGATTACTTAATGAAAATTTTCCAATTAGTCCTACAAATTGACACTCCAGTCCAGAAGACCTTAAGTACGTGTTTTACGTCGCATCGACCGGTCATTAGCGAAGGCTTGGTCTAGTTTCCTCTTTATGTTTCCTCCTGTAGTGGTTGTGATTCTTTGTAAAGTTTAGATTCCCTTAGCAATTTCAATGTAGTTGCCGCGTGTTCTTCTGACGTCAAGAAGAAATAACACGCTGGAGCGGAACGCTATTCAATAACACGCTGTACGCCATTCAATTACCCAAAGGGCTACACAGAAAACACTCCCTAAAGGACTCCTCTTCATGGATACAAAAATATTATATTAAAATTCTTCTACAGATATTTTCTCTAACTTTTTCCAACTCTGCTACAACGATTTACCAAATGTCCTTTTAATTTACAAATTGAAGAGTTTACCGTAGAGAAATTAAAAAAAGAAATCTAACATCAATAAAAGCAGGAACAACGAAATAGTATTGTTTAATTTCGATATTTATTTATTCATTTATTGTTACAGTAACTCGTACTTTAAATGTTAGGTACTTAGGTACTTTCATTTACTAACGAAATTTCAATTGATTAGAACAAGCAAATAGTTTACGATTTAAATGGTGTAAGTTGCTTATACATGAAAAGTGTACATTAATCTAACTTTCAAGTTTTCTCAAACTTTTCAGAAAGTGAACTTACACTCAAAATAAATGGTCCATTTATCCTCATGTGGGCAAACGGGTAACCCATCTTGTGAATGAACACTTAAGGCGCACGTCTGTTAAACTTAGCATTCACAAATGGTTATTTTATCCCCTAAATGCTGCCACTGGAAGCGAGCCATTTCATTAGTAAGGTCATACATACATCCCTGAACACAATTTTAGCAATGTTTGATAGTTCTAGCCTTCATGAGAAGTTTAGCATAGGATTGAATGAAAAATGGGCCGAGTGACCAATTAATGAACTTGAATTTCTAATGGATGAACCGAGTATTAGCAAAATTATAACCACTGGTTATAGTGATTTTTGTTTTTATTTTATATCGTGTTTGGTATCATTTTAATTAGAACATTTTTAAAACGGACTAAAAAGTATAAAATAATTTTTCCTAGCCCCATATAGATTCCTAACCCCCTACAGATAGCCCTGAAAATTTATGACTGTGAATTGTCAATAGCTATGAAAATACTTGTAAGATTTAAAACGAAAAGCGTGGGGCGCATTCAATAGATAATTGATGCATGAATAGTTCACCTAAGTCACTAACAATTTTATTGCACTGCAAATTAAAATGATTAAAAAAATTATCTTGCGTCCCACGTTTTTCGTTTTAAATCTTACAATTATTTTCATAGCTATTAAAAATTCACAATCACAAATTTTCAGAATCATCTGTATAGGCTAGGAAAAATTATTTTATACTTTTTAGTCTGTCTTAACAACGTGGTACATTAAAAAAAATTTTTATTTAAATAATTATTTTCTGATTTTTAGACGAACAGACAGACAAGAAAGCGAGTTAATATTGCATTGTCATCCAGTTCTGAGCTATGTTTAAAGTTTCAAGTCTCCAGCTCATCGGGAAGTTAGTTTAAAATTAATTGCAAAACGTGTACCGAACAGACAAACCGACAGACAAGAAAGCGAGTTAATAAAAACGTGGTAAAAACGAGACGAGTACGATGGTAAGAGTTTAACAAAAAAGGAAATAAAACATTAGAAAACTTGCAATTTTTTGTTTTGCTTGCATTGGTGTGAGGCATTTTCATTTTTCATTTTTATATAAAATTAAATCCCTCCCTGTTATAAAACATTCTTCACGAACAAAAACTAGACGCTTAAGAATAATACATATTGTTCACTGCGAAGGACTGTCAGTGCGTGTGCGTGAGTGCGATACTGGCCACGAGGGACTGTGTGCCGTATCACGTATTGAAGGCCGTAGAAAAGGAAGAACTGTTTCCTTTCTCTATATATTATTTTCTTTTTATATTCGTTTCTTTTATAATTGAACTATTGTAACTCCATTTTCAAATATAAAGATATCATCTTGACATAACTCAAACTGTTGCTCACAGCAGTTTAATATAGAAGGATTTATAGAGTAATTTCGTAGTACACATTTACATAACAACCCCCTACGCTTTACAATTATATGTGCGCGTAAAAGGCAATATGAAACAAATAAAATCTTAAGTGTAATGGCAACACTCGTATAACGCGGTTCATAAATTATAGCAATCTTTGCATAATGTGGACCACAGTTTTCCATAATGTGGCGCATGGATATATATACGTAAAAGTATATCGTATATCGCAAAAGTACGAAGTAACGAAAGTGGCAATTTGGTGTCTGACTGTAGACATTACGTGACACAGAATAGAGACGTATTGTTCTCATACATCTCGGAATATATTTAATATTTCGCATTTATCTCATGTTACTCTGCTATTCTTCTTTCTAATACTATGAAATATCCGTGTGTACGCAGTTGTATTAAAATATAATAATTTTACGTGTAATAATTTCGCTGTTCTCTTGCAGTTGCCTGTTAAATGGAATTTTGTAAAAGAATATGAAATATTTTTATTCTATTTTCGTGGACAATGTTCGTACATTTTATCTGGCCTAGTACATTTTAGTAGCCTATTAATAGAATTTTCAATGAATATTCCACATTAAAGAGAAGCTTACAAATATTCTTTTAAGTAATAATACCAACAGAAATTATTAGATCAAGTTAATGGGACTGGCTTTTGGGTAAACTTGAATGAAATTGATTGAAATTCCTGTGGCTATGGAAAAATTTAATAAGCTATCCTCGGACATGAGTCGTATAGTTTATAAAATCTTAAACATCCAGACAATGTGTTAATAATTTTAGAAACGTATGCTGTATTCATTCTTGTCTAACTTTATGAACAAAATTAAATAAGAGAAATGAAGATCTTATGCAATAAATTTGTACTAAATGTTAAAAGTTCTATACTAAAGCATAGTATCTTTGGATTAATCTAAAACATTGTGTAATATATTTATACTAAATGCTAAAAGTTCTAGAGTTAAATATAATATCTTTGGTTTAAAGATTTGGTACTTGAAAATGATTAGGTATAAAAAGAAAGCTACATGATAGAGTTCAGTTGGATGAACATTTTAACCCTTTGTACTCGGAACTATTTTTTCACTAGTAAAACCAAACATCTAACCTAGAATATTTCCATTGTATATAATTTTTTCATTTACTTATACAATGTTTAAATATTTAGTAATTTATTCAATATAAAGGAATGTAAAGAATATTTGGAATAATGATATAGCAATTTCTAGTAAAACCAAACATCTAACCTAGAATATTTCCATTCTATATAATTTTTTCATTTACTTATACAATGTTTAAATATTTAGTAATTTATTCAATATAAAGGAATGTAAAAAATATTTGGAATAATGATATAGCAATTTCTAGCGATGTCTCAGAATCGCCAGTCGAGTGCTAAGGGTTAAATTTCTTTTCTTCCATTGATCCTTAAAATCACGAATGTGTATAAACATACTAGTTACCCCAAATCATTACAATTATAGTATGGCTCACAATTATAGTATATGAAATGAAATTGAGGAGGTAAGGTTTGCACAGGCCTCACTTCGCCGAACTTCTCACAGCTTCTGATTCCCCGAGACGGTACCGAACAATTATCACGCTACTGTAACAGTACAGTGCCGTCAGATTATGTGAGTTGGTGATTCTCTAATTATTTCAAGCGGTGTAATAATAGAAATGGAGAGAAGCTTTGATAGCTCCGTAGTGAATCAGTATAACTTAAACAAATCTATGGAGATCCTCTGACACGATGAAACAGAACGTTGAATGGCCATTCATCGCGTATCAACGCCAAAGAGGACGTTTCATCGATTACTCGTAAGAAGATTACGCTTAATCAACAAATATCGAAACGTAATCCCGTCTCGTGAACTGAGAGAGGGTAAATCAAGCTGGCATCGCGTAAATAATATTCGCTCGCGGTTAACGAAGCTTTCCATTATATTCGACGTAATATATTTTCGGTAGCAATCAATTGCAGAATAATGGACGTCCTATGCGAGCGCAATATCTTAATAATATCGATGGTAGATTCTCGAATAAATGCGCCAGCATAATTCTGTGGTCGTTCACCTCGCGTGCTCACCATAACGAACGACAATCCCGCTGTTCTGAAATATGTATGTAACGACAATGATTCAGCTGTCAGTGAAATTGTTGCAAAAACAATGCGGCCACGAGTAACACGGAAATCCCTGCGCGAGTGCGTCGATCGTTGTTCGAAACTACAAAAGCTCCGAACGGCTAAACGCCAACGACAACACCGCTGCAGTACTTTGTTTTCGTCTCGTGCACTATACGCCGTCGAATAACAGTTCTCTGTCACCAGACGCTTCGAGAATAGTATCAATTAATGTCGCTTACTCCCCGATTTCCCGCAACTCTGTTTCAAAATTGAAAATGCACGCCGCATTACGCAACGCTTTAATTTTAAAAGAATTTCATCGCTGTATCTCATTTCTATCGAAAGTTCTTTGATTTTGACACAGAATTCATCGGTTTGTTCCACTGTGCGGCATTCTTTAAATAATAATTAGCGATAACTCATTATTCCGGGCGCCATTCCAGCATTATCAACAATTTCGTAAAGGTTCTTTGACGTCAAAGCTTATACAGTGAAATAGCGTAATATTCGGACACTTATTAAGCACGATAACATTTTTAATATTGGACCATACGATGTGGAATTACAGAGAAAAAAATATATACTGGTGAAAAACTGCAATTTTTAAACTTTGTGACTCGTTGCAGATTTTGATGAAATTTTGGGAATATAGATAATTAACGCAGATCTACAAAACGTATTTTTAACATTTTTATTGTAGGTCCATATAAAGAAAGTTGTATAATACGACTTTTAGTTATTTCTCTGTAATTCCGACCAACTGAAAAATTTTTTTGACATCTCAAAAATATTCCAGTCGATCGTACAGGATTATATAATGTGTAAACAAAGTCTGAAGAAAATCGAAATGACAGGAACTGTGTAAAAAGTAACAAATATTGGCTTTACGCCTGTTTTACCTGTAATGAAAATTTAAGAAATAGATTTTGTAGATTTCTGAGAAATTGTGTAACATTGCTACTAATTAGATAAGACTATAAACAGTATTTCTTGCTCGAGCATACCGCCACAGCGTTGCCGAGATGGCAATAAAATTTATTGAACTTTTTGGACAGAATAATATGTGGATTTGGATGCTTCGGAAGCCCGCACCTGGATCGTCGCAGAGGATTCTGGGTTTGGTTGAATTTAATCTAGACGCTTCGGTTAGGGGCAACGATTTATGAGGACCGGTTGACTGACATCAACATTAACACCTCGTCGGTGCGCCAGCTGCGCGCCAGTCTGCAGAAATCCTCGAGTGTCATTAGCGTTAACAGTGTAAATGTTTGCCCAACCTAAGGATTTGCGTCGCGATATTATCCTATTATGTTGTTAGGCTGCAGCGTTGAATGTGTATCGGTACACATCAGCAACATTTATCTTTAGTGGACATCACTTAATGTGCATTACCGTACATTGGCGAAAGCAATTTTCTGCCGCAATCTTAAAAATCATTTTTCGAATAGATATTCAACCTTCATACCACCTCCATTTAGAATAATGTTAACACATTACTAGACAGCGGATCTTTATGCAAAATAAAAATTTTCTATCTGAATTGCAACAATTTGGAGTAAAATAGATATTTATTTTCTTTCTTGATATGTTTAACACGTTGAAAATAATTGTAACAGTATTTTAAAACACTCTGTTCTAAAGTACACCTACTCATTTTTGTCATAAATGCATGAAATCCGCTGTCTACACATTACTGACCGGTGATTATTGCATAATTTTGAAAAATCTACATGGCTAAACCCTTTTTAATCGAACCTTCAATAGTAACAGCAATTTTCATTGTGAGCTAACAAGTCACCCGCAATAACGTCATCTAATACTTTCATTTCAGATTGTAATGTAGAAAAAAATTTCTATGTTCTCTTTTGGTATAGCACAATTATTAAAAATCCTATTAGTATGGTTTCGATAGGGAAAGTGTTAATGGTTTTCATGATCACTTTTGACCACTAAAACGAAAACATTCAAAACGCGAAAAAGAATTATACTTCGACCCGAATATCTCCGAAACTGTTGATGGTACTTAAAAATGTTCCAGACAAAAGTTAAACGGTATGTAGATATCTCTTTTCCATATGGACACGTAGAGGTCATATGAAGGTCAACTTCGTTTTTTTTTAATAGGAATTGTATATTTTTCAATGCACTACTCTTAAAACAAAAAATTTTGACTATTTCCAAAATTCGATTTCTTAAACACTGAAACAGTTGGAGAAAATTAACTTCTGACTTAATGTTCAGCTAAGTTTATATTTATAGTGAACTGGTGAAAGGAGAGATGACAACAGGAACACAATTATATTGGTTGTTTGCAGCTCGAATATTGCGTAAATAATATTGTGCAGTACAGCTGAGCGTGCGAGGCACGATTGGACATCACGCGAACATAGATAATCGTCAACAACCGAAATAAATCGAGTTGATAATTACCTTAATTATCTACAACTCAAACATTACGTCAAACGATATCGTCCACGGGCGATTTACCCGAATCAATGAATCCTATTCAACGGTGTCTGTATCAATCCGTCAATTGTTCACCGTTTGTTTTCGTGCGACGGAAATCAACCGGCTAACGATCCGAAATGACGCGGGGCTCAATATTTTAACTCGGTCATTTCGATGACACGGCCGATGAGATCGATGCGCGGACAGTGACACGAGTCAATGATATCTGCAACTCTGTCTGGCGGACGATAAATCTCTCCTCCTGAACAATTGCCGGCAGACATTCGGTTGTGGTATGGATAGATGGATCATGGTTTTATTGCTCAAAGAGCCCGCCGAAAATAGACAATCGGCCTCGCAGCGCAAACACGCGGGTTTCAACTGTAATGCTTTTAATCGCCCGTCTCTTCCAATTTGCCTACGCCGTTAATTAACCAACTTAAGCAACAAATGCCCAGTTAATTGTGGTACAATATATCTGGGCTCGAATTGAATTATTATTAGACCAATCGATAAACAATCTATTACTGCTGGTAGCTATTACTGGAAACTGGAACTTAAACAAGCTATTACTGGATCGATAACCATGCTATTCCTGATAAAAACATTTTCGATCGGACTGCTAATAACAGAGTAATCTCTACTGATTACGATTCGTGATTCACCCTGTATATTATCACTTCTCAGCTCATTTTTATGCCCTAATAGGAAATTTTACTGAAATTTCTACAAAATAAAAATCATAACCACAATTTTAATCTTTTTTTCTATTTTTACTTTAAAAAAGAACAGTAACTCGTCACAGTTCTTAAAATTGTGAATTAAAATATAACACAATAATACATTCATCTATTAATATAACTGCTCGTGTTTACAGGTGTTAACACGAATAGAAACAATTAGAAATTGTCCGTACGTTAATAATCAAATGCGCGTACGTACGCTTGACGAATATTCAAATTTAATTGTTCCAGAAATGATGCATCCTGTAGGAAAATGCAATTTGCATACAGAGTGAGCCGCATAAAGTGGGACGACGGAAACTTTCCGAAAATATTGATAACGTTAGACACTATTAATAAGCGAAACTGGAATGCCTGGAAGAGCTAACATTTTCCACTGCATTTGTCTTCTTATAAATAAGTCCATATTGAATGCTGAGTAAACAATGTAAACTGTATAAAATAGCGGAAACATTAAAAAAATTTAAACAAAAAGAAATAAGAAGCAGTATACTTCTTTCGTTTTATTACGGTTTTTCATCTGCAATTTGTAAATTTTTTGAACCTTCTTCCAGTTTAATATTATTACGTAGACTGCGGTTTTTATGCATTTATGACAAAAATGGGTACTTACAGTTTAAAGCAGTGGACATGTTAAAAATATTTAAGGACATCAATGTTTTTATTAGTTTCAGCTTGATAGGATAATTAAAAGAAGAATACAATTTTTATTTGGCTCCCGTGTCCTGCATCAATCAATGCAAATATATTTTATTTTGCATAAAGATCCGCAGTCTAGTTATTAGATACGAATCGTCTGACGCGCGTCTGACTATGATCAACCAATTCTACTTCCCGCATATATAGCTATAGCACGCGAAACAGACTAATCTAGAAAGTCGATTTCCTCGAAAATGAGGCGTAAAGCGAAAAAATGTTATTCGTTTTGTTCGATTTATTTTTACATATGTAGAATCATCCCCTGTCCGTCCTGCCACACCCTGTATATTAAACTGAGAGAGAGTTCAAGAGATGTAAAAGTTGTAGTTAGAAAACTGTAATAAAACGAAATACGTATTCTCCTTTACTTTCTCTTTAAATTTTTTAAATGTTTTCACTATTTTAAATTTCACTCATTCACATTGTTATAAATGTATAAAGCAGCCCCTAGGCTACCCAAGTCTTAAAAAACTGCAAATAACTCGGTTCAAAGCATTAAATAAATAAATAATAATAATAACAGATTTGTAATTTCAAAGTTATGTTACAGGGAGATAAACTGTTTTCGATGTAGAGAACAAATTGTGGGCGAGTTTTTTTCGTAATTATCCAGTGATTCCAGGATATAAACTGCCTCGCTGAGGCTGTAACCATTAGTTTTTTCACTCGTTGCACAGAGGATTCTATTCGAGAGACGTATACCAGTGTTAGCTGGATATCCGAAGATACGAATGGCTAGCATCTTACGAGTTCACGGGAGTACGGTTTTTGTGGTTGTAGACTACTCAGCCGAGCCCTGGAAAGTGACAATGCTATATTCCTCCTCTCCGTGTTGCATTAGCGTTCTGAAAGTAACGTCTTGGTCTCCTTTGTCTCTACCGTTTCCGCCTATTGTCAGAGCACAAGTATCTTCCTTCCGCGCGACAAAAGATATATTTCGCCTAACGGACAATCTATCATAAGCCTTGAAATGGGACATTCGCGTGCCTCTGATGTTTTCAGTCATCGCGTTCTACACAATTAAATGGTTGGCTGAACTGTGTCCTACATTCTCTCCTCGAACAGAACGCAACTAAACAGCAGAACCGAGCATAAATTATTTTGAACACACAGTATCAAATCTTTTTCGTAGCATCACATTGTGCACTTTCAAATTAGATACAAAAATCGTTAAATCTAAAAATTATAAAATAAAAAATTCGAAATATGAAAAGATTTTACTTAAAACCTAGAACATAGGAACTTTTTGAAAAAGTTCTCAATCGTTGTCACAAATACCTAAAACGTTGAAATATTTATGTACATAATCATTGTTCTAAGCTAGTCTGACCGAGTTCCTCTCATGAAGCTTTCTAAAATAATTTATTAGATTATGTAATTAAATAAACCGCACACTTTGTATAAATTGACTCAACAGAATTTATTCAATAACGAGGAAAGCACAAGCAAACCACGTCTTTACGATTTGAACACGTCAAGTGAGGATCATTCGGGCTAGAAAATTGAACGATGCTATGAACAAACAACCAACGGTTTTATAAACAAAGTGAAAGAAACTGAAATTGAATCGATCGTTCTTTGTTTGGAATAATAGATTAATTTTGTTCTCGAAACATATTTCAACATAATTTGACCCCATAGAACTTTTATTGTACAGATTCGAAAATATCTGTTCGATGAGAATATTTTTTTTTTAAATCTTCTAAGGGTTCCACTTCTTCCCATAAAAATTCTATATATGATAACATATCAATTTAAAATAAATTGAACTAAGAATTAATTTATTCCGTGTTCGTTACAATTGTGCGATTGTGTGAATCACGATTGGACAGAAATTAAATCAACTCCACAGTTTCCCTGATTTCATGAAAATATTGCATCGAAAGAGCTTTCTGCAAAATGTCCGAAGCATAAAAACGAGCCACCGACGATTAAGGAATCAGAATTGATTACCCCTGGGAAAAACTGAAATCTATTTTGCCGTTGAAAAAGCAAAGTTGTCGGGCGCGTAACAATCATTTTCAAAGTACAATTAATCTTTCACGCCGGAGCAACTACTTTTTGAAAGACATCTCTGCGCTTGCGCAGTATGCACAAGACTGGGGCGATGTACTCTCCCAGCCATAAGTTAAAGGTACTGAAACCGAATTTCATTGGGACTTGCATAATTCAAAACAGTTCAAGAAGTAATTTCTGTGGCAAGTCGACTGCGGATGCATTTATGGTAAAAATGAATTAATGCGGTTTAATACTGTAGAAATATTAAAAGAATTTAAGAGTGACAATATGTTATCCTCAACTTGTTAAGATTTACAAAAGATCTACAAAACGTATTTTCTAAATTTTCAATATAGGCCCACACACATAAAAAAGTTGTAAAATGCAACTTTTAGTATTTTTTCTACAATTCCGATCAATTGCAATTTTTGAAAAAATTTCTTTTCACATCCTGTAGTAAACTAATTGCGCTAAATTCCCCAAAAAGTTCAAATTGTATAGTACAATATTAAAGAAGTTATTGTCTTCTTTAGAGCGTCCGAATATTAATCCGGTTCACTGTATATTTAGCAGACATTTATGCAAAATTCGCAAATCCGTAAGTGTCCGGATACTTCTGAGGTTGTGTATACATGTTCGTGATCGTTTAGGGCACGGCTCTTCAAGTTATTTCTGCAAACCGACCCAACCATTAAGCCCGATATTTACCGCGAGCGAAGGTTCACGAAAGCAGCTAATGACCTCATCAAGGACCGTCCATCACATGAGAATGCGCCGTCTTTATAAACACAATCGAGTCTGTACAATACGCGGAACCGGAACGGCGGACTTGGTGTTCGTACAAACTCGTTTAGATCTGTTTAATCTGGCAACTTTGTCGGTTGTTTTCCTGATTTCTTGTGCGTCCAACTTTCTCACCGCAATTCCACGGCAAAACGGGATGGATGCGAATAGGGGTGAATTATCATTAAGCCTGGGGCCGAATACCGAGACGGTTTGCAAATACGCCGTGTTCATAGATGATTGATACTCTTTTGATGATAGGATACAGAAAAGCTCGCATACATTCGCCCACAAAGTATACTGATTGCGAGTATTTTCAGGATAATTTTTGTGCCAAGAAATGGTACATTGATCATGCATTCTTTTGCTGTTCATGGTATTAGGCGCATGCAAAAGTTTTATTATTTTAAAATATAATTAAAATAATGTTGGTGAATTAAACACGTTATAATTATAAGTCATTGCTAGACTGCGGAAATCGCATTTTTTCTTTAACGATTTCGATTAGATATATGAAACATTGTTGTAAATTTCACATACTTATTTTTGTCGAGAGACTAAAATTTTTGCGATTAATGAATCGTTCAGAAACGTTAACGATTTCCTAATGTCACGTTAGAATGTACAAAATTGCTAACCAATTTTTAATAGCGTATGAGTAACTATAAATCTAGGTTGCAAAACCAATTGCAGTTGCAAAAATAGATCACAATACCTACCTTGATATAATGAATTAAAATGTGCCTCTTAATTATAGTATTGCTTATTAATATTTGTAAAACAAATCAGACGAATTAAAGGATTGGTCGTACAATAGTTTCCTTTTCTGAAAAACGGAGAAAACAATGAAATCAAAATAATTACATCGTGCCATTAAACTTTACACTATGTTTAGAATTTTAAAAATTGCATGAATTAGTAATACTAATGTTACCCATTTTTAAATTTGTACAATAGTTTACATTTCTGAAAAACAGAGAAAGAAATTAAATCAAAATAATTGCGTTGTGACATTAAAGTTTACACTATGTTTGGAAATGTCCGGAAAATACTTTAAAAGATACATGAAGTAATACGTAATACTAATGTTACCCATTTTTAAATTTGAATGAAGAAGTGCCTTTTATTTTTAAGTACAGGAACATGTATAGGAAATCTTGTTTATACAATGGGACATTTTCTCAAAAATCCAAATAGTTTATTATATGCAGAGTGCTCGGTGTAGTTGCATACTTAAGTAAGCTTTCCATGAATTGCGCTCTCTAGACCACCGCCAGCGGTGTTCATTACATAACGTATTGTAGAATGCAGTAATATTATAATATTATGCAAACATAGCATTATACTCGATTAACTCGCTTCCTTTGATAGTGGATCGCGAGAAGGGAGTTTCGCCTCACTGGCAAGTTTCCTCGATTAATACTTATTAGATGAGGATTAGGCGATGCGAAACGTTGTTAGATTGGATTTAATTAACGCAACGATACAGAACAATCATTCTAACAACATTTTCTTACAACGAACCCAGACCTACCATTCGATGGCACTCTATCTTTAACCCAATTTTATGCAACAATAACTGATCGCCAACAGAGGTTTCATTTTTAAATTCAAATTTATTTCGAATTCGAAGATAGTTAATTCTACCAAAAACCTCTATGCCATATTTAACCTGAATAGACTACTGAATAGACTAGTGCTCAAGTAATATTAGGTTGGGGAAAAAGTTTCTTCGTATTTTAATGCAGAAATGAATCAAGCTTTTTTCATATTTTAAATAAATTTTTTTAAGCGCTCAAGTAATGCCAGATCCGATTAATATTAACAGAGTTATGACATGGTAACACCATCTATCGGGAGAATACGAAGGAACTTTTTCCTCAACCTAATACTTGCCATAATTTCCTAGACATCTGATAAAACAAATGCCTATTGGAAGCTGCAACTTTATCACCCGTGGGAATTTTTGAACTAAATTTTTAAGGTTATGTTAAATATTGATTTGGAAAATTGACAAATCTTTTCGCAGATTATTAAAGAATCATGTCAACAACAATTTACAAACGGAAACACACATAGTTCGATTCACACAGTGAACATACACACACCCCGCCAATTATGCGATTTCCATGAATCGCATAGAACTCATACATTAGCATAAGGCTTTCATTGTAATATTATGAATGTAATATAGACTGCAGAATAACCTCCTATTGGAGGTTACAACTGTTCAATAAAAAAAAAAACTCCATTTTCGATTCCTACACAATAGAAACATCACACGATAAAATATTCCGAGAAACGTCATTTCGCGCAGATCGACACAATGATTCATGCCACGCGCGTCTCTCCAGAAAAGAGTTGTTCAAGTATCATCGCGGAGTTTCGCCGTACAGTCAAAAGGTTTCTCACAATACCGAAACTGGGGCTTCCTCGAAACCGGAAGTCAATCAATCGCTTCGAATTAAGGGCCGTTCTTATGTGATCAGAAACGAAGCAGCCCTCGGACAAAGAAAAAGAAATAGTCGAAGGAAAAGAAGAGATAGTGAGAGGGAAAAAAAAGATCGATCCCCCGAGAGACAGTGAAATCGGAGAACGAATTTGCCCCCGGGCAAAAACGTGCTCCCACAATTAACGCCGTCTCCCTTAATGATGTGTCTTTTGCCTTAATGGAAACGTTTCATCCGCGATAAATCTGCGGTCCCGCTTGGAAACGGAAGTTCTGCGCAGCAAGGCTGCTCTAGACACGCCTACGAAAATGCACTTCGATGCAACGCGCAAACGAGTGCAAGAATGAGAGCGAGAATGAGTGAGAGAGAGAGAGAGAGAGAGAGAAAGAGAAAGACTATGTTAGAACCCTCTGACCGGAAAACATTTTACTATGGATTTCAGGCTTTTATTCGTGGCGGAACCCAGACTCTGGCGCCTGGTTCATACAGGCCCTCTGCGAGGAATTGAATCAGAATGGACGGACCCGTGATCTACTCACCATAATGACTTTCGTCAACCGACGAGTCGCCATTCAATATCAATCGTTCGTCCCCCACGACGAACATTTCCATCAGAAAAAGCAGATCCCCTCCATTGTCTCCATGTTGACGCGATTGGTGTACTTCGGCGGGAAACCACTTTAATATGCGCCGACGCGCTCCGGACGCTGAAGAGAAGAGGAACCGGTCGAAAATGGGGTCGAAGAAAATTTCGTGAATCCCTTGGTTTCATTGGAATGAAATCTATGGGATCTCTTCCCCTCCTGTTACCACGAGAAGGAAATATTCCGTAAGCTTCTCTCCCTTCTTTTTTTTTATCATCGTTACGCGAACGGAACGATTAGAACACGGCAACGTTTAATCGTTGAACGCGCAACCACCGCCGGGAAAATAGGGAATTTCCGATCCGACGTTAATTAATGCTCCCCATTAATTGAAACGGTCGGTGCAAACGCGAAAGGATGATGCACAGATTATGGATTGCGCTTTGTGCGTGCAGAGAAAACGCTATCAATGGGATCGATTCTATAGTAAATTGGCGGAACGATCATTGGTAATGGCACGTAAACCTCTCTTTGCAAAAATATTCCTTCTGTTGAGAGTCGGCATCGATAGGCTACTTTTTAATCACTCGCAATTTTCTTGCATGTTGCCTAGACATGTACGTAGGCCTGATAAGATGTAGGCAGATCGGATAATTTATCTGTTATATTTGTTTATTCTGTGTCTTAATAGAACTGCGAACCTCATCTAAATGAGGGGATCAGAAAATTTTAATCTACGGTTGTTGAGATTGCAGAGATGTTTTATGAGGAATTATTTAATTTTATTTCTTTGGGCGCATATATTGTAAAAATTGCTAAAAATCTGGATAAATACATTTTTGGGTATTTTTTGGAGTAATCAGGATATTTTTAGTGCTTTGTAGATTTAGTATTAATATCACTTTTCGAAGTAAAACTGTTTTAAAAAACAGTTCTTAAGTTATTATTAGACTGCGGATTTTTATAAAAGATGAGAAAATTTAAGAATTCCTGCTTCAATGCTGCCTCAATACAGAACATTTTTATTGAGCATAAGAATCCGCAGTCTAATTATTATGTAAATCATCATATGTTACCAAACATTATAAGAGAGTAATTGACTAAATCATTACCTAAGACTGTATTGAAAAATACTGGTCAATACAGAAAGACGTATTCCAATATGTGTCCCAAAATGAAATAAAATGAGTTCTGACCTGAAAGCAGCGTAATAAATATTATTCACGCAGAAATCGTTTTTTTATTCATTCTGAACCTGAAAGATTGGCCTGCATTCCTTCCTGCTGTTTTTAACGCTTCCTTGACGCAACAATTGCATATCCAGCCTGTAGCGATTGAAGCAGTTTGCGAGATGAAAATGGAAATACAATTTGATGTGCTAAGTAATATACTTCCCTACTTATCTCGGTCATAAATCTTGGTTATACGGGTTAGAATAAAAATTTATTCGAGCAATATAAGATTCGCGGAGAGTAAAGAAGCCGCGGCGCTTCATTTAAACCTGTTTACGACGTTTAATAGACACGGTGATAAGTTTCTCGCAGGGTACACCGGGAAAAATTAATCCTTTCTAAACAAATTAGAGGCTTCTTTATGGCCGTGCATGATAAATGTACTACTACTACTTTATATCCCGGAAAAATGAGCCGTGATTTATTATCGCATCGCGCTGTAGTCTATCTCACCTCCTTGTCAGCGGTCGTTGAGGCGCGAAAACAAGTTATTTAAAAATTTACAGTCAGTGAATTTGTGGCCCAGACGCGCGCTGTTGGAACTCATTATTTTTTAAGTAGGTTTATATTTTCAATCGCCTTGAACGAGACGAATTTAAATTTATATCAGATTAAGGGGAGAGCACGGTTGAGAATGAAAACCCAAGTTGCACATTTTTTTTTAATATCAATATAACTTCAACTTTTCGAGGTGGGTTAAAATATATCCTACTATGCATAAAAAGCTAAGCAAAAGGTGGGACAGTGGGCTAAAAAACTCACCTAACCCCAAAGAGTTAATCGAAATCCTAATGTATATGTATTTATTTTCATAAAATTTTTAGAAAAAAACCGCTTGTTATTTTTTTATTATAATCGTAGGATTAATACGTGATGACGCGTGAAGAAAATACGAATTTTCTTAAATTTTACGGTGAAATGTGACAACATTTTTCATATTTTTTATTTTATTCGTTAGTAATTAACCTTTAACGCTTTGACTGTATTTTTTCAGGACGCTACTACGGACGTAATTTCTCGGAATGCATCTGGTTCTCTAAAATACGTAATTGGAGAGCTCAGTCATAATGGGCCGAGCCCAGTTAACTTAATTTTGTGTAAATTGACTTTAGAGAGCAATTGCAGTCATTTAATTATAGACCTACATATGACGTACGGATGAATATGGTGAAATATCTGCATCTTTTTGGATGTGTGGTTAAAGATTGATTCTGATTGAAACGTAATGAAATCTACAATTACTTTACAGTTTATAAGGATTGAAATTCTGATTGAAACGTAATTAAATTTATGTGTAATTACTTTGCAGTTCACAACGATTGAAATTCTGCATATTAAATAAAGCAATTTGTACTGAATAATTCAAATATATTCAGTCATGAATTCAGGATATCATAATGTCGTCTTCTTAATAAAAAATGTATATAATGAAACAAACTAATAGGAAGATACATAAATAGTACAAACATGTAACAATAATTGCTAAATAAAAATTAAGAAATTCTAATCAAAAGTGGTAACAGATTTCTTTAATAACATTCTTTTCATTTCTATGTAAAAGAGAAATTATTTTTCATAATATAAATAATAATAGTGTTCAGAGGTATGTTTCAGAACAAATTGCGTTCAGAAATGAAGAATACAGTAGAAGTCACTTATTTAATTTTATATATTACTAAAAGTAGAACACAATGTGACTCAATTTTCCTACGGCCGTACAGGCTTCGCTCATTTCCTGTTTCTGTGCTTCGGTAGAAGATATTTTAAATAACGTGCACGAAGCGATCACGTAAGATTCGGTTTAATCATACGCAAATATTCGTTCGGGTCTTATGGTGCAATTTACCGGAACCGTGGATCTTCCTTCATCCGCGTAGTCCTTGAACTACTTTCGTATCAAAGGGAACCGAGTCCTTCGGCTGCCAGAGATGCAGGCTGTCTGTTTGACCGTGCAATGACAATTCGATTCTATTCACTTCATCCCTGTCTTCTTAGGCTAAGTGGATCCTCGAGGCAAACGGAGCATGATAGAGCTATAGCTCGTTTGAGACACGGCTAAAGGGTTCCGCTATACGATCTACGGGATCTTGGCTTGCAGCTGACTATTGCAAGGAAGTCACTGGATAACGAAGACAAAGATCGTTCTGGTCTATCAACGAATTGCAGTTCCGAAGTACAGGTAAAAATATTCACTTCGTAAATATCCGGACATCTTGCTCTAAATTTATATAAATTGTGTATTTATGCTACATGATTCTTTTTTAATCAAAATAGCAAGAGTGCTATAAGTATCAGACACATAAGGATTTTTTAAAATATATACAATTGTACATGTATAAAATAATCGAAATCATCAGATAATATATTATCCGAAAACCGAATTTTTCTTCCGAAAGATTTGAAATATTTCCAAACTGATATAATACCTCGTATGTACAATACTTTCAGAGGTTTATTAAAATATTAAATACGTTTAGTAATTTATTGAATACAAATTTAATAACGCAACAAATATTTTGAATAATGCTATAAGAATTTTAGTGGCGCCTCCAAGTCACCACTCGAGTACAAACGGTTAAGAAAGAAATAACATTTGACCCAAAATTCCAAAATGAGAGTAGATTTTAAAATTGATATATTTGAGCACTTCTTAAAATCATATGAATTTTGGGAAACATGCCGATCGCGCTTTCGCAATCATACTTGAGGTGGGCATTATTTGGCGAAACAAATATTTCAAATATTTCATATTTCATATTTCAATATCTCAATATTTAATATTTTAGATTTTATTATGCTTAAAGAAAATAGTATTCTAAATAAGATATACAACTTCGAAAATAAAATATTTCTATTTGAACAATCTGAACCTCAAAATAAAATATTTCTATTTCAACAATTTGATCCACAAAATAAAATATTTCCGTTTTAACAATCTGAAACACGAAATAGAATATTTTACTTTTTGCATTGTTATAATACTCTGGAAAACCGTATACATTCATAAATGTATTGAATTCGAACCATTAGTTTCAGCAATAATATTTAAAATTGAAATTGTGAAAAAAGACAAAATACAAATATCTTCAATATTCTTCAAATAAAATACCATTTTAAAAAATTACTGCCTCAAATAAATCATTTTATTTTCAACAATTACTGCATCAAATAAAATATTTTATTTTTAAAGTTGTACGCACACTTTAAAATAAATAGATTATTTATTATTTACTATTTAAAATACTATTTTCATGTCGTGCGATAGAAATCAAGTTTATTTAGGAAGCAGGAATATTTGAGTACGAATATATCATCACAATTAAAGTTTGTTATTGAACATTTTCTTTTCGAACAATTAATAATAATTAATCATTAATTTCGATTGAATTTAAAGCCCACAGTGAAACTTTTCGATTATTTAATTCACATAACAATAGTTTCTAACATATTGTTTCCGATCTTTTTTTAATATTTTAATGTATTGTACTTCCCTTGTCTCTACCTTATCCCTTCAAAATTGCTGTACTATCCAAAATATTGTTTACATTATTAAATATGTTGATATCTAATCAATTACGAAGCATTTAAGTTTTGTATGAGCTGTTAACATCAATTTTATATCTATAAAAAGAAAAAAATCATATGGAATGGAATTACTCTAGGTCGGATGAAATGTTTAATGTTCGTGTTAAAATAGCTCCGAGTACAAAGGGTTAATAATTTGTTCCGCGGTACCGCAGGGAAAGCGCGCGCAGGATGATACGCGTTTTGCAAGGTCACAAACGCTTGACTTTATCAAAAGTACAAAGAGACCAATCTGTATCACGATTACAACTTAAACCACTTTCATTTAGCTCGCGAACCAGACGTTTCACCCTTGAACGTCGATGTAACTTCAGCTTGAGTACGCAAAGTAATAAATTTACAGCGGCGAGCTTACATTATATTACGTTGATTCACTCCTGTGTACAACAATAGACAAGCACGGAAAGTTGCACCGGCAACTCATCACACCACGGATAATTTATTGCATGGAAGTTCATCATAATGGAACGTTACGCTCGAATAAGCGATGAAGCGGCACGGTTGGTGTTACCGCACGAAGTATCGTGCCTCTCGGAACATTACAAAATGGTTGCTACCAGGGTACCAGTCAAAGACCTTTCAATCTTCTCTCTCTGTTTCTCTCTCCGCGGGAACCGGGTGCACGGTGATCGAACGGAATTTTCAATTTAATAATTCAACTGATGAACCGATGACAAGCCGAGCCATCCAGTAACCGTGGACATAAGGTCGAAGTGCGCTCTCGAAGTTGAGCCACTCGAGACTAAGCGGATGACTGGCTCGTTTCATCAAAGGATATCGAGGCCCAGGTTCTCCTGCCTCTTCATTGAGCATCGTTGCACCGAGGGAGGACAAAATAGTACTTGTACTTCTAGAAACTCGCTATTTAAACCTCGTTGATTCACTGACGTCGAATTGTACCGAGGAGCACTTTTGAATTTGGCGATATTTTCGAGCTTCATATTTTTAATGTCCTCCAAAAATTCACCCATCTTAATTGCTACGGATTCAATTTAAATGGCGAGTTTAACTTTGTACTGGGAGCCATTTTGTCTCAAAAATTAACCCTTTCGGTACGAGCGCTCTATCCGCCGCGCCGTGACACTCCCGTACCAGAGTTGGGCAAAAATTGCCCAAAAATAGATCCACAGCAAGCCACGGTCGCAGGCTTTAGGCATCTTAGCCGGGGCATTAGGGATAGGCATCTCCCGGGGTGTAGAGGGGTGTAGAGGGGTTCAAGTACTTTATGGAACATTCTCGAACCCTAGTTCTGAGGCGCAATGGTGGGGGAACAGCGTTGCGGAAGCATAGGCATCTCCCGGGGTGTAGGGGGGGAAGGTGTGGAGCGGTTCAAGTACTTTATGGAACATTCTAGAACGCTAGTTCCCTGGTGAGTTTTCTCCCACTCCTGGATACGGGGATTGCAGTTTTCCTATGTAGAAAAAACGGTATATTTGGCAATAGCGAAATCAGCCGAAATCCAGTCGCGATGGGACATTTTGACCGCTGCGCGAAGAGCCGACGCGTGTCTCGGGCTTGCGTCGACCCGAGGCGCAAGGGAAAAATTATTTTATACTTTTTAGTCCGTCTTAAAAACGTGGTATGTTTTAAAAATTTATGTTTATTTAAATATTAAAAGTATCTTTGTTTAAAAAATATATATGTGTACGGTACCAAAATATATGTAGATATATTTTTAGATTATTTTATTTTATTTTAATCGAATTTCCCTAAAGGGGAAAAGAAAATTGCAATACAATAGGGATCTCTTTTTTTTCGTAATACAAGTATATTTGTATATCTCTTGAGTAAACTGTCTAGAGTCTAGAGCATCTCTCTTATGTGATTTTTAACTCAAACCCGCTCTCTCCGGGTTAGTATGGGTTACAGAAATCTTCCTCTGTTAACCGGGTTTAGGTTAGGGTTACTCCGCGATTCGCAACCCTGCTTGAGCCACTGCGCGCCTACTACAGACAATATTAATATTGAAAGTTCATTTTTTGCAAATAGCAACAATGGCTTACATGGAAAATTGAACAGAATATGTTATGCGGTATTAAATGAAAATAGATGTGGCCACATTTCACAAATAAGTAATAAATAGAATTTGTTATATCGATTATTTATAGCGCAAAGATAAACATGTCATGCCCGTTTGTTTCACCTTAATATTTTTTAATTTCTCGGTATTGTAATAGTTCCTATAAATTTAGTGGTTCAAGCTTAACTTTCTCGACCAGACAGCCCTTAATTCATTTCGTTCATACGTCACGAGAATTATTTTTGCGAAACATGTGAATATGATTTTTTACTAGAACGCAAAGAAACAGTATTCACGAGCAAGTACTATTTAATCCGTGATGGCTCCTGTAAAGCATAATTCTTCTTTTAACACAACTTCGTAGCTTTTTAATGCACGTGGAATTAAAAACCTTTTACAATTTTTCTTCTTTATGCGAACTGTTTTTATAGTTCCGAAACTTCATCATCTTCATTCCGTGTATATGAAAAGAACGAACGAACAGAGTCAAGGATGTTATTTATGAATGTTATTACGAGCTCTTTTATCAACCTTTTTAAACGGAAGGTGTAGAAATATTCAAGAATATTTCAATCTTTTATTCTAAAATATTTTAATGTTTTATGTAAAAGTATTTTGATCTAATATTCTAACAAATAAAAGTTCCTTGGAAGTAGATTCATAAAACGAAGTACAGTAATCTTTTTTACAGATCATTTAGTAAACCAATGCTTCCAATTGCTTACAAAACATCAGGTCGTTTGGTACAATTGTAAAAAAGTTATTCTGTTTTAAAGGGCGTACGAATACTTTGGTCCTCCACTGTACATGTAACTTACTTAGATCTACAAAATTGTGTATTTTAAATTTTCTCTGTAGGCAGAGATAAACAAGTTAAAAAACGTGATTTTTTTCTCTGAAAATTCGACCAATGGTAATTTTAAAATAATTTTTTTAAACATTCAACCAAATTTCATTAAATTTGTTTAAATATTCAACAAAAATAAATTCGAGTCATTTGGTCTAATTTTCGAAAAGTTTTTGTAGGGTGTCTACTCACTTTTGACCCGGACTGTTTAGTGTCAATATTAACATAACACTGTGAATTTCCTGGCATCGCAGTGATGTCTAGTCCCTCTAAAATTTACTTGTGTTTCCTGATCTCTCGTTTGAACGCCGCAAAACCGATGTATCCACTTCCTGTCGCCATCAACATTAACACAATATTCCGGTCACCGAAGGTAGACACGGATTCGCGGTAGAATATTAAAACCTAAGTTACGAGCAACGATGCAGATATCCGGGACAACGGTTGTGGAAGTTTCTGGCGGTACTTGAAATTGAAACTATGTGGGGTCGCTGGTATGAATTCGGTCGAAGAACAGCGTTCGAAACGACAAGCGGTGCCGTATCGCTCGTAATTATGCATTATATTTTGCTTACGTAATTAGCGAATCCCGGAATTAATGAATTCCGGTGCTGTACCGGCTGATGTAAAATTCACGCCGAAATAAATTTACAATTGCTTACTTCGAAGAAAGACCCACGTTCCGCGAAACCTCGTTAATTTATTCATTAATCAACGGAGTTATCGAGTATATTTCAAACATGTACAAAGCACCAAGGAAGTCGAGGATTAATGAAAAATTGATGGATTTTTTGTTGCACGCGCTGTGATGAGTTTTATTAATTTTTGATGAACTCGGATGCACCGAGCTGCGGCCGAGGAGCATCCATTTAACGTCGGCCAAAGCTAGTTACGCTGAAAGTATCAGAATTTTTATTGCTCAAGCTCGTCATATTGTAGTTCTTCTGGTCGTCTCGTGATATCAGAGAAATAATTGGATGTCGTCTCGCTTGATTGCAGGGAAAATCGAGTTTCTCAAATCTTTACGTTCCGAGGTTGTATTAAATATTCACGCCGGAGTATCGGCAGAGATTGCCTTTTTATTTTGTTATCGTTTAGTGTTTCAAATCTACCGCGAAAGATAAACGCAATCGATCGGAGACATTCGACGGGAATATAAGTATGTCGTGCCATTCGTTTTTGATTAATAATTAATAATCATTAATTGCACAAATACAACTATAACGATCAAATTATAGGATAGCAATAATGTTTATCTACGTAAATAACTCGTTTGCGCAAATATCATTAGAATTTCAACAGTTTTCGAATAATTCAGATCAAATTAATATCCTCAATGACTTTATTCGTATTATAACCGTGGTTTCATTCAATAAATACGTTAATCCCATAAACACTTATAATTACCGATGTTATTACAAAATTATACACAGGAGTATCGTTCCACAATTAAATGGGAAAATGTAGTTTTAATGAACGCATTTATGTATAAATACAATTTAATAAATAAACGTTTACGTGTAACTCATTCAGCACCACGTCATTAACACATGGGTCACAAGAATTTTTGACCACGTTCAGAAATTTATTTATAGCCTGATACAATATATTCATCGTTTTATTATGATTTTCAGAATGAAAAATAGTGAAAACACATGACGTAGATGATTTTGACAGTACAATTAGACTGATCCATTTGCAAATCGTTAGATATCATCATTATAATATTGTACGTTTGAACAACTACGTGAAAACAAAAATTGTATATCTTCATATACAATAAAATTACGGTATGAACTTATGGGATTTTCATGCAAAATTAATTTTTGTCGACTCAATTTTTAGGAATAGAACTTTCATTTTTATGTAAATAAAATAGGAATGTAATTTTGTAATATAGTTTTTCTCTTAGTTAACAATCTCAATAAGGTGGAGATGATGTAACAATGATTTTAAGTTCTTCTATTTTGTATATTACCGCTATTCATTTTAGTTATTACAAGTACAGTTTTTACCGAATCTTTAATCGTGTAAATCTGTGCATAAAATTGTAAATTTGCATCATTGACATATATATATCCGCCACATCTACTACTGCCAACAGCTTTTCAGTCATTAGCGTTCAATCAATTTTTTCTGTACCTTTGTATGAGAATAAAACCGCGTGATCGGAGCTAGTGACCGGTCCCGCCTATCGCGAAGCATTCGGTTCGTTGTTAATGGATTATGCAAATGTCGGGATGATATAATTATCTGCCAGTCATTATTTCATTAACGCCATTGATCAAAGACTAATTTGATATTCAATTAGTTGACGATCTGTTGTGTCACTGGCTCGGGTTCGCCGGTCGAACAATCTAAAGAAGGAAATTGAAATGTCACCGAACAGCTCGTAACTTATCGGAAATATCGAAACTGGGTTGGTCGATGCGCACGTCGAATCCGAAACTGTCGTCGCGGTTAATTATGAGTCAATCGAGCGAACGTTATTGCCAGTTGTCGCCGAAGAGTACTTCAAGTTTGGCTGTTCGGTGATTTTATGCGGTGCTCAACAATGACAACGGGCCGGGCTGGCCCTCAAACAAAAGGGAAATGGGATACCACGCGGTCGACGACGCGTCTAAAGGAATTTGACCTACTGAGCGCGATTGTAAACCTCAGAATCGTAAATAGAATTACACGACGTCGAAGACCTAACAAAATTTCGGAACTTAATTTGTGCTGAGCAATTCAATTATTCTCAACGCCGCGCCGCCAAGGAATAGTAATGAACTCGTGCACTTCATTGACGCAGTTGATATTGCAGCGACGAAACGCAATACAAACCAATTTATGAAACGAATCAACGGATTTCAATTATGGACGTATTTATATTTCTCTTCAGAAAAGAAGCGAACGTGTAGCAAGTTCCTTATCGCGACAAAAATGTTTGACATTTTGAAATAAATAAAAATGTGCACACTTTCACATGTGAAAATTAATATTCAATATTTTAATGTTCTGTTATTTGCGTTCTAATTTTTTCATTTGAGTTGAGGAGAATATGAAACTAACGATTTTAAGTGAAACATGGTCTTTCAAAATAATAAAAATCATTAGAATAGTTTGAATTGTATTTTTAAAATTATACACAGAAACTGTAAATAGAGATAACCCAAAATCGATTTATGATAATAAAAAATAACTATACAGTAGGTTATGTAGAGTTATATGTTAAGAATTGAATTATGGTTTGTTGCAAGTTATGATTAATAAGACACCACACTCTTAGTTATTATAATTAAAGATCCACTTTTAATCAATAATTTGTATTATCGAGTCTCAGCTATAGGTACTTCACATAAATTTCATTAAGATCACCGTATTAAACATGTATGAACCGCGGATCTTTATGCAAAGTAAAATTTGTTCACCTGAATTGCGACAAACTGGGGTGACATAGAAAGTTATTTCCTTTTTTCATATTTGTGAATTAGCTGAAAATAATATAATAGCTTTTTTAATTGCATGTTTGAATGTTCCTTATATGTTATGAATAAAAAAATGTTTTTTAAATCAATAAGGAATTAGTATCACGTGAAATAGAAGTAGCATTGAATATCTTCTAGCAATTTGTCTAGTTACTGTCTCGTTTCTCTCTTCTTTCTCAAAAGAAACTCGTGTTCGATCTTACATACGACAAATTACCACGATACACAGATAAGTAGATAAGCCACTCGACAATTTGACCACACGAAACTGTTTTTTTCTCCCACGTGGATCAGTAGACAGTCCGATGAACAATGCCCGTTTGCATATGGATGTTTACAGATTGTGTGCGTTAGTCGTCATCGCAGATGTATATTACTGAATGGTTTACAGATGGTTACAAATGGACGCATGAAAAAGATATGAACCGCAAAGCTGCGGGCAGTAGCGGTTTGAAAAATATCTGCGTCGTTCTGTTTGTTTCCCTTCTTTTCATCTACCCGGCTACCCGTGAATGTCGGGCAAACATTATTTATATTCAAGCATCAAACGAAACGCATGCTCACATCGCCTGCATTGTTACGGTGCGCCATGCCGGCAGCGAGTAATTTATGTCGACGACACAACCGAAATTGCCAGTTGTGAGTAAATCTCTGTTTTATATTTCGAACGGCGATTATTCCGAAATCCAAATGTTTCACGACACGCCTCTGACGTTAGTTCTTTGGATATTTTGTATCCTTGGGAGCCATTTAACACTAGGTTTATGGAGCACCAAAAATGACTGTTTTACATTGCTTTATAAAAATAACGAGAATGTATCTATCCAAATTTTTGGTCATTTCTTTTAGAATATATATCCAAAGAAATAAATTTGTTGCATAATTTACCTACCCAGAATTTGTCAAGTGCCTACTCACTCCATTGACGGCCAACGTCGGCGATGATTGATCTCGGCTCGGGTATATCGGTGTGAACCACTACTAATCCAATTACAAACCTTCTTTATTTTTCATTATTTTTTTATGGGACTTTCGCCAACTTATTTGTGGCATTTTTCTGATTCAAATAACACCAAACACGATATAATTTCAACTGTATTCAGTGGTTTAATCTACCAAATATGAAACACGATATAATTTCAACTTAATGGTTTAATCGACGATGAAAGTTTCGGGCGCAAGGAAGGACAGCGTATGCGAAAGAAAGAGACGCGGGCCTGCGTGTTCGCTGTTCTTCCTTGCGCCCGAAACTTTCGTCGTCGATTAAACCATTAAATACAGTTGAAATTATATCGTGTTTGGTATCATCTTAATCAGAAAAATGCTAGAAATAAGTTGATGAAAGTCCCATAAAAAAATAATGGAAAATAAAGAAGTTTTGCATTTAATTGCATTAATAATGGTTCACACCGATATGCTTCGGCCGCGCGATCCGTATTTACATGCTGTCTCTTTGCTGTCCCTCCACGTTTGGCTTCGTCTGTACTCTCGGCGCGGTGGCATCATCCGAGTGCTTTTAAGATGATAGAAACGGATATAATTATTGAATAATGAATAATTTTTGAATGCAGGGTTCATTGAACTTGGTTTATCTTTAATTTTCTCATTCTCTCTCTACCTTCTTAGTAAAATATAAAATTTTAATGAAGCTGTGGATACAAATATTATTATTATCGCTACTTCTCACAATAAATGGGGTGAAATCAGCCTTTGAAAAAATTTCAATATATTCTTTTCGTGAAATATCTCGCGAACAACAAATGATATTAAAAAGAGTTGAAACGAAAGTTGCATGGTATTATTGTGGTCTACCAAACTGTGTAAAAAATTCTTTTTAAATCCATTTTTGAGAAATAAAAAAAATAACATGGAAGAAAATAGAGTTTTATTAGGCATAATTTATTCGTGTGCAAAGTTCCATAATTTTTTGATATACAGTTCAATAATTTCCCGAGTGAGTAACTGTTCTAATATTCGAACAGTCGTGTTTCCCTGTCAAGTTCGCGTAATCCTTGAAAAAATTTGTTGCACAGCGTTATTTACGTTTTGTTAGTTGTCCAGACATTTGCGGATTAAATAATATGTCTGACACATATCCGATACACGGTCTATCGATTGCACGATTGTACGAATTCGCGTACGAACATTAAACCGTTGTCCATATCAGCAAACGTGCGGCACACTCGTCTCTTAAAGTCGTGAGCTCGCTTACCGCAGTCTCGAATTTCTAGCTCTCTGATCGGAACTTCAAAGAAGGACTATATCGCATTTCATTCGCGCGGTTGCGTCATCGGATCTATATAGCAAATTTTGATCTATGTACACCCACAGAAGGGAGTCGTCTTGCAGGTTCTCGCTCGCTGAATTACCGAATCGCGATAACACGCGAACTAGAAAGTTTCTCTCAAGTATTGCGAGAAACGTAAATATTACATCTTCGCGAAATGAAGTCGGAACGACAAAACGAACTGGATCCAATATTTTCGTATCCGGGAATCGCCACTGTTCTCATTGCTTATCAAAATATTTTGCACACAGATCGTAGAACATTATACGAGTCGCTCAAACGGAAACTGCATGTTATCGTTTCACCGTCTGCAACTTCAAGCGAGTAATTAGCCACTAGTTGCATTAAATTTATTTTGACTTGATGAAAAACAAACAGAGCGGTATGTACGGTACTAGCCGAAACTTCGAAATCAATTTGTGGATCGGTGGAAATATGTGCTGGTTAAGACGGTAAAAGAAACTGAGTGTTAACTTAAACTGTTAAGTAAATGTAAATTTACTGTGTGTCGTACTCGTCCACATTTTAAAAGACCTTTTTAAGAGTGCATCAAACTATTTGGAGTTTTTCATAGAACAATTAATTTATTAGATGACATGGAAAAGAAATTTTGTACAGCTTTCAATTGATCGAAATTCGAGAGCAAATATTAAAGTTTGCTTTGTACATTTTTGTGTAATATAATAATTTTATGTATAATACAACCTGGGCAGCTGGTGGGCCGAGAGTCGATGATGTTGAATCGGCTACCCCGACTACCCGCCGGCGCGCGATAGTGGGGCTAGCTGATTCTACGTCATCTACTCTCGGATCACCAGTTGCTCAGGCCTATAACATGTATAACAGATCTCATCCAATGTATAAGTTCAACAAAACTTTACAAAACTAAATCGAAAACTGTAAGCTATCAAATTGCCAGATAACGAAATAGAATTATTTGAACAATTTTACAGCATTGCCTTCGATGTTGAAGCAAAGTTAAAGCTTAATTTTTTATAACATCTATAACAGATCTCATACAATTTATATGTTCAACAAAACTATATCAAAGACTGTAAGCTATCAAATTACCAGACAATTAAATATTTGAACAATTTCATAGCATTGCCTTCGATGTTGAAGCAAAGTTAAAGTTTAATTTTTGAGAAACGCAACGCACGTAACAGAACTAATTGGGGGAAAAACATAAGCTATTTGTCGCGTCTAGGTGAAGCTGACTTCCACTGACACCAGCTGGGGCGATCACCTTCTTCTCTCGACATGACAGTCGGGGGTGGATTGCTACCCCTTATATCCGTGGACTCGAACATTTCTCGGCTCGCCGAAATTATTTTCTTCCGCGATGAAGGCACTTCCGGTTTGGCATCATTTGTTATAGAGACGAGCGACGATTTCTCAACAAGAGACAATTCATTTATTTCGATCCCTAAGGGATTTCGCGTACTTGTCGACGAGACTATTCTTGTACGCTGTCAAGAGATGTGTAAGGTAAATGTTAGTCCTTGATATGGTGTTGATTCTACCCTTTTTCATTCTTCCATGACGCACAGTTGGTGAAATCGATCTACTTTAAGGAAGATATGAACAAGTAATAACAAAGTTGCTATTCCAGTTTCCATTGCGATAAAATATTACAGTTAGATGGAATTAACCCATTGCACTCCGAATTATTTTTAAATTTTATTGCCAACAATTCCCTACTATTTTAAGTGTTTTATTTGAAATTTACATCAAAGGACAGTTCCTTGACTGCTATTTATTTTAAACAATTTTGTCTACTGATTATATTAAATATAGCTCTCAAACTTTGTTGTAATTTATATTTTTTGGAACTTATATTTGTTTTTAACTTATACTATATTTATACTTTGTGGAACTTATATTTGTTTTTAACTAAAATATAAGAAATTAAATAAATAAAGGAAGAACCCCAAATACATATAAATACCCGTTTCCTTGACATTTTTCTTTCTCTGATGTCGAATCACACTCGACAAAGCAGTGCAAAGGGTTAACAGCTTGGAACCGAAGATATCGGAGTTACACAAGCTGTCTTTGGTGAAACTTATGTGAAAGGTACTTCTTCCTAAAAATATTTTTTTACATATTTGGTAGACACAATAATACAGTCTTTTCAAAAATATCATTCGTTGTTCTTGAGATATTTCATAAAGAAGAAAATATTGAAATTTTTTCAAGGGTTGTATTAGGCATAATTTACTCTACTCTTGTGTGCAAGATTTCATAATTTTTTGTATTTACGGGTTCGATAACTTCTCTAGAAGAATATTCTACATATTTTCAGTTTCTTTATTAGTCTTCCGATTGAAGAAGTGTAAACAGCCCACAAAAACAATTTTTTAATATCTTGAAAAGTAGAGGGAATGGAACAGTACCTTTTTTAAATTATGTCTTTTCAATTTTTCTGTGAAAATTAACTGATGAATTGATGGTATACTACGAATATTGTAGAAACAATATAAAAATTGTTGACCATATCATTTATGAAAATGTCCAAGATCGATATTGTCATATAGGCGGTAATCTGGTAGAAAGCCAATTTTCTGTAGTATAAAAAAGATATGTAGCAGACCATTTAAACGGATAAATTTTGTTATTGTTATTGTTAAAATTAGTTATAAAAAGATTGTAAAACTTTCTTCAGTTTAATTCTTTCTGTATTATAATTTATGAGAAGGATCTTAGCTAGTAATTGCAAGGATACCCTGTGTAAATTAACTCCTTAACAGTTGATGAATCAACACCTAATGATTTGGAATTACACTATGCGACTTTTCCGTTTAAGTCGCAGCGTGAGATTCAACGCGGTTTAAAAGGCCCATAATTTCCATTCAAGGAAAAACGTAATGCGAGCATGAATTTGAAATACAGGACACGCGATTATACATCGTATAACCCTAGTTGTAAACTAGATTTTACGACGTCCTGAAATTTTGCTCATCTGTGATACAGCCGTCGGAATGAAAGCTGCGTCTTACGCTGGCATAGTTGCCCCTTCGATCGCTGAAGTCGTCCTTCATCGATAACGTGGAAATATGGAATAGATTCGCGGCGAGAGTGCTCTCGATGATGCGAATTTTAATGGAATACCAGATGGTCTAATATTGATATCGAACGCGGGAGTATCCTTGCAATATCACCGATGCAAATCACGTGAATAATAAAATAAAGATTAGACGACGACGACGCGACACGAAAACGATTCCGTAAATTGACAGAAACGCTACATTGTGATCGTGACTTCGCGTAAATCACTTTTATGGACCAACAAAATTCTAAATCGGGCTTGGGATCTTTTTGCAAAATAAAACCATTCTACATCAAACGCAAAAGACAGGAGATAAATATTCTTTCTGCATTTAATCATTTCAATAAGTCGAGAATAATACAATCTGGTTCAACTGGAATATTTAGAAATGGAATAACTCTTGTTTTTTTAAATTCTCATTTATTCTTTTATAAATAAATTTTAAATGGTTTAGTAACCTTTTGGTCGCCCTGCATATCGATACCCTTAAATGATTCTAATCTTTCTAGTGTTTTTCAAATAGCAGTCGCTCAATTTTATCATGAATGCAGAAAATCCACAGTCAAACTATCATTGTTGGTTAAATCTTTTCGTTTTCTAAAGACTCTTGAAATTAACTTTAAATAATACGTAAAAATTCAATATTGAAAATATTTTGTATCAGGTTTTTTTGTGAAAATTCCGACACTTTATTATATACCATTATTTTGTGCATGATTATTTATATAAATATTAATGGATTTTATGCATTTATAACAAAGTGCAATTTAAAACAGTGAACATATTAAAAGACCTTAAGAGTATTAATATATTATTTTCACCAAATTAAAGAACGTGAATTTTGATTGAAATATTGATCTCTAGATATATTATTTTAAAAAGTCAATGAAATATGAAGATGTAAAAGAATTGTTTAATGCCCGATACACTTGTCAGCCGTGCATCTAAAATTTAAATGCATGTATTTACACGCGTAAATTTCGAAATGCATTTTTCAGACAGAACTGTCAATGAAAGAACGTTTTGAGTGTATGAACAAACAGCGACAGACAGAAGCGTTTTATTCAATTTTATTTTCACCTCGCATATTCGCGTGTAGGTACTTCGTCATCGTTTTTCGACATTCATTTATTATATTATAGGATTATAAATTCCAGTACATCGAGAAATTAAATAATACAGATTAAAAGCAAGTATCGTTATTGTGACCATTTACATATAAATGCGCACATCACTTCTACGCGATGCATGCGCCAATTTAATTTCCAGTCTACATGTTTCTTTCTCCCGCTTTGAATTTCCCATGACAGGCAAGAAGAACGTATTATAAAGACCGTGCTAAGCAGGCAGAGGACACTGTCACTCGCAGCATTTCCTCTAGAGGAAATAAAATAGCTTGCTCTCAATTTTCTCTCCTCAAGAATAACACAATACCACTTATCAGCGACTTCGCGAAACGGCATAATTACGTTATGCATCTGTCAACTGAAGATCGTCAATAGGAAAAAAATGAAAGATTCTCGACGATGATCAAAGTGTATTTCATCTCAGGAAACGGAGAGATATCGGTTTAATAGGGGAAAAATATTTATATCCTTCCAGTATTTAATAATGATCCTTTTTATGAAACATCTTTTTATTAATATATTTTTCTTATTAAAGTGAGACTAAAAACGACACAATTCGATATTATTCACTGGAATATGAGCGTTCGGATAATAAAACAGTTACCTAAATATAGATTTACGCTCTCAATCACGACGATATCTTGTTACTTTTAATTTCTCAGTGACAATGTACAATTTTAAGTTCACAATAAGGCTTATTCATGTCAAGAAAAATACCAAAACCATATCGCTAATTACAAAATTAAATGATAACAATTATAGAAAATAACTGTATTGGTTATTAAATTAGCATTACTAAATATTTGTAGGTTGATGGTGTTATCTGTATTATTTGGGAAATTTATTACAAATAAAAAAAGTTATGACTGAACCAAGTACTTTGACACTTAAATTTAAAATATTTCAAAAAATTGTCCTTGGTATAAAGTATTTCTGTTTCGTCCTACACAAAACATTGAGATATTGTAGCTTGTCTCGAACAATCCATATTCTAATCTCATTATTCGTCTTATTTGTTACAAAAAGAAAATTGTACATTGTCACTGTGAAAATAGACACGTGTTATCTTTTTAATAGGGAGTTTAAACTCTTTGTCCTTATAAATTGCTAACTGATATTAACACATGCAGTTCTCCAATAAAATACCTTGCTCTCAGCAAGTAGTCTCAGTCGACAACACAGTTTCGCGTTCCGGATCTAGCAAATGGAGATCGTCAACAAGGAAAAAACGGAAACAGATGTCCGACGATGATCAAAGTGTATTTTACCTTCGGAGACGATGGGTGTCGGTTTAATCAGCCATGAAAGGAGAGGGGAAAATATCTGCATCCGCGTGGTGTTCAAAGAATGAAAAAGAAGTTTACGCTCGGCGATAAAAGTTCCGGAGATTGGCGTCGCTTCGACGGTCCGTTTCAGAAATAATTACAATCGAAACGGAGAATCGTATTGACTATGATCACGAAGGTGTTAGCCGGGGAAAGAATACAAGGAACTGCTTCGGGCCGATCAATAAAACTGCTTTCATTCTACTTAACTTTGTATACTCGTAAAATTCTATTAAACCGTGCTCGATGAATAGCCGCGAAAGGGTGGCGGGGAGAGAGTGAGAGAAAATACGAATGAAGAAGCGAAATGGAGAAGGGGACGCCTGCTTTGAACCGTGAATTTCGAGCGAATTAATGGACGAGCGTTGCGGAAGATTCGCGCGACGAGAGAAATATAATTATGCTTGTCGCTCCTATTCGCCGCGGATTGTCGCAGATAATGGGGAATTAGGAACGGTAAATTCGGATCTGCATAATCGAATTGACTCTAATGAAATGTGACTCGATCGAACCCGCGCCCGGAACGGTTTCTCGCACGTCCACCTGCAAGCGTCCTCCAATTGTTAGGCTGTCTTTCGAATTTTGCCTGCATCGGCTCCGTCAAATTCGATCGGCCAGGCCCGTTTTCATTTCCCTAATTGCAGCACCTCTCGACAAATTGCACGGCGCAACGGTTCCGGTGACATTGATCACTCTGCTTGAAAGAGGGAATTAAGACGGGTCAACTGCAGTGGACAGCATGCAATTTCAAAGAAGTTAGCGGCTCGTTCCCGGCGAAATCGATCACTTTTTGCGGAGGGTGACGGGAACTCGGAATGAAGTACGACGTGATCCAATTAACGGCGGTAACCTATTATTCAGACATAGATGTTATAAGAGAACATTTTAAAGTTATGGTGAGTATATTTAATTAACAAATTTTTGTTAGGAATAACTATTATTTTGTTTACCAGTAATCATTAAAAATTATCCGAATTTTTTTAATTTACCGGTAACAATGATTGATGACTGTAAATTTTTGTTTGAAGAAGAAAGAATTTTTGTTTTAGTTACCAGTGACGATAATCATTATTTACAAGGACAAAGTTTTTTGGTTACTGCGTATATAATCAATGTCGTCGGAAAAAATCATTATTTAATTTTTAAAGTGAAAGAGGAATTAATGAAATAAATCGAGATATACTTCTTCATTTAAAATGGTTATTCGCAATCAGAATATTAAACATTAATATTTTTTAGTCGTTTTATTTTTTGGAAAATTTCTTTGAGACAATACTAAAAATGGGTTACTTGTGACTTTGAACTACTTATGAACAAAGAAGGAATGAATACGCAAAATTTTTATTTCACACGGATTCACAGTTCAGTAATTAAGTTATTAGTAATTAGTGTTTAGAATATTTGTAGTATTTAGTATGAGTTAGTTAATGATGTTAATTTGTATGTATAGTAGTGCACAGAATGATTCGATTATAAATGCGCTTTGTCTACCATCGTGCTCTACGTGTAGACAGAGTCTATTATGTAAATTGGGGGAGTCTATTCCCTCTACATTTGGAAATGACTAGAACAGGTGTCCTCTGAATGGTGTACTCTTGCACACTTGTTGTTAGACACCTGGACACCTAAATTGCCAGGGCTCTAGTCTCTGGACTCTTAGACGTCTGCGTGTATGGATATTAATTAGGTTTTATTTCCTAGAGGTTTAATTTCCTCAGTTACGCGTTTAATTAGTTCAAAATTTCTATATCTCTGCATAGAAAAAGAAAACTTGAAGCCGGAGATAATATTTACCTTTACTACTTAAGAAAATTCGCGGTCACTGTACAATTGCTGAATCCGGTTTGTACGATGTAGTTTTATATCTATAAGTTCTTGACATTTATCTTCTTGCTGTCACTAAATATTTACCATTGTGAGACTGTGTTAAAATTCTTATTCAATTTTATAATTGCAAAGAAGAGAACGTACTAATAAAATTTATACAATAATTACTAGACTAATAGAGATTAAATTGAATGTTATTTTTTTCCTTAACAATTTTAATAGAGGAGAAATCATATATTGACATCTTCAATTTGAAAAATTTTCCAACAATTTTGAATTTCATCTACTCAATTTTGCTATAAATGCATAAAGATCAGTCTAATAATTACTGAATTAAGAATATTGATACACATTATTATATTTAGAGACAATTATTTACAAATGTTTACATTGTAAAACTTATGTTCGTTAAGGAATTTAATGGTTAGAAAATTATAGAAAAATTTGATCAAATGTTAACAAGGAAAAATGACTAACAATAATAGACTCGAATCAGTAGGCTAATTCTGACGTAATAGTGAAAATAAAATCCGTGAAACTATAAATCTACAATTGCAACTGTACCATTTTTTTTCATCGTATGCATACGTGTAATAGTACTTTCAACGAAAGTACGTTTCTACGAAAGCAGCACGTAAATAAACAGTAATAGTAGCAACTGATTATAAATATAAGAAGTACAACTAGACTTCCTATTGAATAGTACATTTTATTTCATGGCGTTGTAAGACGTCCAGAGATGGACATTGCAAAAATGTTTAGCACTGTACGGGACAATGGAAGATTAATATCCGAACAGTAGGTAAATCGAATGAAGCAATTACTATATTTCATTCGCTTACTCTTTAGTTGACTTGCTTGTTCCCAAATATTGTCCAAATTGTTATCTTCTAATAATGTTTAAGCGTTTCTTACCTGAAATGAAAAGAATTATATGTTAAATAGAGTATAATAGAGAATGTCAAAATTACATTGTTAACTAAATGAGACAATGAAAATTCTCGAGCTTTTCTGAAATATAAATGCAATATCCATATACAGTGGGTGTACAAAGTGTTCGTACAACTTTTAAACTTTTTTATATTTAAAGACAAGAATAATATAAAAAGTTTCTTTAAGTTTCGACGAGGTTCTTTCTATCAAAAAAAGATACACAAATAAAGATCTCAGTAACTCCAGATTCAATCTGAAAGATAAGGAATAAAACAATAACGATAAAGGAAGGTGGGAAACAGAGAAAGAAGATGGAGACCCTGCTAAGAGAACAGAGGATAAATGGAAAGGAAAAGAGAGGATAAGAACAGTCAAGATAACACAATGAATAAGCTAGAAATGGCGAAGTAAAATACGTTGCGGAATAGTGGAAGATAAGGCCAATGTTACTTTAGGCAATGTACAGCCAGTCGCGAAAGTCTGTGCACAGCTGTTCAACGAAAATGAAAACAGGGGAAGTTAAGTAACAAAGAAAATAAGAAATAAAATGAACGTATTATTTCTGTGATTCTTTTAATAAACTTCCGTTTTAATAACGTCAAAACTTACTCTTATTTTACGATAGGACTACTGTATTCTATCGAATCTCCTCGACAGACTACTAAGCCTATCGCGAGCAAAATAACCAACTAATTAAAACCGCATATGAGATACAGGAGGAGAGGTAACATTCAATGTATTTTCATGGCCCGATTTTGTGGGGTTCAAGAGCCTCATTACCATTTCCACGGTAGCCGCAACATTACCAACTGATTATTGAATAGCGTTTGTTACAGTGGGGATTGAAACTTTGATAAATTTCCATTGATAAGTTTCCATTTGAAACTTCCATAAATTCAATACTTCAACTGCGTAATATTGAAACAACGAAAATATTACCATCATCAACGTAAATACGATACATACAGGATGGGGCAATAACGTTGTCTACCTTGAATATATTTTTAATTTGTAATAATATGAAAAAATGATAGGATACATTTTTGTTTACTTGACCGGACCCAAAATTTGTGCCTTTCTCCTATAAATTATTATGTATTTGGTATGTAATCATTTGGTATGTAAATAGATTTGTACCTGGGGGCCCTGTAGATCGACGTTTCGATCCTTTAGGATAAATGGTTCAGGATTTATGCTTGCTTAAAGTTCAGCATTTTCATGGCTTTTGACAGTTAAGGGCGCCGCTTACCGAGCAGAACTGCTAGATGGCAGCACGAATGTAATTGTAGAAAACAATGGTGACCATCTAATTTTTTTTACTCTCCTGTACAGTTTGCGACATTTATGAAAATGGAGCACGAACTTACGCAATCATCTAATGTATAAAAGTTGCATGGTATAGAAGGAGAAATATTGTGATATAAACATTTTTTTGTGCGCGAAAATGCGAAAGAATTATTCATCGAATTAAAGAGAAATGAAGAGCATTTTAACGGTAACAACGAACACGAATGGAAAGTTAACTCGTCGTTCCCAGTTGAAAGGTTAAATTTTGGTCGACTTTTAGCTTGGTTGGAAGGAAGAGATAATATTACGCTTTCGTAAATTCGCCCTGAAAAAGTTGAAAATAAATTGCTAGACGTCCGAAAATTGTCTCGTTTAATCTTCGCGCATACCGACAAATTCTTTTACGCATATATTATATTTACACATATTATAAAATATTCAGGTCATGCAGCTTTTATCCCATCGAAAATAAAATTTACAGAACCGTTAAGCGCTTAGAATTATGGTTCGCTGAATTCCTCTTATCCTTTTGCATAAAAATTAGAATACATTTAAAGACACTAAATAACGTTCCATATTTTATATACATAATGACATTTATCTTGAGTTTACTTATTGTATTTCAAAAGAATAATTATAATAACATTCATTCATCAAAAGTTGGTATTCATCTCAAGTTTCAATAGTTACCTCTATTTCAAAATAAGATGCCAAAATAGCCATTGCAATGTTCAATAATGTTCTTATTAAAAGATTATATAAATATTAAACAGCTAGAAATTAGAAATTCATCAATGAAATTAGTTTCATGTAAAAAACCTCTTAAATGTTCATACAATTAAAATTGCTTTGTAACTAGAAAACTAACTTTTATTAGCATTTTCCATAAAATATTTAGGTAATAAAGTAGCCCATGGAGTGCTTAAAAATGTTGCTGGTACAAACATTGTTATAAACATTAAATCTTTTTATTTCACTAAATTTTATTATTAAAATTTTACTTCCTCTGGTTAATTATCTTTTCAACTGTAGGTTAAATTCATTAAATTTTCTTGTAATTTAAAATGAATTTCTACCTATTTTAATTACGCTTTAAATTCGTTTCCGTTTCCCTTTCCCGTACAGATCTACTGTTTGGATTATGTATGGAAACTTCGCCATTTCTTCCTATTTCTTTTAGTTTCTTCTTGCATTTTTCTACTTGCAGCTTTTTCTTCCCTTGTCGCTTTTTCTTGGATCGTGCACTATTTTAATATATTTTGTTTAATCCTTGTATTATCTCTGTTTCTATTGCTCAGAAGCTACACTCGTGTGCAGGGATTTCGGTTGAAAATTGATACTCCCCTTTCAAAGGTCCCACCGGTGCTCGCACGAAGTGGTGTCGTGAGTGAGTACGGGTGTCCCATTCCCAAGATATCTGAAGCACTATTAGGGTTTAGGCTTAAGTCGCTTGGATTTTGTCTCTTGTTTTATGCCGGCCCATTGCTTTCCCTCTCTTAATTTTCTTTCACTTTGAAATCTTATATTTAGTACTGTAAGTTCAAAAGAATTCAGTGCAAGCTATCACAAACGTTTGTGGGATTGTAGATTCGAAATTAGGTTCAATCTACTCCTATCCTATGACGTTTTATTCTCGTCCTTTCATTGCCCATAATATAGCATAAATAAGATGGAACGTCTACTCGTGATATTAGCAGGTTTCAGCTTGATAATTATTTTTTTTAATTGTTATTGCACCTTTTATTAATTATGTGCCATGTTCGATATACAGTATATCCTCTATAGTCGCAAAAAGGTGGTACACGATAAATGCAAAAGAAATATCCGAACCACTACTAATGCGACGCGGAGAGTCGCAGTCGCCGGCACAGTTCAAAGATGTCCTCACAATGTGAGCCTCAAAATACCAATATAAAAATTTTTTATTATTACTTATTCTTTTATGAAATTTTCACCAATATATTTGTGTCATTTTTCTGATTAAAATAATACCAAACACGATATAATTTCAACTGTATTTAGTGGTTTAATTGACGATGAAAGTTTCGGACGCAAGATAGGACAGCGTATGGGAAAGAAAGAGACGCGGAGAGTCGCAGTCGCTTCGGCCGCTCGCGCTCTCTCTTTGCACGCGCTGTCCTTCTCTACGTTCGGCTCGGTCTTTGAAGCTCAGTCTAATAACACTGCAAACTAACTTCTCCGAGGCTTTTGCGATTGTAGAGGATTTAGCGTACTTGTTATTCAGTAGCTTATGTACAACGTAGAATTGAATAGATTTTTGTGCTCAGAATCGTCAGATCAGGGGAATTAACTAGATTCGAGGAGAAAAAGTTACTCCTTCTCTGTCAGTACAGAAGCGTGGGGGAACAGCGTCGTAGAAGGGGAAGGTAGAGTCTTGGGACACTGCTTATCATTTTCTCCTGTACTACAAAATTTAAATTTTCATTCGTGGAATGTCGTCGAAGTAAATATTGGGGACAATATTAAGCATGTTATATTTGAATCTGCAATGACACAAAGGAAAGAATTTTTACCAGTTTGTACCACAAAACCTTAAAGAATGTAATATCTTTTTGTCGCGTCGCGCGTCGTGTAGTACGAAGTTGCAACTTGCCAGCAAACATTTCTACGAACGCGGTATTTGCGGCACAATATAAGAACTTCCCGGCGCGGCTCGTCAGAATATTTGCTCGAACAATTTGTTGGGAAAGTTAAATTGAACGGTTCAGAAAATCCCCGAAGTTCGTTAATATTATTTTCACTCGCACGTTATGTTCGGGAAAAGTTTGCCGGCGTTAACGGGGAACTAATTACCTGGCTCGAGGAGAACCGATCGCCAATACCCCGACAGGACGGTCTATATTCGAGAATGATTGTTTTCATTGGAAGCGTTTCCCGTGTCAGCGGTGTGCGACAGGACGGAAATCGGCCGCGCGCGACACGTACCGGCCGGAATTCATTCCGGCATCAAGAAACTTCAGAAGTCCCGGGCCGGGCCGGGCCCCCGCAGTCCACGAATTCAGATTTCATTGCACGTTTACCGTACTGTCGCCCCAGACAAATCGTATTTTTACCGTTCTGAAAGTTGGAGACGCGTGCAGCCGCATACACCGCGACGGCGACGACCCCGGACGGACAAATACGAGGATAAATGGAGGATATCGGGGACACGGGAAAGAGAAACCCCGCCCGGCGGAGACGTCACTGGCATTTGCATCGGTTTGCCTGAAAGCAGCCGTCTTCCGTGTCACGGCATCGTATCAGAGTCTTTGATGACTTCCACGATACTTTGCCAGTCTATCCCGCCGCTGGTTCTTTCCATCCCCTCGATTTTTCTTCTCTGTTTCAAAGTTGTTGCGACGAACTCGACTCCGACAGTCGATTATTTAACGACTATTAACGTTGGTCGCGTGCCGACGCGATTTATAATCCCGAATGATCCGACACCGGTAATAGCTGTACTTAATCGACCTTTAATGCGACCTACACTGCCGCTCAAAAGTATGTGGACACTTCCTTAAATATTGTACAGTGAAACGAATTAATATGGACGCTCTAAAAGACACGGTAACGTTTTTAATATTGTACTATACGATTTGAACTTTTTCGGGAAGCTACAGCAATTAGTTTACTACAGGATGTGAAAAGAAATTTTTTCAAAAATTGCAATTGATCGGAATTGTAGACAAAATACTAAAAGTTGTAGGCCTAACTACATTAGGCCTACCGATTTTGATCACAAATGCATAAAATCCCTAGTCTAAAATTTCCCAAAATTGTTAACATTAAGACGCGTGAATTTACTGGATTTGGAGATAAGGAAAAGAGTGAAATGTTACATCCACAGTTTTAGGCTAAGCAGAACTTTCTGGAAAAGAGCATGCACGCTTCGCAATTGCCGACGCATACATAGATCGACGTCCTGACAAGGAGATTATGTCACTCAAACGAAAAAATGCTGACTGTGTGCCCGGCTACCGAAAACTGGTACTAGTGGCTTCGAGCCAGTCAAAACTTTTTATATGTTCCCTGTCGTTGCATTGATCCCACGTCATCGCAATAGACCGAAGGATATTCGGGGATCAGAACGCATTAGATCCGAGAACGGTTTGGTAAAGGCATATTCTGGTCGTTCGATGAAATTTGTACCGTAGAAGTTCATACTCATGTCTATGCTATGATGACAGCCGAAATCTGACTGAAACATTTTTTTTATGGCCGCCTAACTGCTGCATTCGCTGACACAATGTTAGCTAAAGTAGCTCTTCGGAATTTTTAATTCAACCATCACATTCTTTTACAATTGAAATGCTTGTAATTAATACAGAACATTTTATTAAACATATAAACAATTTAATGGTATCGGCGCTACAGGTTCGATCAATTGTTACTCACAAAGCAGTTGTGCAATTTTAAATTGTTCTCAACGTTTCGATCCCAATGTGGATCATTTTCAAGAGAAATTTCTGTGTCTGTAAAAAATTGTAGGTTATAATATTTGTTCAAACATTTTATTAAACGATTGAAACATAACGAAAAGACTCAGGTCGTGAAAAGCATGACAAAAATTTATTCAAAGAATTCATTCAAAATAACGCACATGGCAAAATAAAAGAAATTAACTATCTTAAATTTGGTTCCGCTAAAGCGAATACTTGCTTCTTTCTTGCTGAACGGTTTCGTTAAAAAGTGTTTATTCATTGCTCACGCGGGTACGCGGATATTAAGGCGGATTAAAAAAAAATTCAATTACTTAATGAGAAAGAAGATTGAGTCGCGGAAATTAGGGAAACAGGTTGCTGCCAGCTGTCCCATATTTTACGTCGCATCATTTTCTTTCTCTTTTTTTTTAAGAGCTCAAAATGAAACAGAATATGAGGTCGATCGGCGATGCGAGAGTTACGACCTCCTTATGCACACGAATGGAATATCTTTTCCTCTCCATGGACTGCTCGATGTACCGCGATTCATTTTGTCGCACTGCTTAGACAGGTTTACATTAAAAAATAAAAGAAATGCCTGGGATGCAAAAATTATGTGCTGTTCTTTTTATGAAATTAGCGTTTCAGTGATTTTGATTTACGCTTATAACACTGGATTCACAGAACACTAAAACTGACTATTTTACATTACTTTGTGAAAATAACGAGACGTGTCTATCCAAATTATTAGCTATTTTTTTTTTTAATGTGTACCCATGGAGATAAATTTTTTAAGTAATTTCCTATGGATGTTTATTTATTACATATATTTGTTCTCTATATATTTACCTATTTATTACGTAACATATGAATTAATAACATATGGATAAGTGTATGTTTCTAAATATACGTTTTTATTAGGGGTGGCACCAAATTTTCCGGGTATCCGCCCACCCCTATTTTTTATTAAGAAAATTAAAATTTGTTGAAAGTATCACTGATATTCTTAATCTCACAATATTAACTTGAATCAGCTAAAATATAATTGATTAATGTTATTTTGGACTAGCACAAGTAGTAATACGATAACGTATCATACATTACAAACACATAAATATTGATCATATTAGTGATTTGTGTCTCGCAGTAAATAAATGAGCCCAGTCTCCTTAAGTCAAAATGAATGAAAATAATTCGTGTACATTATCGAAAGATGAAATCATAAAGAACAGAAAGATGAACAGATTAAAATTATCGGTCGGATATGTGTTATGGACCGTTGCAGATACATTAATTTTTCATGTGAATCACTGTTGCTTTTATTATCTGTAAAATGTACCTCGCGAAATCCGTTTAGCAATGTGGTACTAATACCATGGTTGTCCTGCACATTATGCGCAACAAGCACGCCAGGTATTACAAAGGTAATTCCCTAATCGATGGACTGCACGTGGCGCACAAATTTCATGACCCGCTCCTTCCCCAGACTTGGCACCGCTTGATTATTCTCTTTAGGGCTATCTAAAAAGAACGATGTTTACCAGGATTCGCCGGCAACATTTCAGACGTAGATTAATATACAGGGTGTCCCATGTAAAGATTCGCGCACAATTATTTTCCAAACCGTAGCTCGTTATAAAAAATATTTCAAATAAACTTACTTTCGGGAAAGACGGTGGTCACAATTATGGTGGTCACAAATCTTCTCGAGGTGAATTGTGCTCAATTTACAAGGTGTCTCCTGTTTTTTTTTTTATACGAAACTTTATGTTTTTATTTACGTTAGTGCGTAGCCTATTTCGAGACGAATTTACTGACTTATAACATATTCATCTTCCAAGGTCATTCATGGTTATTTAGTGTCGTTTGATATTTAGATTAACTAAATGGAAACACGTTTACCTAGATAAGATTTGTGATCGCTAGACTGCGCATCTTTATGCAAAATAAAAATTGTCTACATCGATTACAAGAAATAGAAACCAAATTGAATGTTGTACTTCTTCCCTTAATGATTTTAATAGAGGAGATATCCTATATTGACATCTTCAATTTTTAATATTTTTCAACAATTTTAGCTTCCATCAATTCAATTTTGCTATAAATGCATAAAGATCCACAATCTAGTGATCACCGTAAGATGTCCACCGAAACAGAATAGATTTTATTTGAAATATCTTTTTACAGCGATTCATAGTGTGGGAAACAATGGTGTGTGAAACTTCAAAAAGGACACTCAGTACATTAGAAATTACTTCCACTGTTCCACACCGCAGAAGTGTTCAGGTAATTGTTTTTATTTGTTAAGGAAGGTAGCGATTGCATGCATCCCATAAAAAAATGCTTAGAACACGAACATCTTCTGGAAACTGTGATTCCCAGCAGACGATTTCCGGAATGAAATTTTTCGAGGGGAGATTCGGCTGTACCTCCACCTCTCAGCGAAGCAAGATTTAATTCAATTGTCCCGAACCGTCGCCATAAAATATACAATTGAATCTGTCGGCTGCTCCATGCGAAGAATAACGAGAAAAACGAATCAAGCGGGATGCGAGCTTGGTAAAATTGACCCGACAAATCACAATTTCACCGTGGCATACGTATGTATCGCCTTCTGTAATACCGGTTAATTGAACTTCGACAACAACGCTTGAAATACAACTCCCAATACTGATACATTTCCATAGCGCTCTGCAGTTATTTAAATATTTCAAATGTTTGTACTAATTGGCCCCTCCCCCCATAAACGATGCTTCAAACAGAAATCGACGATTTAAAATCGAAAACGATTTTTAATTGCTATATTTCAATTGCTCTATATTAGTAACGCATCGGTTAAAACAAATGCATTCAATAACTTTATCTAGTAGAGAAATATTCCAAAAATTATGATTTGATATACCCAACCGTACCAAAAAGGTTGCAACATTTCTATCGAATATAGGGAACGTCAAGTATTATTTTATATGATGTAATTAGTGAATTGCGATTTTAGTAGGTGGTAAGACAATCTTGCACGATGTGACACGTGTAAAACTGAAGACAAGTTTTCTCTTGAAAATGGTACCATTTGCAGCGTCTCTAAAAACATCGAAATTTTTTTGTTCGTCAATGAATCTTCCGTAGATTTGACGATTGAACTCTCCTCTTTACAACAACACAAAGAAACATGGTGTATGATTTTTTTTCGTCATTTTATCAAAGTTTAAATAGTGTCTAGTCAACTTTACAGTGGCATAAGGTACCGGGCTTTACATCACCAAACTAGCTCCCCTTTTTGTTCCATAAAACAGTGAAAAAAAATCGTACATCAATTTTTGAGCTGTCGTTGCAAAACGAAGACTCCATACTTCAAATCTGTGGAAACTTCGTCCTCGAACAAAATTTTTCAAATATTTCACAGACGTTAAAAATTATACAATTTTTTGGAAAATGGATCTTCAGTTTCTCATCTGCTAGATATTTAAACTAATGCTAGATATGTAAACTAATTGCTCTAGCTTCCCAAAAAAGTTCAAATTGTATAGTGCAATATTAAAAAAGTTATTGTCATTTCTACAGCGTTCGAATATTAATTCGGGTCACTGTATATTGAATACATAATTTGTCCTTGTGCTTGTTGGCTGCGAGCGACGCAGAGATCGCGACAAAGATGGCGATTTCATCGGCATTAGCGGTACTGAGAAACGGTCCATTGGTGAGCAATTTAAGGGCGCGTGAGTTGATGAGAAACTTCCACCGCTAGCGTATGACGTTCACTCCCCGAGGGATATTTAATCTGTCGTTTAATTTCGATAAAAGCTGGGCCGCCGGTGAACCCATCGACCGAGCAAACCGATGATATCGAAGCATGCGATGTTTGTGCTAATGTACATCGAGCATTGATGAACCTGAACGGAAATAGGCGACCTGGGGAGCGTCGGATCGAACCGAATAGATGTTTTTTTTGTCTCCCTTTCCCTTTCTCCCACTTTTTCCCGGGATTAGAAAACTCTCCGCCTTGTAACCTATATTCCCCGCGAACATATAGACCGCAATGTCGGCCTGTTTTCCACCTCGCCCAACCGGCAATCGTACACGGAAACTGTCTCAATGCCCTTCCCCCGGTGGGTCTTTGTTCAACCATTTACACCCGGAAGACGTTTTAAAGTGCCATTTTCATTAAAATTCTGCGGCGAAATAAACGTGCTCACATTTTTGTTCTTAACCGCGGCTAAAAAGGTTCCGAGAGTAACTGTCTAAAGCAGTTCGCATTAACACAGTTATGAATAGACTTTATGAATAGATTTTAATAAAATTATAAAGGATTATAAAAATGTAAGAATATTTTGTTTTCGTTGTATCCAAATTATTGAAGGATGAAATCAATTTTAATTTAACTCCTACACAATTAATGCAGAACATTTTTATTTTGCATAAAGATTCACAGTCTAGTTGTGGAGAACCTTTATTCCGAATAATTGTTGTGAAGAATTAAAATTTCTAACTATTTATTTTCTGCATTAAAGTCTCTTCTGAACTGTTATCAGCCGTCGATGAAGCAAGGCATCATAAATAATATTCTACTGATTCGTTTAAGCATATAAAAAGCACTGGAAAATAAGAATTTAACAAAAAATTAAATAAGTGTTTATTTTTATAAAAGTTATTGTCAGTATATTCCATATATTCCAGTCAGTATATTTTTGTAAGAGTTATTTTCTAAACAAGAAAAAGATGTTCAATGGTATAATTTTATTAAACGAGGGAACATATTTTTCATTTTACTTCTGTATTTCTCAATTGACTAAGAAATTGTGTATTTTGCATAAAGATTCTCAGTCATCGCACTCGAGCATTACGTATATTTCAAACCTTTTTAGTTGAAAATATAAAGGCTTGCGAGATGTAGTGTTTCCAAAACTCCTTTCGAGTTTTAATTATTTAATAACCATCAACTTCACTTCTCACAGTTGAAGAGAATTAGATTGCACGATCCGGTGGATTGAAATTCAAACTGGGATCTTCCATTTGCCAGATGTCTGTCCTGACCAAGTCATCTATCTAGGCCAGCGACATATTTCTTTTCCCTAGGCTTAATATCTGAAATGGACATGACTTGAGCCACTCGATAAATGTGGTAATCCTAGATCACGTGAAAAACTGGGAATTAGGAACAAGCAAAAACATTCAAATCTTATCTCGTTTCCTGCAATTTTCGTGACACATATCCTTTCAAATTTATAATTGAACCATGAGCCATTATATAAATGTTGGTGTTTTAATGTTGTTTTGTAAAGACGAGAATTAAACACATTATTTTTACAAGCATTAAGTGCTTTATTTAATGGTTATTAAAATATTTATTTGTCTACATTTTACACACTTGTAAAACGTACACATAGTCAGCTCATTATTATTGGAACTTAAACTAAATTATAATTTAAATATTACCACATTTACAGCCACTATATAATAGGAGAAAAACTTCAAATAAAATGTTAGACAAAATGCAAACCACAAACGGAAAATATTAGGTTTTAAAAAATTGGAAATACATCTTGCAGCAGGTTTTGAAAATAAGAAAGGTATGCTAGTTAGGAATAAATAATTACCAACGTTTATTGCATTTGGAAAACTTCCAAAGACCGTTGCATAATACCGAGATAATACATATTTATGCCAAGTGGTTTAAAAATTCTACCTCACCGTAACCATGCCAAATGTGAAATCTACATATGCCATTCACGCAAAATAAGATTGTGTTTGGCTGAGCAGAAATGCAAACAGAGAATATAGAATACGTATTATATATTATTTAATGTTTAATTTAATATTTAAAATATAGACAAATAGTTGTGTTTTATATTGCAAGTGCGAAATACCACATTTTTAATAATTAGTTATACACAGATAAAAATTCCTTAAGAATGTATTTTCAGTATTAATAATTTTACGAAAAAAGTTAATGTTATTTCACGTTTTCTATTTATATTTACACTCGTTTCGTGAAGTTTGTGTATATTATACAAACATTAGAAAAGGCTATAAATTACTAAAAATCTGTTGATTTTCTTTAACATTATTATAATGAAGAAATAATAAATAATTTGTAACGGATTTTAATTAATTGACTTGCTGAATTACGTATGTTATTTAGAATGTGAATATTAAATTACGAAATGCTTGAGAGCATTTCATCGACGAGAATGAAGAAGATTTTTGAAGAAGAGTGAAGACTTTTACGAGGAATTTGCAAATGACGGAAGTTTTATGATCGAAAGACAGAAAATAAAATTTAATTTCCTTCCTTAGTCCTTTCAATGCTGATGAAAGTGGATCGTTTGAAAGGACTCCTTTCATTGCTAATATATTTCAGGTTAATCGATATTGGGTTTACATTAAAAATGCAAAAATCATGTCTCTTGAGAAATGAGCTACTTATGACGAAAAGGGTAGAACAATGGAATATTGAAACGCGACGATTAATTTCGCGGCAACGTTGGTAAGATTTCGTATTCGCTATGAGAACTTCGCTATTGATCAAAAATATTTGTTAATTATTTCCTGAAAGTGATTAAAGTGATCAAAAACAATTTTTAGGGATACGGCATTAGCTTGAATATTGCTTTGTCCTATATTACTCGTTGGCATTTGATTCAGTGATAATTTATCTTAATGAAATACTGTGATAATTATATGAAAAATGTTTTGTCAATGCTAAATGTTTGTGTTATACACGATCAGAAATAGAAATAAACTAAAAATTTTATTGGAAATTATAGACTACGAAATATAGAAATTTAGAATCTCTAGAATATTTTATCGAGAGCATACTCGTGCTAATTCAACAGACTTATGATCTTAAATTTTACCACAAACAGTGTTTCATGAAAGAAGTGTTCCAATTTATGTCTTCTTCGAGATTTGTGCCTATGGATTTTTTATAGAATCTTAGGAACTTTTTTGAAACGTATTCTCATGTGGAACAGATATTTTAAAATCAGACAGAGATTTATTTTAAATGGAAAATATAATGGAAATGTAAAAAAATCTTGGAAGGTGGTTAGTCGTGTTGGACTGTGAATGACTCGTATGTTAAATTAAACAATGAGTTGGACTTCAATCTAAACCTTCATTTCACCAACTCGATAATAAGAGCGCATCATTTAGTTCAAAGACGAAGAAATCTTTCAGCTCTGGTATAATACATTTCTTTCGATTTCTATTCCGCGGAAGTAAAGCGGACTGAATGGTGTCGGTGAAAGATCTATAGAGACACCTCTCTGGCGGCCCCTTCTGTTTTGTTAATAGTATAGCACTATTAGCGTGACTAAGATAGAGAGGCGCGATGCTGGAGGAGCTCAGGAGGGTTTGAATGACGGGCAACGACTCTCCCTTTCATCGGTGCGTCGCCCAGCCATCATCTTTGTTTACCTAGTATCACAATGCGTGGAGGAGGAACGCCCTCGACATTCTAATTTGAGTGCAAACACGCGAGGGTGTCTGCCCCGGGCTCGTCCAGACTTGTCTGGAACAAGGACAGATGGGAGACTCGAAACGCTCCACGAAAACCGTCGAGTTGAAGAGGACTATCAGACGAATGCTGGTAAGAGTGGAGGGTGAGAGAAGCCACCTCCGGCGAATCTTATTGGGCTGCTGCACGGATACGAGCTCGTTTGCGGGGAATCCTTGGCGGATAGAAAGAACCGTCGACAAATTTCAAAATAATCTTTGGCTGATGATTACGGCATCAATAAGGTTTCATGAAACCGTCTGTGACGCAAGCTGAACATCCTCGTTTACTTGTTTACACGCTAGTGGAATTAATTCTGGACACTTTAAAATTTTTACTTAAATTTCGCATTTACTCAAATTATTTAATATACAATCATTTATACTTTATATTCTAATCATTGTTTTCTAATTTTAGGGCGGCGCTTATATAAAAAAATCAGTAAAAACACCATTTACAGCCATACTTTTAATGTACAAGAAAATTACAATTTTAACACGTTACGAGGGATTCGAAGCCATTTTAGTCATTATTCACACTTTTAAAAACTGTACTAAGGTCCACACTTCTGAAAACACAATGCCTGACTAAAACAATGATGAAACTTTGTTGCAATGAACCCACGCAGCCTGTGATTGGCTATTTTACATCATGCGACGTTTCGTGTTGCCAGGTGCAAAAACAAAATAACAACACAGTTTAGATTTCTCTAAATTAAAATTTTAAAACATTTACAAACCAAATCATGTGAAAATATTAAGTATGAACATTATAGATTACAATAAAAATATTATGGTATCAATTTAGCATAGCAGAATATACATTTTCTGCACAAATATGAAATAAAGAATATTTTTATTCAGTGTCCAGAATTAATTCCACCAGTGTATATGACTGAACAATCAAAAAATAGTCACCCATTAATAGATCCCGGATTTTATGCATTTGTAAAAAGAAAATGAGTAGGTACAATTTATAACAGTGAAAAGATTAAAAAACTTTAGGAGTATTAATATATTATTTTCACTACGTTGAAATGATTAGTGAAACATATACATTTATACGTAGTTTCTGTATCTTGCAATTGATGCAAACTTTTTATATTGCGTGAAGATCCAAAGTCTACTCATTAATGATAAGAATAGAGAGAAACAATTGAGAATAATGAGACGAAATCTACAGAAATCGATAGACCTATAGGAATATGTATTCAGAGAAATTGATATAATTACTAGTTCATGTAACTGAACAATCGAAAGATTAATTCACTCATTAATGACAAGAATGGAGAGGAATAGTTGAGAATAAAGAGACTAAATGCACAGAAATCGATAGACCTATGGGAATATGTGTTGAGAGAAATTAGGTATATTTTTATTATAGAAATATAATTTATTATGGAAATATGTTATATCAGATATCACTTGATTAAATTCTGAAACGGATTTTATGTAGTGTTCTAGAACATAACCCGCTTACTATACATCAGGAAAGAAGAACTGGTACATATCTAGTCAGACAAGTAGAATTGGTATATATCCAATCAGACAAGTAGAATTGGTACATATCTAGTCAGACAGGTACAACTATTACATATCTAGTCAGACATGGAGAAATGGTACATATCTAGTCAGACAAGTAGAATTGATACATATCTTGTCAGACAAGTAGAATTGGTACATATCTTGTCAGACAAGTAGAATTGGTACATATCTATTCAGACAAGTAGAATTGGTATATATCTATTCAGACAAGTAATCACAGGCAAGAAAAATATAATTACATTGGTCACAGGTAATATAAATTGTATTGTATAAAATAGAATATTTTAAACTATAAAATTGATTTATTTATTTTTAGTGCTCAAAGACTGCAATACACTTGTTTCAAATTTCTTTTGTTTTTTAATAAATGATATGATGATTATGGCTCAGACGACGATTAACACGGATTAAGATGAGTTAGGCTTATCCCCTATTCTTCTTAGCGTTGCCAGATTTGGCTTACTAATTCAAACCAGCTGCTTACTAATTCAGACCAGTACAGCTTGTACGTAAGTAACTTATATTATTAATACTCTTATGAAGCTTAAAATGTAATGTCTTAGTAATTTCGAAAACTTTTAAGCTATTAAGCCTGCCTTTGTTTCTGTCTCGCCTACTGCAACCTTACCGAAAATACACGTCTTTAATATTTTAAACATGTGTTTATTTAAGATTAAAGAAGTACTTCCAATAATAAAAATGCTCATTGTCATTCATCAATTATGCAGTTTAATATTTTTATAATACAGTATAATTGTAAATTCGTTTGTAATATAAATCCTACATAAAACACGACTTTTACATTTCACGCAACAAAATCTGAAAATTTTATAGAAATTGATGGAATTCGTGGAATTGGCAATCAATAATATTTTAAACACGTGTTTAAATAAGATTAAAGAAGTACTTCCAATAATAAAAATGCTCATTGTTCTAGTGTCAATATCACTGGAAAGTAAACTCTTTAGTTAACTTAAGATTCAAAATGGGGGAGATATATTTCCTTTAACAACTTTAAATCATAAAAAATTTTATTATATTAACGTGAGTTAGCAATACAGTTTTAAATATCATTTATAATTATTGGTCTCTAACAATGATACAAATTCTTTTATCTACTGTCCAAAATACAATTTTATTTAGGTCCAGTTTTTCACAGTTTATCTAGAAAATCGCAATATCGTGGTTATAATTAATTTTTTACCTATACATGTATTATACGAACTCGTTCGAGGGTTGCATGGAAAATGGAAAGCGCAACGGATAGTCCGAAATTAGGACGAGGAAAAAAGTAATACGTAGGAACGGAAGACGGAAGGATCCTTAATAAGACTGATTTACTAAATTGGAACGCGTATACCCTGCCACGCGAGACCACTGAAGAAATTTGGGACAAGAACTGATAGCGACTGCAGTCCTCGGAGCAGAAATTCCTCTTCGGTTTTTCTGACTTAGGAGATTGAAGTCCGTGAAGAAATAAACGTCGAGCTCTGACTAGAAGGTATCTTGAGGATCACGATGAAATGAAAAAGCAGATAACGTTTTTGAATGAAATAATTAGATACGTGTATCCGTGGTTTCGAGAAGAACCGGTTTGAATATATTGCAGTCGTCAGCAGGTAGAATATTCTTATAGTGTTAAACAAAAGGTATAAGAAGTGCGTATATATATATATATATATATATATATATGATATATTGGTTTCACATTTCATATATGGAAAAATACATTCTCCATATAAAATAAGAAGCAGAAATGAAACTTTCACATTTTACGCTTGATTAAAATGTTCTTGTAGATTCTAATTACGCATGTTCTCAAAGCTTTAAAAACATTATTACTCGCCCGGTATATTGAAAGCATTGTTGGACTTCTTTCTCGAGCATAATCAAATAAGAAATTTCAAGCTGAACAATGTGTACGAGGCACACCTCATACGGCTGCAAAATTAATCATCGAAAAGGAAGCGAATGCAACGGGAATCAAAGGAGACTTTAAGTGATGAAAGAGCGAAAGCTGCGCTTTACGCGATTTGTCGGAAAGTTGCTACGAATAATACAGGGGATGGATAAAGCAAATATGGTGAATCACGGAGTAATTCGACGCGACGCGGTCTCGCGACGGGGAAAGTAATTCGATTGACTAATGTAGGAATCAAACATGAGAAAGTAATAAAGTCGGGGAGTTTCGAGGGAAGCATGAAGGATGTGGGAATGTGAGGTGGAGGCGCGAGAAGTCGCAGAAGAGAAATCTTGCTACGATAAAAATCTAGCAAATGGCTGGAGGGTAACGAGAAGGGGAGAGGATAGCGCCGTTTGTTAACACCGGTACGAAGCTTTCGCGAGCACGAAAAACAAATCTTTCGTGGGAGCGAGTACGTGACAGGCAAGTGTATTTATTACTCCCCTTTAAAGTCTAATTTGTTGGGCGGCGCTAACTTAAATGGGGGAGATAGGTGAGGGGGCAGGAAAAGTCGGGAATATATCAAGCGACACGCATGCCTGACAATGAGCACCGCCTCCCCTTTAAGCATCGCGAAATGTTTCCCCTACGAAGACTACGAACCTCCGAATGCAACCTATCCTTAGCAACTTGTCTTCGTTTCTGGTGATATTTTGTCACTATTTATAGCCACAATCAAAATGACGCACTTCAGATATTTTATTTTACAATTGAATTATATAATACCGTTAAGTCGCGACATTTTTCGCGGTATTTTTTTATGACTGGGTCGAGAGTACAGACGAAGCTGAACGTAGAAAAGGACAGCATGTAAATACGGATCGCGCGGCCGAAACATATCGGTGTGAACCACTACTAATCCAATTACAAAACTTCTTTATTTTTCATTATGTCATTCAAAATGCCAGAACAAAGTTGTTGAAAGTCCCATAAAAAAATAATGAAAAATGAAGAAGTTTTGTAGTTGGATTAGTAGTGGTTCACACCGATATACTCGAGCCGAGATCAATCATCACCGCCCCGCGATGTTGGCCGGCAGTGGAGTGGGTAGGCACTGTATAAATTCTGGGTAGAATGTCGCGAAGAAATATCGCGACTTTACTGTACTGCGAGTTAAAACACTTATGGATAATGAGGAATTAAGTAAAAGTTGTATAGGGTGTCCTGAAAATATGATTCCATGTGTATGTTTAGAAAACTACAAATTCTTTTAACTGTAAACAGCACTTGTCTGTACCTACATGAATACATATTTTTGCGATTATAATAAAGACCTTCACAGAATGTACATTATCGATTTAATATCAGCTCTCGTTACGTCACAGAACTAATAAATGACCTAATATTTACGGCCGAGAGCGTTAATATCTCGTAGATCTTTCAAACGCGTTGATTATTATCATTAATTGGTACAGAGCAGACCATTACTATTTAAATCTATTGTTTGCTCGTTCAGAAATTATTAATGGACCAAAATTCCAATAATAGAACTAATAATTATTAACACTGTGTATCTTCTCTTTGATAAATGTTATTAAACGAGAAGCATTTATATAATTTATATTATATATAATTCAAATCTGTTTGCTATATTTTTTTCCAAGCTGAGTATTTATATTTCAATATCCAATTATATTAATAACATAACGAGAAGCATTTATATTCGTTCAAACCGGTTTGCTGTATTATTTTTCAAGTTGAATATTTATATTTCTATATCCACTTTAAATAAACATAAAGCAAATAGTTAACCTGATCCACTTTACGTAAAATATCAACTCGACAATCGCGACAATGTATATCACACTGAATAATAATTGTGTTCTCTACAATGCTTTGTAAAACATTCTGAAAAATCCTTTTTCCTGTATCCATAAAGGTTAACCGAGAACAATGTTTCACCGGTGTAAAGAGTTTTGTAATTCTCGCACATATTTATAAATTACTTCACACGACTACAACACACACTGGGGACGATTTATCAAAAGCTAAAATTTTAATTGAAATGCATTAAACAAAAACGCTGCTTACAATGTCAATTTTGTACTCGCGCGGAACATTTGCCGAAAGATTTATTATCCATCTATCAACTCCTCGCTAGTTGAAAGGTTTGGTACAGCTAAAGTGAAACTAACCATTCAGCAATTAATCTTTAAAAACGTGACTTTACACCTTCGGCATGTTTGTCCGAGACGTTCGGATCTAAGTAGATCCATGTTACAATATCTGACGTGTAATCGATTTTCAATATTCTTCTTCTTCCATGTTTTGCGTCTTTCGTTTTTAATCAATTCTATCCTGAGAATTAAAACGTCGTGTTAAATCTGATTGGATGGCACGTTGGAACTGATCGAAAATTTTCGTTCGACATGAACACCGACAGGTCAAAGATTTCTAGAAAATTGGAAAGCCGCATAAAGGATCCGGAGAAGAATTTAAAGGACACTATTAAAGCAGCAAACGGGTCAAAGAATTTTCAATCTTTCTCCACGGTAATAGGAATGCCACAAGTGGTAATAACGCCGGTAGACATCGCAAGAGAAAAACTATCCTAGATAAAAAGCAATGGGGAAACGCTACAGATAAATGCGATAAACATCTCTGACCTAGTTTTTAAATAATTAAACTCTGAAATTTGATTTTCCAGATAACTATATCTTCGACAAAGAAATTGGACTCCATCCTTATTTATTTTTTAGAATGTGTGTTATACAGGATAACCCCCAGACTATCTTCTTGAATCTTGACAAAGTAAAAAGTTTTTTATGTGTAATTTGAATGGTATTAAGTGGTCAGTATCCCGCAGGGGTTATTTCTGCTCGTAGTTTTAAAAGTCATCCATTTTTTTAAATGACTATTTTTCGTGTTTTATGGCAAAGTTCATAAAAAAAGTACATTCAAATATGTACTGTGACTTGACTTTCAAATGACCTTGAACTCCGAAGATAAAGGTCACACTTAAATTTCGCTAACATCACTAAAAGTCGCTAAAAATATTATTAAGGGGACCTTACACTTTCTCGGGTCAGAAAAATCGATTTTTTCGAGAAAGTATCCTATTGGAAAGTAACATATTTCAATAATATTCTCTGAAAATTTCAGAGGAAGATTCAAAATACTTTCGAAGTTATAGACGATTATAGCAGGCATAGCTGATTGAACGTAATCAGATTTTATATGTGAAAATTCGTTTGTCAAAACTTTAAACGCGTTTTTCTCGAAACAACGTTTTTGTAATCGGCGTGCATGATAACTTAATAACCATTTGACCGATCGGTCTGAAATTTTAATATGTTCTTCTACACAACAATTGCCTCAGTATAGACTAGAATAAATAAGATTGGTTAATTTTGTCCTCAATTTTTAACGTTTTTTTACGAAGAAAATGCTATTTTTCAGACTACCAACTTTGGAGGTCCACCATTTTGTGAATTTTTGCTCGAACAAGATAATCGTAGTCTATACTGGGGCCATACTCATACTTTTTCTAAGGACAATTTTTTTCAAATGTTCCAGTGAGTCGCAATCGTGCACGCCAGCAGATCAAAATTTTTGAAATGACTTCCATGGGGCTGCAAAAAGCCCCTATAAAAAATCATTTACAAAATTATATAAAAATTTTTTCTTGTATTTGAAGACTCAAGATAAACGTCAATAAAATTATGGATTCAAAAAATGTGTTTTCATTACTTTATCAGCCCCATAAAAATTATTAAAATTTTCGACCGAGAAAGTGTAAGTTCCCCTTAAATGTTCCGTGCTTATTGGTTCATTGTTGTTTGACAAGCAAAATATTTGTTTTATAAAATAAAATATTTGTAAAGTAAAATATTTGTCGTTGGTTGTTGAACGAAAACTGTTTGCATTTTCGGAACTGATTTCCAAATTGAAACGGATCAAATGAATGTCGGAATAAAATATAGAGGAAGGAATTTCGTACATTAAAATACAATAGTCGAGTTCATGAATTTGAAATTATATGTCACGAGGGTGCGTGAATATTCATTGCAACTGATACGTTGCAGCTGGGGAAACAAAATATTCAATTTCGATGGCAAGCGTGACTGTTGGTTCAAGATCAGCGCGATTCTGATTGCAGCGAAGAGCAGGAACTCGAATCTGCGGTTTGGCAAGAAGCAAAAGTCGATAACGGAGGTTGCTTACGTTTTCGACATAGAAAACCGTTCGACCCCGAATGCATCCGGAACGGAGGAATCTAATTTTCTCATATTTCCTTCGGGCAGCCTATGCCAAGGAATTACTTGCCAATAGCGCCTGCAACATACCTAACTGTGCTTCCCGTGAACCGAAAGTTACAACTAAATATTCTCAAATATTTGTCGACGCCATTATCGTGTACATTAAGTCGTGATCACTTTTTAAAATTGATATTTGAAAATTGATCATTAGTAAACTGCGGATTTGATACATTTTCGACAAAAATGAGTAGATCAGACCAGTAAAAACGATTGAAGAATTTAGATATACCATTATTATTATTATTTTCCACTCAATAAAAACATTATGAAAAGAAATGAATGTCTACGTTGCTCCTGTATCTTGCAATTAATGCAAAGAATTTTCAGTTTACATACAAAGCTGCAGTCTAATTATGCAGTTTAATATTTTTATAATACAGTATAATTCTAAATTCATTTGAAATATAAATCCTACGTAAAACACGATTATTACATTTCACGCAACAAAATCTGAAAATTTTATAGAAATTGATAGAATTCGTGGAATTGGCAATCACCGCTTTTTGTTCCGGGGAACAATTGTTTTTAACATTCATGCATAGCGCTTCCGTTTTCTTCATCGGGGTTAACACATGCGTTTGACATATTGCATATTGTTGATTTGTTTTATTGAGTATTATTATAGTTTGCCGACTTCCAATCTCACGTTGTTCTATCAGGAATGAATAATTCATGTTGACACATAAAGTATTCAATTTTATAACTCGACTCTCTCTCGCGTCAACTCCTTGAAGCGAGTTATTCTTTAAGGTACGTGACGAAGGGGGGAATTGTACACTTTAAAATTGTACGACTGTTAATCTTCATTCAGCAGAATGGTATTCATTCATATTTAAAACAGGACGTGCGTTTCCAAGGACATGGCTTCGTTTCATTAATGTTAAGAACTATTCGTTCTCATTTATTTTACGGCGTATATTTCATATTGCCTTCGCTTTTGTTCTACCTGGAAAAATCCCACTTTGTAGCACTCGTCCTTTGTCAAATATGTACTTCGGAATCCATCCCCCCTGTGCACTATAATCTCTTTACCGAGGCGACCTCAAACGGTTCCTCGTCGATTGATCCGCGTCGGCAAAGATTGAATTATCTCATTAAATTCACCTCGCGAACCAAAAAATAGAAGAAGTTCTAGAAAATTCAGATCCAATGAAATGAATTGGCATCGTTTGATAATTATCCTCGTGATCCTTGTTTATTAGAACGGCGCACAGTGTGGCAAATGGCCATTTTAGCTGAGAAAATTCTAAATCGCCTATTTTTCTATATTTATCAATTAATCTAAAATAACCATGTACTAAAACCCTTGAATATTAGATAATATGTTTACAGTTTTATAAAATATGAATAATTATTAAATTTTTATAACAGTTAGTTGGTTTTTGTTAATTAAACAATACATTTTAAGTTATTTATAATTAAATATAAAATACAACAAAATTATTAATGGTATTAGTGCCTATGTAGCACAGAATGATTTAACAAATGGTAGATATTATCAAAGAAGACGTCATTTTTAATTATGGACAAAGAGAATGTAAATATAATTTACTAATTTATTTTTTGGCGATTCAGTCATATTCTAACGTCAAAGAATTATTCTTTGGTTTAGTATAAGCTTTCAATTTATAAATAACAAATGTGCTCCATATTATAGTTTATTATTTTAATGAAAATATAATAAGATAAAAATATAAATAATACAAAAAAGATAACAGAGATCAAAAAACAAAGTATTAAGTAGTAACGTTCGATTGCATGTATGAACATTTTCTAATTATAAGAATTTGTTTATCACTTATTAATATACAATGTCTGTGATGAATAAGAAACCACTTCTGGTCAATTTAAATGCAACACTATCATTTCAGTGTTTTATAAAACTAATAACTTATAAAAAAATGTAAATAGAATATATCTAAACGTATTTATGTTACGACCTAATATTTCACTTTGGGTTTACAGCAAAATAATAATAAAAAACAAAATAAATAACAGGCAGTAAATATTTCAAAAAATCAAAAGTAAAAGAACAAAATTATAGTACGTACAGTGGCCGACGAAAGCATTTGTCAGTGAAATCGATTGATTTTTTAATATTTTTTTGGGAAAATATTAACTATAAACGTCTATTATTTTACAGGTAAAACAATACATTTTAAAACAAGGAAAAAGTTCGGTATTAAAATTTTGGTATTAAAATAAACTAGAGTCTCTACTTTACACGCTCTGCAAACATTCAACAAAAGAATTTTAAGTTTTAATATTCAAGGGTTTTAGTACATAGTTATTTTAGATTATATTGGCACAGTTAGATTTTGTTTATTTGAAAGTGAATTTTGTCCAGCTAAAATGGCCATTTGTCACACTGTGCGGTGTTGATCCGAACATTTGATTACCGAAGTATTGTTTACGAGAGAATTATAAATTATCTGAAACTAAATATGGGATCAGCGTCGAGCAATAACAGTATACAATACTCGATGATTATCAATCTAGTTAAACCTCATAAACTCATAAATTAAAGCTGTTTATTGTACATATAAACACGAGAAATTAGCAATTACAACATTCGCGATTGACTATAATAATGCTACATGTGTCGACAGAATGCAGACGCTCGCACGAACCATTTCAAACAAATCCGAATTAACTTTAAACAAGAAACTTATTTTATGCATTTATGACAAAAATGAGTAGGTTTAACACAATTTAAAACAATGTATAGTTCAAAAATCTTTAAGAGCATTGAAATATTATTTTCACTACGTTAAAATATTCTATTTAAGAAAATATTCTAAGAATTAAAAAATGCTGTTACATTGTTTTTGACTTATAATTATTTTTTATATAAAAAACGGAATAATTGTAGCTCCTGTATTTTGTAATGAATGCAGACCATTTTTATTTTCATATAAATCCGTAATATACTTATTACTGGATTATTTTATTAGTTAAATGGATAAATGAAATACAGAATTGAGAATATAATAATTTGAGGAATATTATTACATCATTTCTACCTTACAAAAATGGTTAAAAGACAGAATATATTTTTATATAACTCCATTTATTATATGCACTGCTAGATTATATCAAGATTTTGATCTGGTATTGAGAGGAGCAATAATATTCGACAATATTGTTAATGTCCGAGTCGTTAGTAATTCGCAACTATGTTAAAGGAAGCGACTGAAATTATAGCGGAAGAAATTGAAATTTTGCGAATATGGTGCACGTTACACACGAAGACCGGCTGCAAAAGCTATTGGCGAGGGGAGCAGCAACGCGGTAATGATAATAACGCGCGTTATCGGATATATCGAACTAACGTAATGAAATATTAACCGGTCGTAACACGAGTGTAGAGAAGCGTGCACCGTTTCGCAAATTAAGGTAATCGCGAACGGGTCGAGTAAACGCGTAATCACCGAGCCAATCTCGCGTAAGAAGTTTAATTAATAACTACGCTACTACTTCTTTCGCCAAGACATTTCTCCATTGTATTGTTGTGTAGGAGTATGTTATTGCAAATGTACTTAATAATTATACTTTCAAAAAAGTATTTTTCTCCAAAGTTACACGTGCATCTTCTACTTGAAATATAAAATTTGCTAGTTGTGTAATTGAAGACAATTGGTTGGAGAGAGAAGTTGAAAAATTCAAAGGGAGCAGCACTTTGAGACTATATTTTATTGATATGTGTGATGATGGTGCATGTGCATCAATGTGCTGGAGTGCAAAAGATTAGGGTTATAGTTACACTTTGCATTTTGATTTTAAAAAATCGTGTCACTGAATACTTTTCATAAATATGATAAAGAAATTGATTCGGTGCAAACAAAATTCGAAATTATATACCCATTAAATGCATTTGCATCGTATCCTGTAAATAAGAAAAGAAATAAGATAAATCTTGAAGTGATGAATTGTGTGATTAATTACATTTCATTTTCAAAAATATGATATTCTTTATCTTACACTTCTTTCCAAATGTGAATTAGCAACTTCTAAGCGCTTCTAGTTTCTCCTTATCAATTTTTCAAAACCTTATCGAAAGTCCAGAATGCATAAACTGATTTGTTACTTGCTTTCCTTTCATTCATACATTCACACTCACGAATTTATACAGTTGAATCGATACTCCGATAATTGAGATTCTATTATTGAATTGATGGAAAAGGAATGTTAATTTTAATTAGGTTGGAGACCTACCAAGCAGATCCAATTTGTTCTCAATTAAGTAAATGATTTAATTTATAATGAATTTCCGTACTAAATCGTCTTGCAATCAATCAATATACATATGTTGGTATAGATTTTTAAGAATGATTTGATAACCTCACAGACCAGTGATGACAGACCAGTGCTGTAATTATCAGATAAGTAAATTGGATTAAAAATGGAGCATTGCAACTTACATTATTGTATACCACCAGTAACATATTATACATATATGTTATATCTGTGGTTGTCAGGAAGAACGCCACATGTCACATACTTTCATTTGCGAGATATTGCCGTTTAAAATTTCGATCACTAATCCTTTGACATAGGACACGGGTTAAATTGCATTATTTTTTTGAGCGAATTTTTTTCGAATTTATTTTCATGACTTTTTTCCTGGTAAAGACGTAAATCCTATACTATAAAGCTTAATTAATGCTTAAACTCAATTTTTTTAAATTGTGACATGCGGCCTTTTTCCTGGCAACCACAGATATATGTTATAATATAACATATAAAATATGTATCTATATTCGTATCAAATATATCACTATTTTCGTGTGTTTTAAATTATGTGTATAAGGCTTTATGCAATTAGGATTTTATTCATTTCATTATTTTATGCAATTATAATCAAAATTGATAGGTGAAATTCAAAATAAAAACCAATTAGTAATAGACAAATTAATTTTCAACTCGCAAAAGTGATTACAAAAAGATAGAGATTATTGTCAGACTTCTACTTGTTGCAATTGAAGAAGCAAATTTTTATATCTTAATTATTAAAATTCCGAAATTTTCTCTACATTCTTTTCCCATTTTCGACTTCGAAGTTTCTCTTACTTTTTTCTGTAACACTTCCCGTTTCTAATGTTATTTCTGGGGAATACGCTATCTTTGGTGCACGTCTACCGACTCGACCCACACGACCCATACGACCCACACGACCACTGCATTCTCTCTCTTTATTGTTTTACCACCTTTTCTAAGTTTCCCCGCGTGATCTTGTGTTTGTTTTCTTTATCAGCTATCTCGTCGTGCTACATTTTCTTTCTTTCTTACTTTGGCTACACAAGCACTATAAAAATTTGATAAAATTAGAGTAAAGTATTTACACAATTTTATTATTGACTTTTTTTCACTTAAAATGGCCATTTGTCGCACTATGGGTCGGTGCGGTAAACTCAATCATAAAAAAACAGTGTCCCTACACGATATTTCTCCGTGCAGAACACAGCCGTTTGCAAAATAACGCGATTTTACTGTAGATCCACGCAGAGCAACAACATTTCAGTTTTGTCAACTGAATGAAATAAACAAAAACAGTGTGGAGCGCGGTATACACAAGAAATTCCATATCTAGTAACTGAAATGTAACAAATTAATAGGATGTCCTATCTTTTTGTCTCGGAGTGTACGGAACCGGGGGCTCGTCGGGCCGCTTATGGCCCCTTTTCCCGTCCTAAACACCATGAAAACGGCGAGTGACAAGCAAACGTAATTTTCCATGACGAACGAGAGGACCCGTCACCGGCTGGCCGGTCAGCTCCGAGCGAAAAAGGTTTGTCCCGCGACGCTTCCTGCAGCTAAAAGCCGGGCCATTCGACGAGAACGGTAACAGGTTGCCGTTGCGAGGCAATCAAAGTGCCGTCCCGTTAGAACGGCCCTGGCCATGATAAAATACGCGAAGATAAACGCGCAATTAACGGCACAATTTCGGAACGAATGGATCCGCTCAGCCGGGGAACACGCGGCACGAGATAACATAGGAATCCGTATGAATGTTTGAATATGCAAATGGGATGCTTAGCAGGTTGGCTGGTTATTAAATTGTACGAATATGAGAATATCCAGCCCTGTGTGCGATGATGTTCCGGGGAAAAATGAAAACTGTTTAAATGGACCGTAAATGAGAAGACTTTGATGCGGCCTGCTACGTCTGCGAACGCGGTGGTTGGCTGTGGCAGTGCAGTAATGTCGCGCATGGGATGACCTGTCCAGTGAATGAACATGATTCGCATAAAAGGAAAGAATAGCGATCGTGATGGCCTCTTATGATAGAAATAAAGTCTAAGCGAGTCCAGTTATTTACGTGCACATTCAATAATTAATAGTAAAGATAATGTTATTAACGTCGCAAGGTAAGATCTAATAACACATAAATGATAAGGTAGGGTCTCTTATTACCCCAATAAATGAATTTCATAAATTGCCTCGTTTTTAATAAATTTGGGATGAAAAGTAAACAACCAGATTCAATTTTATTCAATTAAAAATTCTTTTCAAATATCTGAAGCTGTGGTCTCCGAGACCGCACATTACCTTGCGAAGGTTAAAAACGCTTATTTAAATTTCCTACGCACTGTAGTATAGCATTGATACAAATTCGGCTGGCTTAAATTTTGTAGTCTCTTCAAGGAAGTTATGCAAATCGACCTAAACTATTTGCATCAGCTGGCTGTAATTGCCGGATTAAACACACTTCTTTTTCTGGTATGTTTGGACAGGAAAATTGCATTACACGAGAAATTAAACATAGCATAGTCCTTTTTTCACCGAAGTATGTAACTTTTATTAGTCGCAGTGCCTTTTGTACATACGTTCTTCCTAATAAAACTTGAACCAATGTAAATGTGCCTGCTTGAGCAAAATTTTTCGGGAAATGTAATAAACTTTAATCTAAAAGCACGTGTATTTTAGCTTGAAAATATTACAGTCTGAAAGCATATATTTAAATAACAGTAGTATAATTTTTCATAATAAAATGGCGTTGCCACAACCAAGCAATATTCTTTTCACTTATTTTCGTAATACAGTATCAAACTGCACAGCGGAAACGGCAAATGCAATAGCAGCAACAATTTTGATAAAATTGAACATTCATCTTATTTCGCGTACGTTAAAAATAAATTTTTAATGAATTTGTTGCTGGAGATACGTCAATAACAACAAAAAGACTGGAATTAATTAATAATATAATAATTAATAATTGGTTTCAATTTCTCGAGAGTATTTCTAGATACACACCCCACCAAAATAGAACTTTCGATCCAGCCTGTAGACTTTCGAAAACGCTTATGCTAAAATAATATTCTTGAGCTCGATTGAAAAATCCGGAACCGCTAAACGACTTCAATTTTCATGGACCGCATAATTTTCCGGCGAACTCCATTTATCCGGCGTCGGAGAAGTTATTTCGCTCGGCGCGCGTACTCTGCCGCGTCCCAAAACCTACTCAAACCGGCTGTCACGGGGCAAGAAAAATTTATCGGCCGTTGGGAGCGTTAACACGATGTTTCGTGCAAGTTGCTTGCCATACGTCACTGATAACGCCGCGTGGACTGCGGGTTAAAACTGAAGGGGGCGGAAGGGGTTTACACGGCTGACGTGTAATCACGACGTATGGGCCTGCAGCTTTGCAACAAAGGCGCCCCGGTAAACGCTGCGATTTTGAGACGGACGTGTAATTAATAAGACGGATTATTTTGAGGTGTAGGAAACTCTTGATCGATGGCCTCTCGCCCAGATGCGTTCTCTTGCGCGCACTTCTTAAGCGTTTAGCGACACGTTAATGGAAGACGAAGGGTGCGCAGAGTGGAAGGAAAGTGGAGCATGTGATTATTAGCTTCTTAATGAAGGCTCTCCTATATCATTATAGAGGCTGTTTTAAGTTATGCGCTAGGCGAAATAGTAAGCTGTGCACTTCGTAAAGAGGATCCTAAAGGACAAAGTACTGTACCCATTATAACAGCCGCTTGGATGAAATGGGTAGAACAATACAGTGCTGGACAAAATAATAGCATTACATATTTATAAAGGCTTTTCCATTAAGAGGTGTCATTTTAATGTATATAATTGTAAAATGTATGTAATTATATGTATTTGTAAAAAATGATAAATTGTAACAAATTGTTAATTGTAAGAAAGAACAACGTTGTTTTATAATTTAAAATAACATTTCTTAATGGAAGACCCTATACATATACAGTAAGGAGCATAACTGTTTCCACACACTTTAAATTAGAATGGACCAAACTACTTCAATTTCTCTGTAAGGCTAGAAGAATTAGTTTAGTAAATGACGTCTAATAAATAAGTTGAAAAAATTCATTTGAGAAGAACAGTAGTAAAAATTGATTTTTACAACTTTTTTAGCTGGGCCAATAACGAAAATTTAAAAGATGTGTTTTGTAAACTCGTATGAAATATATACGTTCTGAAAATTTCATTGAAATTGGTTAATTGCTTTACGAATTAGGGTAAACTGTACAATGATTGGCACCCTAAGCCAAAATCGTAGTAAAAATCTTTTTATCTTTTTTTGAAATGTTTAAACGAGCTTAACTTTATAAGCTAATAGAGATTTTTCAGCAAAGTCAAACAGTTTTACAAGTCGTAAATCTTTTATTATAAAATATATTCCGTGAATAACAATCGTAAGGCAAATAGTACAGTCATTGGCACATTTGCTAACAGTCATATGTGGAACTCTGTTATGAAAACTTACAACGTTGCTTTGAAATGTAAATAAAAAGCAATAACAAAATGATTTTCTATACCAGGAATGCTCAATATTTGCCGTCAAATTGTCAATAACTGCAGTGTCAACAATAGTACAGTTTACCCTATAAACGACCAAAAGTGGTAAAAAGGCCGAAAATCATGAAAAATTGCAATTTTTACCACTTTTTCTGAAAATTTCATTGAAATTGGTCAATTGGTTTACGAGTTATAAACGATCAGGAGTGGTAAAATTTGCAATTTTTTTATAACTCGTAAACCAATTTCAATGAAATTTTCAGAGCGTATATAGTCTATACGAATTGACCCAACACATCTTTTAAATTTTCGTTATTAGCCCAACTAAAAAAGTTTAAAAAACCAATTTTCATGACTGTTTTTCACAATTCCGACCAAATGCATTTTTTCAACATATTTTTTAGACATCATTTACTAAACTAATTCTTCTAGCCTTAAAGAGAAATTGAAGTCGTTTGGTCCATTCATAAAAAAGTTATTCGGATTTAAAGTGTGATCAGTTATGCTCCTAACTGTCGGCATAAATTCGTTAGAAAATCATTATAGCTATTAATTATCAGTCAAAAGGTATTTGCAAGCAATCAATCTCCCTATTAAACCTGTCCCGCGATGTAGTCGCCAACGAACGATTCCCATCGCCGTACTAGGCTAATCGTAATCAACCGTCGACCCGCAAATAATTAAATCGAATCGTCGAGAACGGTACGTGATCTAATTTCAAAGTTAATTTGCATCGATGTTTGTCGATCATCTTGCCCGTCGCGATGAACAATAGCGACGCAATTTTCACGATCGTGCGCTGGGACGTGCGCGTATGTGTATAGCCAGCTCACGGCTGTCCACCGGAAATAAAAATACCCACCGGTGGATAAATGTCGGCGGAACGGCCGCGAAGTCGCAAATTGCCGCACACTTTTCGATCTGTACACTAGCAGGCCATTCGAAGCTGCCCATCGGCGGTGGTTCGCTCGGAGCCGATTTAACGACTATAATTTCATTTCATCGAGCGAACCCGTGTGTGCTTGAAAAACCTTGTCTCTACAGGGTGTTCAGGAAATAATTGTCGTCCGTAGTAGATTCGCTACAAATGAACGTTTTGCTGGCAGGACAGTTTAACCTAATTACATTTTTATGAGCTGAATGTCTAATGACTGTTGCAAAATCAACTTATAGTTCTTTCGTCTCATGATCTTTTCCGAAGATCTGCTCCGATAATAGCACAGTGAACAATTATTGCTGAAATAAAGGAATTTATAATTTTATTCAGTGATAAATTCAAAAGAGATAAATTTAGATACATAGAACAATCATTTCAACACAGAAATGATAACGAAAAATCGACTTATGTTTGTAAGTTTTAAAATACATTTCGTCTTGTGTTAATACTGCTTGACCTACACTACACTGTAAGGAGTGTAATTGTAAGGACAATGAAAGTATTGTCGTTAACCTCTTGCCCTACGATTTATTTTACAGTTTCAGTGATTAGAACTTTTTTTATAGTTCGTAATTTACGAACGGTAAATTAGGTAGAAAAGGAGAAAATTGGTATCTATTGTATGCCTACATGTTCTCCAATAACTGTACATTAAGAAAACCAAAATAGAATTTCATCTCGGTTTAAAGGAAATTAATAACATACATATGACACGATATTGTAGGGCAAGGGGTTAATACGTGCAGAAGGTAGAATTATTTACAATGCATTTTGTCCCATCTCGATATCTCAATCCGATCCCGAGATATTGGTAAGCGTTCAAAGTTTGCGCTGCAAATGAATAGGTAGAGGGGGGCTCTATTCATAAGTACTAATAGTATATAGTAAAAACTTACTTGCCCCAACTTAGCGTAGGGGTATGTCAGTACCAAGTGATAGAGTCAAATGTTAAAAAACACCTTTGTCTTTACACGCGATATCTCGGGAACCAAGTATCGCATCTTAATACAATAAAACCCGTTTTAAAGCACAGGTTTCACGCTCACTAACACCTTAAGGATTGTTAAAATAGTGTTAATAGTTTCGAAATTACAAAAATTCATTTGGCTAACTTCAATAGGATAAATATCCTTCATTTAATTAATTAGACACATGTTTATCAAATGCAGTTTTCAAATTTTCAATACAAACCCAGATCAGGAAGTTTTAAAAAAGTAAGCTTTGAAATTTCCTTCGTACGATTTCGACCAATTGCAATTTAAAAAAGAATTTTTTCACGTAAGCTGGAAAGTTAGAAAGTTAGTTGGTCCAATCTTAAGGGAGGTATTATTTTCTCAAAAAATATTCCGATATTACTGTGACGGTAACATGGAAATATAACTCGTTGGTATTTTCAAATTTCGAAAACTCCGCTGTAATAGAAAATTAGAAAACAAATCCGGTTCATGTTTGACCACGCCCGGTCGTATTTTCAGATCTTGAATGTAACGTTCCAGCACGGTGGTTTATTACTTTGTTGACACCCTGTACAATCGTAGAGAGCCGTGCCCGGGTGGACGCGCTATTCGCAATTGTGCTTTTATGGCCGAGCAAGCGATTAACAAGCACGGGGCACAGCAGCCGAAAATGTTTAACATATCGGTCAGTGGGTGAGCGTACAATTATCGCAGCCCCATACGGCCGGAGGCAGCGAGGGGACGCGATTTATGACCCTCGTCTTGGTTTTACGGTGAGATCGAACGACAGATAATTTTGGTTAATGACCGCAATCAATTTCCCGCGGTATCGGCACTGAAGTGTTAATCGATGTCTCCGTAGTGGAGCAAATTGATTTTCAAACGGTCTCGAGCTTGGCCAGATAATTTTCCGGAAAGTAAGTATCGAGCCGTAATCCACACGTACAAGAAACTGTTGCGTGTTTGTATCATACTTGCAAATCGCTCGTAAATGGAAATGTTCGTGTACAATCGACTGATGTAATCGCCGGGTTGGACGGGAAGTTTATTTAATCGCTTCGTGGTGCTGGTAACGCTCGTACAGTGATCTTTAAAGTTTGCGTTCGCTGAACTTTGTGAAACACAGGGATCGTATAATGTTCGTTGTGGTTCTATGTGTGCAATTGAAGCACACGATAATAATTATAACAGTATTAATGTTTGGATTATGTAGTTTGTACTTCAGAAGAAACGATATTGTAGAACAATAGTATTAATTAGAATACAAAAGCAGAAATGAGAGCGAATAATACCCAGAACTGAAAGATTGGGATATAATATTGACACAAAGAACATTTTCTACACACCGAGAAACATGTAATAAAAATTTCAAAAATCACTTCTTGAACGTGTGGTTGACGCACACACACAAATCTTCATTTGTCTTCACGGAAAATATCTTAACTTCCCTCCATTTTCAAATAAAGAAGATAATTATTTAAACATTATTTTCACTAAAGATATTCTTTGAAACTTAACTTTGATATCGAATATTTAAGACAAGAAAACTTTCTCATGTAAATAAAGTTTATCCTAACACATTAGTAGACTGCATTTTAAACGAATTTTAAGAAAGTGGAATCAAATTAGATTTTATTTTCTTTATACATATTAATTAAATAAATTAAAATCGCACATAAATTAAATAGCAATAGTTGTTAGGCCCCTTTTGATCTGAATAAATCGTTTATAAAAAATTGGTACGATCAAAACAATTTACGCCGTTGCTTATTTTTCCTTACCTTAAGAATCTATCTTGTTTCAATTGTTAAATCAATTGTTAAATAATTTGCTTGAAATAATTTCAAAGCCACGCAGCATGTAAATAAGAATCCGGATAATTAGAATACGGAAGGTGCATTCGAAGAACAGTAAAAATTCCCGCGGAATTAAAGCCCTCCCAGTTATTAAACTCGAATTCGTTTTTCACGGAAAACTCCCAATCTTTCTCCATTCACCATCAATCACCGTTACTCCTGCTTCCTTAATCAATTCAATCACGGTAAAATTCCCGTGCAATGTCTAATAATCTTTGACGCGCACTTTCAGACTCGTCAGTCTTCACGTTAAGCGTTTTTCATCATCGTAGTCGCGTATTTTCTTTGCGTTTACCGTGACCCTCCTGCGCGAGATTCTTTTCTTTCACTTTTCTTAACCTGAAAACCCCGTGCACCTTTAGAGTTTTCTTGCATGTGCACCTAAAACCACTCGAAACTCTCAACGTTGCTCGACTGTGAACACAAAGCACGCTTAAAAAGTATTTCATAATTGTATGTCCCGTTTGAATGTACACATCGAATGTATGATCAACGGATCATAATTGATGTATACAAATTTTATTTTGCAGTCTAGTAATTGATATCATTTATTTTTCGAACTTCTGTGCTGTTTATATTCCAATTAGTTAAAAGTTTTTTACACTTTTAATTTGTAGTTCTATTTCAAAACGGATGTTAAAAAATTCAGTTTGCAAATATTCGTCAAGGTAATCACATTCCAGCACAGCAGCGTTTGCAGCGTCAGATCTTAAATATTTCTCTCGCGTGTTGAATGAATAAAGTTCAATTCCGTCTCAATCTGCCGGCGTTGCAACTTTATTTCATCAACTTTGTATCCTCGCCAGCCGAAGAAATAATTGAGCAGTATATATATCTGTGGTTGAAAAGAAAAACTCCATCTCACTTTCAGAAAATTATCGTGCAAAGTTATTAACAACCCTTAAAAACTCTGGAAATAATTTTCTAGTAGGATCGTAACATATTCTAAACACATCGGGAAAAATATGGACCGTTTATTTTGAAAGTGGTGCAAGTCAATTTTTTGTTGTTTCGAGAAAATTAGAGGTTAGCATGTTAGTCAATTCAAAAATATAAATTAATATAAATTAATTATGTCAAGTCTGGCAATGTTTCTACTAATTTATCAATTTGTAATTTGATTATATAAATTTCTTTTAGGCGAATTTAACTAAAATAATATATATTTACGGGCTGTACATGGACTTACACTATTTTCATAATTAGTCAATTGTAAAAATCATTTAATTTCAATTATAAAAATTAAATATCACTTAAAATATATTTTGTATTAATCCAATTTTGTTTCTAAATAATAACAAGAAATAAACTAGTATAGTAAAGTAATTTTACTTAAAATAAAGTAAAGTATTTTTTATATTGAACGTTAATTATATTTATATATTGTTAAACTTAACATAAGATATTGCTATTATTTATTTATGCTCTTTATGTGGCAGTGTTTTGAAATATTCATGATGCACAGAAGGTATATAAGGTAATAACTGCTCCATATTCTTATATTTTTCGTATGTAATAGGTCTGGCATCGATAAATCTATAACGTCTTAAATTCTGTGTCCTCCATCGATGTTTTATATCAAATAGTATACGTTGCACTTTTGCAAAACCTCAACCAACATATTTTCAGCCAGTTTACCTTTTCTCCATTAGTATTTCTTCTTACCCATTTTTGAATTGCGTTTTGTGGATTTTTTGTTGAAACGAAATTCTCTCGTTTCATTTCTTGTAAAATAAATTTATTATTTTGTCTACATTGTTTTATAACATCATAATAATCCTGTGGTGTGATGACCACGTGACCCCGCCACCTATGTCTATGGAAATTGGACTTACACCACTTTCATAATCAATCGCTACACAATTTCTTTTATTGGCCAATTTTAAATTGAACAAAGCATTGGCATTTTTTAAGATATTAAATGTTGACTAGTTATAAATAAAAAGTTTACACTATAAATTAATCACAAATTATGTGATATCTCATTTTTTAAAAAAAAATGGACTTACACCACTTTCAAAATAAACGGTCCATATTTTTCAATTTTTAGATGCATTTTATTACTAAATCTCGATGCTTCAGAACCAGTACAGGTTTATTATTGTGGTGTGACCCTTTTACAAGATTCTAACAAATATCCCGGAAACCCGGAAACCCGGAAATTTAGTGTTCCAATACTTTTCGAAGCCACTGTATTTAGTAGAAAGGCACAGCATATCCTCTCACCCTCCTAGTACGAGCTCCACTTTTCCCGCTAGCTAAACACATGTTCGCCGAATTTCGCATGGTTTTCGGCCCCGGCACCCGCGACGCTCCTGGCACGGAATCCCTCTGTTATCGTTTACAATGCACCCTATATCGAAAGTTCCCGGGTGCTCGTCGGCATGTGTGCCCTGATCCGGCGACACAGTTTCCCTCGGAACCATTTTGCTCTGCATATCTCATGTCCGAAGTTCACCAACTTCGGATTTACTTCGGCAGCGACGAGCGCGAGGGCGTGGGCACGGGACAGGAAGGAAGAAGTCATCTGCGCGAAACAGCTCGTACGATCGTTCGATCGTTCGGGATCCAGATCCACGATGCTCTGATCCTTCGGGGTTCATTCTCGCCATTGAATGTCGGCTGACCGATTTTAACGCGGGTAACAGACCGAATCCGGTGATTTATCTCCGCCAGGTCCGAATCCAATCGTGCGAGAATGTTTTCGCCCGAGTATATTATTACCCTTAACGGGTTAGGGCACAGTAACAAGTGGGGAAAATATAAGATTTTTAAACAACAGTACAGAAAAAAGTGAATGATCGATTAATATAAAACTTTATATTTCAGTTTACTATATTATGAAGTCTATAAAAAAATGCTTGTAATATTTAAAAAATAATTTGTTCTTATGCTTTTCGTCGTCTTTGCTCGGAATATCTTTTCTTCCAGATGGCCAACTAGTGTACAGGATTCCTACAAATCGAATGAACTGTATCAAAAATCCCAAAAATGTCATAAACTGTGATATATTCTCTAGGCATTGACGATCCCATATTTCAATTTTGGTGAAAATTAACAAAATGGCAGATGTTTTAAATTTATTGACTGAATTTCGGTAGAGAATTTGTTAATTATTTATTTATATTTAACAAAATAATGGGAAAATGGAAAAAATCGATCGTCAATGCCTAATAGATATTATAATGAAGATAACTGTAAAATTTTAATGTAATTGCTAAGGTAGAACTCGAGATACGTTTTCGCGTGGAATGGCCCTATTGTAAGGGATTTGCGTCACCCGGTACACGCTTGCTTGAACGCGGATACGCAAGTGTCGTTAAATTGCAACATTTGGGAAGCCACGATTGACAAGAATATTTTAGAATATTCCTCGAAAGGATAATGCGATATTGTTTCTTGGCGTAGACGCACGCATCTAGACGCAGTGGCTCGCGTCTAAATGCAGTTCTGATGAAGTATGACGAATGGAGTATAAAAGGTGCTGGGATAACAAAACGCTGCGTCCAGATGCGCAAAGGAGATCCCACCTTAACATAGAATTATCGATTATTAGTAGCGTTTAGAATTTTGCACTCCTAAATCGATCGTCTTCCCCATTGTGCGTCGTAGAAGGGGAAGGTAGAATGTGGAGACAAGTCTTAATCTGGCACTTTGATGGCAATCACAATAATCCTCCCGTCACACGCGATCAATTGTATTAGCCTAATTTCGACGGCCCTCCTATCAGCAGAAACAATGTTCCTAAAATACCGTACACGTAAACCGTGACGTTTCTGTCGAAATTCAGATTGAAGAGGCGCTCTTCACCGGAGCAATTAATTATTCAGTCGGGATCGATCGGGGTAGAAATATGAAGGGGCGCGTGGAGGGTATGCGGGTTTCGTTTATGGTTGATTCAACGATTCACGGGCCGTATTTTCGTCGAGTCACGCCGCCTAATCGAGCGTGTGGATGCCGTTGGAAGTGTCAACGTCAGGAAGCGTGCTCGACAAGCCCGGGAAAGACGCACGGAAAATAGTAGCTCTCGGCAAATCGACCGTTCGACATAGCGGATTCCGATGCGATCGCATTGTTTGCATCTCGCCAGGACGATGATTCGACACAGTTCGAAGGACTCGGAAACCATTTCGAGTGGAGGTGTACCCGCACCCGCATCCGCACGGATACGGCCACAGTAAAAGCACCAGAGGCCGGTGAAAAGTTGGTCAATATCGATGTGTATAGATTTCTCTTTTCACTTCGGTTTGTCAACATGCACGCGGTCGTGGAGTTTTCTTTTATCCCGGCCGCTTCGTCTAAAATCGAACTGTTTGCGATTCGTTCCCCCAACTCGGTCTCTGTACCATGCCGGTCAGAGGGAAAAAAGAGTGCTCGAAGTTTGGCGCGAATACACAGATGGAGGAACAAGACGCCCGAAAGATAGAACGGAGCCGGCAGAAAATGTCCGTTGTTTTGCTGGCGAACTGGATTCTCTCCCTTCCGCGAGACCGCAGGATTTCGCTTCTCGAGCAACTTTTAAATCCTCAACATTTCACCGGCACGGTGGCGGTGCGCTGCTGCTGGTGAAACGACTTTTTTCCGGCCGTTTGCTCACTTTTCAAGCACGCGGTGCTCGATCGGATCGTAGGGCGCCGCGCGATACGTCGACATTCATTTTCCAGAGGCTCGAAAAATGTGCTGTTCCTCCGTTTGCTGCTCCAAGGTAAATGATCTCTTCTGTCGTGCAAGCACGCGGCGCGAGATAAGGGGCCGCGCGCATCTTTGGTATACTAAGAAAAATTGATTTTCCGAAAACGGCCTTTGTTATACATTCAAATAAATGTTAAGTGATGCCTTTACTAGTTGACATAGCACAAACTTTCCCTACTTGGCATTTTCCCTTTAATTATCTTAACCCTTTGCACTTCTATGTCGAGTGTGACTCGACATCAGAGACAGAAAAATGTAAATGAAACGGGTTTTTATCTTCCTTTATTTAATTTCTTATTTTTTAGTTGAAAACAAATATAAGTTCCACAAATATAAATTACAACGAAGTTTGAGAGCTATTATATTTAATATAATCATTAAACAAAATTGTTTAAAATAAGTAGCAGTCAAGGAACTGTCCTTTGAAGTAAATTTCAAATGAAACACTTAAAATAGTAGGGAGTTGTTGGCAATAAAATTGAAAAATAATTCGGAGTTCAAAGGGTTACTATTGTATATCAGCGTTCAACATTCGCTGCTGCTGTCATTTATACCAAATTCCAGGCTCGAAAAATTCGCCGTTCCTCCTTCTGCGGCTCTTCTGTCACGCAAGCATGTGACGTAGTTAAGGCGTTCCCACCTCTCGTAAAATAAGAAAGATTGATTACTTAAAAATAGTGCAGGTATTTTATTATATATATTTCGTTCCTTTTAGAATACCATCCTGAAGTTTTATATAGAAATTCGTGAAACTGTTGGATGTTTGTAGCTTCGAAAGTGTACCAAAAATATCTAGTGCTTGACAAAGAGAATTCTTTATTTGATTGATCATTTCTCTTTGTTTCACGAACAAAGTAAACTAAAAATGTAGACCAAGCTCCTGTAATCGTTTAAAAAACGGCTATCTGTGCCATACTACCTCTGCAAACGTATTTTTCTTGAAATTACTTTTTTCACTATTTTTTCAATGCGTTTCTATAAAGTTTGGCAAAACGAATTTTTGTTTACATTTTGCACAGATCCCGGTTTATATGCCGATAGTTACCTTCCTGTAAAATCGTGAAAGTCCAACGATTATTATTTTTAAAAACTCGGAAAATAATTTTGAACAGAATTTCGAAACGCAACTTTGTAGTTCTGACATGTTCATACCGTCATTATTTTTAAACGAGAGTGGACGTTGGCCGTTTTCTACTACTGCATATTTGATTGAGCCCTCAAATAATTTTCGTTCTCGTTTAATTTACGAAAAATTGCTACAAAAATAATTGAACGCAGAGAGAGTCAGCTACAATTAATGATTTTAGGGGATAGATTCCTTTTTCCAGGATTGCAAGGCGTTTTTTGACTACGGAAAAACCCCGTGTTTGTATTATCGAGAAATGAGAACGCGAATCCCGCACCCTTGCAATCCTGGAAACGAGTCTACCACCTTAAATTTAAATGTTTTATATATCATTTAGTAATAAATTTCTATTTATCTCCAGCATTCAGTAATCAACGCATGCATTTTACATTTTACACATATTTTATTGTGCATGAAGATGAACAGTTTTTTCATCCGTTCGATATGACGGCTGTTCGCTTGAACAAAAGAAACGTCACGCATTCTCGCCGATGGTGGTGTCCGATGGGGCCGAGTATTGCATAAACATCTATCCGTAGAGATAATTTCTCATCCTGCTTCCTGCTTCAAACTAGCGGGCGTCATCTATCCAAGCTTTCGGTTTGGTCGAGCGAGGTGAACCTTGCGGAAGGGGGTTGGAGAGCTCGAAATCCGGTGGCGTTTAGTCGCGCCTGGAAACGGCAGCTCACCGTTTCCGACGTTTGTCTCCTATTTCATCCTTCCGCGTTGCGAGCAACGCTTTAACCTGGACCCGCAGTGTTCCGCCCACTACTTTAAACCGTCTTCTCAACGATTCGACAATTCTTACTCCTCATTTTTCCCTCTTTCTCTCTTCGTCGATGTTCGCCAGATCGCGGCGTATTACGTGTGTTATACAGAACGTCTCACCCGATTTTTAGATCTTGATTTTCTCGCTATTATTACTGTAGCAAAAAATATTTCAGAGTGAGCGGTATTTTCATGAGCGGACACATGAAGGTCACATGAAGGTCAACTTCGTTTTCTTAATGGAACGATGTATTAGGTGCAGAAATTAATTCGGTGCCTTTTTAAAACAGTATTCATTTATAATGTAAGCATACATCTGTTATTTTTCGAAATAGTCTGCATTATTTTCGACGACTTTGGTGCATCTTTCAGGCAACTGTCGAATTCCTTGATGGAAAAAAGATGGCGGTTTTGATGTAATGAATTCGTCAATACCTTTTTGCACCTCTTCCAAAGTTTGGAAATTTGTTTCTGCTAGAGTGATCGGAATAAATGAAAATTCGATGGAGCCAGGCCGGAGAGTATGCCGCATGTGGGAGGATTTCCCAGCCGAAAGAATAAATGACATCCTTTTGTTGCGTTCTCTGTTCTCAGAACTGAGCTTGTGCGGTACCCGCTGACTTTGTTTCTGGATCAATCCTAACTTATTCAGTCGATGTGAAATTGCTTTTTGTGAAACCCCAAGTTGCACAGCTAGCTCATGTTGTGTTTGTGCGGAATTTTCAGAGAGCAGCTGTTCAAGTTCTTCGTCTTCTTCTTGGCTGTCCGGTACGTTCTCGATCAGAAAGATCAAAGTCGCCGCTTCGAAATCTTTTTACAGGTTTTATGTGTTACTGCACCTTCACCCAAAGCAGAACAAATCATTTCAGCGGCTTCGGAAGCATGTTTCTTTAATTGAAAGACAAACAGTATAAAGTGCCGTATGTGAGTCTTGTCAGACGCCGCCATCTTGCTTATTTATAGTTTTTGTTTTGACTAGATCTCAAATGTTTCCTTTCCAAAACTCCAAATCTCCAAACGTTACAAAATGGCGAGCGATTATTGTCATTCAGGATTATAAATAATTTAATATCAAGGCACCGAATTAATTTCTACACCTAATATTTTTTAATACATCAATAAATGCAGCTTCACATTAGTTACAAAAATTATTAACCTATTTATGTCGAGAAGTTAATAGTTCAGGCGATATTTCAATTTAAATAATTGTAAGACGCTATTACTGTCATACTCAGGCTTTTATTTATTGCAAACTACGTTCAACATGACAACCATTTACATCACGGCATTTTTAAAGTCAATAGAGTAATTATTGCCTTACTTTGTTTAATGCATCGGCTGATATTTTTAATCTTAGTGAGTTAGAATTACTTGAATTGAAATATCTCCGAAACTATTAACTTTTCGACACATGTAAGTATAACATGTAAGTAAGGTTTTTTATAACTAATGCTGATGATGATTTGTTAATAGCAACCGATGTTCGTCTGCTAAATAATTTTCGGTAGCGAGCGTCAGATTGTAACGAATCGTTAAAGAATAAACAACCATTTAAATAAACCTCCTATAATATTAAAATACATCGTTCCATTTAAAAAAACGAAGTTGACCTTCATATGACCTTTGCGCGTTCACTCACGAAACGCGGCAGAATGGAATACAACTACGACTCTCCTTTTCCCTATAACTTACTAGCTTGTCGAGGCTGTTCCAGAATATCACATCTTCCAATAGTACAAGAAATTTCATTTATGTTATCTTGTAAATAAAAATTACTAAATTAATAGGATGCCTATCTTTTTGTACCGGACTGTAATAACTACTGAAGATTAAAAATTTATTTGTATACGATGAATAGATTGCGCATTTTATTCATTTATGGCAAAAATGAGTAGGTGGAACACAAAATGGAAGACGCATCAAATGAATCCAATATTACTGGTACGTTATTTGCAACCCATTAGAATGATTAGGAAAGGAAATCATTTTTTATGCAACTCTTTTTTCTTGTAATTCAGCCAGACAATTTTTATTTTGCATAAAGATCCGCAGTCTAATGATGAACCACCGCTGTAAAACCGGAATTTCTTGCTAATTTACAAAAAGTTTAGGACATATTTCAATTTAGATAATTGTAAGACGCCATTTCTGTCATGTTCTGAGGCGTTTGCTTTTATTGCAGAACAGGTCCAACGTAATATACATTTACAGCATATATCTGTCACCGTAAAAAACGGAATTTATTGCTAATTAATTATCCTTTTTAAAAAATGCCGAGAAGATATCACATTTTTAGATAGTGAAGGTGGCGTACCCGCTTAACCTCGACCCGCAGCGTTCCGTCTACGACTTTGAACCGTCTTCTCAACGCTTCGACAACTCTAGCTGCCTATTTCTCTCTCCCCTTTCCTCCAGCTCTCCGTCTACCTTCGTCGATGTTCGCCAGGTTGCGGCATGTTATACGAGAAAGCGGGTTTTCACGGTGTATACACGAAGCGCGTCGTCCACTTAATTCGAGATGCGGCTCGTCGTTACGACGCGCGACGCGGTGTGGGGGCTGTGAAGTTTCACGATCGGAGCCCCCTTTTCTTCGCCTACTTCACCTTCGTAGTGTTCGCCGGGGATATTAGAAACTTTCGTTCGTTCCCCCGTAACAACGGAACGCCGTTCGAGGGTAACCAACAATGGTCGGAGGCAGGGAACTCGGCTGGAAATTATATTCCGTCGCTTTCATCGATCGTTTGCGATTCGCGACACTGTGTGGATCCCTCGAGTGAGCGACAGCTTGGATTTCCGAAGCTGGTCTGGTAATCACGATTATGCGGGACGGCTCGTGGTAACTGAGTTGGAATTTTTGCCGTCCCTTTGACCCAGTTCCTCGATGATTTATGGTGTAACATTCAACCGGCGACGAGTTAGTCAGTTTGATTGCCAAGAATTGCGCAACTACGCGGAAACCGACGAACAATTATGTATCCACTTAGAGGATTTAATAAGCTATGGGAACGGGAAACTCTAACAGAGCCCTCTTAGGTGGCTTTTATGTCCTCCAAAAAATTCGAACTTGTATGTTCTTAGTGGAAAAATATCTATTCTCATGGAAAGGAATTCTGCCTTCAAGAACGTAATCCTAGATAACTGAACTATACCTTACAAAGAAGTAGGATGTATGATATGGACATAGAAGTTATTCCATTTAGAGGATTTTGTAAGTTATGGGACAGGGAACTCTAACAGAGCCCTCTAACGTCCTCCAAAAAATTCAAGAACTTTAGATAACTAAAGGAAGAGTTTATTAACAAGAACAAATTTGTATGAAATGAACATTTCTAGGTAGATTGAAACATTTGACGGATCGGCTGATATCGAGATTGAGATCTTTCTGTCGTCGTGTGTGCGAAAGCGAAACAATAATTTTGTAAAATAGATCTTTTACAATCTGCATAATAAAAATTCCATGAAGACGAGTTATTTCAAGACGACAAATCGCGGAGACAATTCTTCACAAGCTGATCATACAATGGATCGAAATAGTATTCGCTAATTTTAAAAAGGAAAATGAGCTGATTATTATTTCACCCAAAAGGTGAACTCACCAATTAACACTAAACCTGTCGAGCTCTAAAAACGATTATAATGTTTTAGCTTACAAAAATGACAAGGCTCTATTTATTTAGATTTTGTGCAATTTTGATTACAATACGTGCTTGGATGAAGAAATTTACCGTATCAATTTCCATGTAAGCAACTTCATAATTTCAATATTTGTAAGATGAAAAATATAAAACCGGTCATTTGTCCGGCAGTGGTAGATTTAGTGTTAACAGATTGCGGAAGACAAGTTAATGGAGAAAGAGAGAGATGTACTATCTTGCACTTGGAGACATGAGAACGTCCATCTCCGATCATCCCAGACTCAAAAGATATAAAGCAGACTAATCCAGGATCAAGAGAATTTAGATGTCAAGAATCATGATTCAGCTAGTGTTAACGTTGACACACCCGAAAATCTCGAACATCTCGAGACCTCAAAAATTCTCTAAAACGTTGAAACTTCTGATAGAAGTTACTCAATACCTGGAGCCTTTCTAAAACCTCAAGAGTCCTCTATAGAACGGGTATTGATCTAAATTCGATCTAAACTCGGTCCACAATGGCTCTCTTGCGATCTGGACAGTTTGTATCGACTTCGTTAAGTCCTGCACTATATATACGAGGTTTTTTTAGGTAAGAGATCGTCTACATCATGTCCCTAGTGTCCAAGGTAGTCTATGTCATGTCTCTTCAGCCTGGGACGGTCGCTATCATGTCTCTTGAGTCCTAGATGGCCTGCGGCAAGTCTGCTGGATCCGGTATGATCAATACACGTTCTCTTGAGGGTCGGATATCCTGTATGAAGTTTTTGATTTCACGATGATCGTTTAGCCTCTTGTTTTGATTATTCTATAAATAGTTTGGATTATTATATTGGGTTGGCAAGAAAGTAATTTCAATGACCTTCAATCGTCTTGTTCGATGATTTTTTGCAAATGATGGCAAAAGATCATCGAACAAAATGGAAAATATTTTATTGATTGAAGTTCATTGCTTGAATAAAAAAATTAGGTTTCATTTCACTTTAAAATACCGAAATTATCTTCTTCTCCAATCCAATATTTCTCAATTTAGAATGTCTCATCTGTAGCCTTCGTGTTCATTAAAAAGTTGGTGCAAGTTATGGTACCATTTCATCATTTTATTCTGTTTGATTGATATAATTTTACTCCTGTTATTGCGGAACATGTTCCGCGGGTTTTTCTATGTTTTTAGTAAGTTATTAGCTTTCCGGCACTTCTTGATAACGTTATAATAATCTTGGGGGACAAATAGTAAATTATTTTTCTTTAATGGCATTTCTATGACGCCAAGATCTCTGTCATTCGGTAAAAACGAATGTCCTGATACTAAGAATTTATGATTTATGATTTCCACATTATGTTCAACAGTTTGGACGATTTTTAGCCACGTTAAAGTTACTTTGATACTTCTATTCTATCCTGTACACATGTCACTATAATAATAACTGACAAATGGACTTGGGCCACTTTCAAAATAAAAATTTGTATTATTCTATTAACCAGCTAATTTCCTTTTTACAAAATCTTAGTGATTTTAAATATAATAGTTACAATTTGCTTCAGAATGAAAAGATAACGTAGAAATGTAAATATTAAAATTGCTAGCTTGATTCTGCTCGAAAATGGACTTGGTAATAAAATAAACTAAAATAAACGGCTCATGTGTATGTGTCGGATCACTTTCGTTACCACCGATACATTGAAAGCGCTCAATAGGCGTAAGTTTTGCATGAAAATCGCGGAGAAGTACACTCCATCCAATTATCTGCAGCTGTAAACAGTTTCTGCACGCTTTATATATATTTCAGGCAACCCTTGGCAAGGGTGCAACGCGTTGAGTTCACTCCCGCCTTCGAGAATCGAATATTTGCCGATACACACGATGCTCGTCGACGGGAAACATGAAAGTGCCGGCGAAATTGTTTACGCGCGACCACAGTAAAAAATGCACGAGCGCCTGAGAAGGGAAAAAGTTCCGGCGAGATATCGATTTATTGATAAAACGAGGACGCGGTTTATACTCTCGTAAAGATGAAATCCTTCGTCGAAACCAGCAGTGGAATCGCTGTTCGGTACGACGCGACGTGGCCCGCTGCGCGTGATTATACATACGTGAAGCGTGCGTTCTGTCATTCCTGGCCGCGCCACCAACTTCCGTTTTAGTAAAGAGCCCGCAATAAATATTCTGGCATCCGCACGCGGAGGTAATAAAATGTCACATTTGCGATTCTTTTCTCGCCCCCGCGATTTTATCGCGCGAAATCGTCGAAGCATCCATTCGCGCGCTAGTGAATCCATTTTCACGTTAAGGAGATGTTCTACTTTGCCGGGTCCAACATATCGAGCTTTTGCTTTTTATTTCTCGTGCTTGGAGCCTTAGAACTCGTAAAGAATTTTGTAGAATGGGTTTTATATTGAATGTGTCAAGGGTTAGAATATAAGGTGAGATTGAACAGTTTAATTTTGTGGATTTTTAGTGATGATGTAGGATTTGGTAATCTATATTTTCAATGTTGCGCATCGAAATTTGAAAGATGGGGAAAGTATTTCGATCATTCCAATCCATGCAGATAATTTGCATAAAGAAATGTTATCCATTCATTGTATAAATATATTTTTTTCTTATATAAATGAATAAATTAGGTGATAAATGTAACGAACTCCTAAGGCTAATTAATTTGTTTCATTTAAGTTACGTATTGGATAAACTTTGACGAAAATCTCTACATTTTGAAAGGTTAAATTGTTGGGTTTTTACACTTTTAGTAGGTTATTTAAATAACCAGATTTTTTCTATTGTACACAAATAGAGAACAGTTCCTTTAACATATTCAATGTGTGTACCGTATATTTCTTAAAATGAGCACTCACAAACTTCATACTTTGCGCTCGTCAATTAGGATTTCCCTCTGTAAGGGCATGCTCTACTTTGTCAAGCACAAACAGGCGAAATTGTCTGTTCACGTTTCCTTAATATTCAAAGTCTTGGAAACATACTCTAAAAAATAAAAGTTTCGAACAATGAACTCATTCGTGTAAGTATAACTGCAAGCTTCAACTTTTGACCTCAACTAAATTTATAAAAGATTAGTTTTGTAAAAATTTTCATTAAAGCTACCATATTTTTTAATAATTTACCAAGAAAGAAAGGGAGCTCAAATAAAAATTTGTATGAGTTCACGTTACAAGAATAGAGGTGGAGATATGATTTTATGCATTTTAACAAAATATGTTGTAAAGAATCTTTACAACATATTTTTTCACCTTTCTGTTTATTACCTTACGAACCAATTAACAATTTGGGCAATGGATTAGGCCAGAGATAGCTTAAAAATGGTGCTTAAAATTGTGAAGACGTTAATGGAATCATAAGCAACTAAGCTCTTTCATCTCAACCGCTAAACCCTTTCAGGTCACTCTTTCAGGAATCTTTTCTAACTTATTAACCGTATTTGCATTCATTAAAACCAGTTTTCCTCCAAAAAACCACAGTATGAATCTATAGAAATTTTCATATAATATGTATTTGGGTGCCCAAGCATATTCTTATTCGAACAAAGGATCGACTTACGTATATTAATCTAATTTGTCTATTGCTTTAAATTGCATCTGAAATGCCACCCGGAATAATATCACGGAAAAGGTGATATAACAATTCGCCTAGACTTGTTTTAAAATATTTAAAATACTTAATAATTATTAATAAAATATTTAATAATTATATTTCAAAACGGTTCTAAACTGGGACATCTAATATTTGAATTAATAATTATTATTTAAGTTACGTCTGATTGCCAATTTATTTTAAGATATCAATATTATTATACATGATAATTATTTTTTGCCTAAGGGCTTAAATCATATCTTTTTTTCTAATAAAACTTCAAACTATAAAATAGACTATTTTGTATATTGTTTTCAGATAAACTTATAATTTATTTTTAGAGCCTCAGAATATATAAAATAATTATTTAATTATATAAAAACTCAATTGTCCAGACTTAGGCATCACTTTTGGATTGTCCACACTTATGGCATTTCACCTTATAATATACATTTTAATTATGTCCCTCGGGTCTCGCGATTATCCATCGAGCCTTAATTTATCCGGTTTGTTTGTCTCCCGATCAAGGCGATTAATCGAGATCCTACTGTACTTAACATCTCACAGCCCGAGGCTCCTTTCCTTCGGCAGCGCATTTAATTATTTCAAATGTATTCGCAACAAATCTGATCAACCGTGGTAATAAATCTCCCGATACAATGCACAAAACGCGCGGACAAGCGAAACGTGATTTACAGTATCAAAGATATACCTACGGCTTCAAATCCCAACGCACGATATCTTCCATTCCCTCGTGAATATTAATTGAAGCAGCGGGCGTCAGTATTTAAACGATTCATTGAGTCGAAACGAAAGTAGAGCGGGTAGCATTTTAAGCGGTCATGATTCCAGATTTCCAGGCCGGTACGCCGGGGTAGTTTCGAGAACAGGAGTTTCTACGGTCGGCGGGCCGGTGCTTCACTTCCAGCCGAGTTAAATTTACAGCATCGGAATTGCTGTTACTTCGCCTCCAGTTTTCCTCGCAACAGGAAGATAATTACTCGCGCCGGGGCTGATAATTTAAACAGGACGTTCAAAGGAACGTAAAAATCGTAACGGATGGCTGCGAGTCCGAGGGATAATCATATTCCTCCGTTCGACGAGAAACATCGACGAACAAAACGGCAAGGCGGGGTTGCGTTATCCCAATAATTATCGTATCACCGGCTCGAGCGTGTGCATCTGTACAAATTGAAGCTCGCAGATGAAATTTCTCAGACGCTGGAACCGAGTGCAGCCGACTTGCCGAGTGCATTCGGCGTCCCCGGCCGTCTTCGCCAAGTTTCATTCGCGTCGGCTTCCAATTGCTTCGACGGCAACCGTGTGAAATCAGATTGTAAGTCGGCGTGGCTAATTTTATTCGAAACTTATTACTAGTCCTCGCAATATTCCGCATATCCGACGCCGCTCGGCACGACACACGTTCTCCATTAACGTGTACGAAAGCAGTTGTAAGATCCGCTTTCTCTCAGTCTTTGGTAGACTGCTAACTGCACTTTGAACAATGATAAAGTACACAATGCACTTTGGTATGTGTACGGAAAATTTTTTCTTGTGAATGAAACCACCATGGATTTCAAGATTGAAGCCTCCTCTTTACAACGACACCTTAAACATTGATGTACGATTTTTCATAGCCGTTTTGTCGACCTCGATAGGTATGCCAACTATTGATGGGCATACAATACTCTGTCTTGCAAGTTTATCGAACAAAACAATCACCACAGAGTTTCGAATCAATTCGATATTTATTCGAAACCAGAAAGTCTTGAAGTCTTCAAAATTTTATTATCCCATGCTGACATGACGTAATCATTGTTTCGTGATAAATGCAACATTTCAAGAGTTTCAATTCTTACAAACCTTCCAAAGTTTTAAGGCTCTCAAGATTTTCAAGATAATGAAGACTTTCAAGACGTCCAAGAGTTTCAAGAGTTCTTAGCTTCGAATTATATTGCAAGTGATTCGAATTTTTTGTCGTAAATATTGAGTCGAAGCGATTCGAAGTGATTCAGATCCCATCACTAGTGCCAACCTGTGTAACCAGGGGAAATTGAGGGGAATACAGTTACCCCCTCTCTGCCATTGCCGGGTTAGTCGCGACGCAGATGCAACGCGAATTGGGTGGTATAACGTTGTGGAAGGGGTAAGGTGGAGTGGAAGACAAATCTCAATCTGGCGACAATGCCGCTAACATTGGCATAAGTTACAGAGGACTTTACACGGCTGAACATGTTTCTTGTTTCATAAAACAGTGGAAAAAATCGTACATTTTTTAAAGAGTCGTTGTAGATTTCAATCTTGAAATGTACGACAGCGTCATACACGAGAAAAATTTTCAAAAACCTTCGGAGTTTTCGATTGATTCGAAAAATCTGTTAAAAGTACAGTCTTGTATTAATTCATTCACAACATAAATTTCACATGAAAAAGTCAATTAAAGAAAACTTTCTGTCAAAACTTACAAAGTCTAACAAAAATGATAACAATTTTTCGAATAATTCTGTGCTCTGAAGGATATCCAGAAAAAGAATGGAACCACCAGAGATACGCAGATTTCTCGAGGAAAAAGCAAGTGGAAAAGTTCTTCGCCATTTAGCAAGTCGGGGCTCTGTTCCCGACATATTAACAGACGAGGTTCAAAGTTTCGACTTTCGGACGCGGTATTTAAATGGCAGATAGCTGGGGCACTCGACCACACGACGTGCTCACAAAGTCAAAAACACAGAGGATGTCCTTCGCGATGCCTTCGCGGACCTTTCCCTTGAGCGCACTGCTGCCATTTTTCTGCAGCTTTTAACGTGCTTTTGCCTTTGAGGGAATCGCATCTGGGGCATCGGCCTCTGTTTTTTGGCTGTGCGACGTACGTACGTGTGGTTGACTTCAAACAACGCGCCACGGAAGTGGAAATTCCAATTTTCGGTGCTATACCTCGGAAACAAAAGTTTTATCTTAAAAAGTACTAGACACGTCGCGAGATTGAATCTCCTCAACATATCGAGAGGTTAAATAGTCCTGGTAGGATATTTTCAGAATCAAACTGTAAATCAAAATTGACCCCTTAACACACGAATTAAATGGAACTTGATATGATCAAAAGTACCATTTATTTTTTAAATTATCATTTGAGTTAAAGATATGTTGTTGATAACATTCGCTGTTCATATTAAATAAAATTGTTTAATGAATAATTCTAGAGAAATAATATTATTTAGTGTAAGGGTTTAACAATGAATAATAATATTATTCCAGAATTGAATAAATTTAGCGGGTATTAATGGAGACACACTACAGTTAACAATAATATATTTGTGAATGATATTAGACTGGTTTAGTAAATATCTATGACAAAACATTTTTATATAAACGCCAAGCTGAATACAAAAATACAAAATAACAATATTTTACAACATAATGATAGTTCGCCATTTTGCTGCATAGAATCTTGGCATTTCTAAAACTTAATCCATATTTCTGTGAATGCAGGGAACAAATGGCTACAAAAAATGTACTCAGCTTCGCCATCGTCTTCCTTTCAAGAATCTTCGTTCCTTTTGTGATGAAGAATGGTTTTCTTTTGTTTCTTCTTGCTCTGCTTAAGGTTCCTTTTGCAAGAAATGACGTGCAATTTTGTTTGAAAATTACTGTTTCTATAAATGTCCTCGTTTTGTCACAAGCCTAGCTTCCTTCTTTCTTTATTTGTACGTTCATCTTCTTTATTTACTCGTATATTTATTTGTGTGCTTCCTACACTTGTTTATATTTTTATTGGAATTTGTGACCAAATCTCAAATTGGGGTTACTAAATTTTTTATACAGACGTATGCTATATTTACCTATTAATGTTATACTGGTAGTTGAACTCGTTTATTGATTCATTATTTTTAAACCATCGCTAATAAGACGAAAACTTTACATTTTGCACAGTTATTGTAAATTCGAAAGAATGTGATATGAAAGTAAAAGCATTTTTATTCATTCAACTAAATAATAACAATTTAATTTGATTATGAATAACCTCCGCGAACATAAAATTAAATACGCCAAAAAACTGTTACACTGATACGAATTTATTGATAACTGTGTGAGGTTAAACAAATGAACAAATATCCACGAAAAATAAATATTGACCCTGTACTGCACTAAACATTTATATTTTCCTCCTTTCTGCAACTTGAGAAGTTTATTATAAATGATGAGACGCACTGTAATCATGGCATTGCTATCCACAATGGATATATTAGAAACTCCAGACTTCCAATAGTTTTTGTTATAAATCGAATCAGCATAATAAACTTTATTCATGCATTCGCAAGTAAAGTGTGCAGCCGCTCAATCTAGTGCCCGAGGAGTTAGTCTACGGGGTGTTCTATTATTTGGAATGGATGTTTGACAAATAGTTTCGACAATTTCAAATAGACAATATATTGGGTTGGCAAGAAAGTAATTTCGGTATTTTAAGGTCAAATAGAGTCCAATTTTTTTATTCAAGCAATGAACTTTAACCATTTTCCCTTTTGTTCGATGATCTTTTGCAAAAAAGAATAAATAAGAAAATATTTTAATGATCAAAGTTTATCGTTTGAATAAAGAAATTCGGTTTTATTTCACCTTAAAATGCCGAAATTACGTTCTTGCCAACCCAATAGTTCAAAATTAATAAATTAACCACCGTCCTATATAATATCGTATAATTATTTACTCATAGAAAAATAATGTTACCCAGCTATCGTTGATTGTTGATAACTGAAAAACAAAGACCTGCAATTTTGTCGCTCCATATTTTCTTTCTATCTTGATTCGTAAAAGCACCCTATAAAATATCTGTCACACGTACTCGGACACCCTGTATATTTGCAAAAGGTAGGGTGCGATCAACTAACTGCCAAGGGCGGTGCTGGCAAGAACGAACCATTGCAAAAACAGGACGTTAAAGGATCGAAGATTTGACTTTTCTGGCCGCAAGAAATTCTTCTCTTGGCCATTTTCATCGCTCATATGGATTATCTGAACTCCATCCAACGGGATTGGCCCGTCATAAATATCCACATTGATTGTATTTACGGTCGGACACTAACCTTAGGAATACCTCAGGCTTTCATTCCTAGTTCCAATTAGGAAAGATCGAAGACGAAACTACTGGCGAGGTTCGGCAAGTTCGATAAATTACACTCTACCTGTCAGTTCGTTCAATCAGCTGAGGTCCTTGAAAACTTCTGGATTATTTAAACTGATTTTTGATGAAAGGAAAATTTTGTATTCTGGATTCGTTATTGAACTGTGCTACATTTGATATTAGGTTATTGAATGTAAAGTGTCCAATTTTTAATAGTGATCTTAACACTAGGTTTACGGAGCTCTAGATATAACTGTTTCACATTATTTTATAAACATAACAAGTATGTGTCTATCCAAATTTTCGGTTATTTTTCCAATAATATATGCCCAAAGAAATAAATTTGGTAAATAGGCAGCGTCTCCTCGAATGTGTGTGAGTGCACACACCGCTAGACCACATATACATACGCGAGGACCACCAACCTCTCTTTCACGCAGCGTGCACCTATGTTGGGGACGGTTTCGCCTCAATTGAGACAAATGTGCCCAGCCCTGCTGTAGACTAATTAATATAAAGACAACTAACTAATATAAAGATTAATAGTAACAATCAATCCTCCTAATTTTCACAGCTTTAGCACACCGCCGCAGAAATGAATTTTTCATTCTCGGGAAATAATTTCATCTCCCAACAATGGCTTGACATGGCCGTCAATGTGTTAAACGTAACTCGTCAAAAAATGCCATAACCCTCTCACTCTATCCATCACCACAGAATTTTTAATTCTCGAGAAATAATTCCATCTCCGAAATGTGTATGACATGGCAGTGGAATTTATAAAAAAATTGCATAACACTTTCAATCCATGGTGTCGAGATGCAAGCGAATGAGGAATCTTCATTCATGTCACAGACAATGCATTCCAGGCTGCACTGCGTGGACACCGAAGCGAGCATGTAGCATTCACGGAGTGAAATGACTAGGAAGCATAACGAATTTAATTTACGATCATAAATCATGCAACCTTCTCCCGCCATCTTCCCTTCGCGCGTAGAATCGCCTCAGTTATTCGGCGGCAAGGTGTGCGGAAGAGGAGGAAGAGAAAGAGAGATGGAGAAAAAACTGTGCATCGTGCAAACAGTTTCCACGTTCTGCACCGTGCGCGAAAGGGTTTTGCGACTCTGTCCTTTTTTTTCATTGCGGCGTCTTTATCGGGCGTGCGTGGGAGTAAGCGGCACGAAAGGATATTACAAAGGTGGGATTCGGCGGAGTGGTCTTGGCTCTGTGCGACTGGAAACGGCAAGGCGTTTTTTCGCTTTTTACTTCTGCCGTACTTCTTCTATTTTGCCCTTCTGCTTCGTGCCGTGCCATACTGCTTTCTTCTCCCCGGCTCGAAAACGTGCGACTGCTTTGAGAGGATCCGCTGCTTTGCCCGCGTTCCTGATATCATGATTCTTAACTTACCAGATCTACATCCAAATCCGAGATCCGGTGAACGAATTACTGGGTGTGTTCGGAATGCGGTGACCATGCTTTAAGCTACCTAATATAATATTTCGACCTACTATACCTGGTGTACAAAAAAACACGTGTGTTCCCCTATTTATTGGAAAATATAATGAAGGAATTATGGCGAGCAAGTTTTGTTTGAAATATTATTAATCATGTTTGGGATTTTTTAGACAGAGCACAAAGAAAAAATACATCCAAAAAATGCAGATATTCGTGGTGTTACGAGCGGGATGGTAAAAAATTCCAAACCAGCTTATTAATAAATTATATGAAACATTGAAGAGCTCCCAATTTTTTAGTAGCCTCTCTGCACTACAGGCATTGTTATCGAATGAAACTGATCGACATAATTCTCACGCTAGTAAACCGCACGTTTATTAACCGCTTGATTGATTAACGTTCAATTCATAAAAATTCAACTCGACGAAGAAAACAAAAGCACATCAATAATTAATATCCATATATTTCATCGAATAATGCTTGTCACAAAACAATCGCGTCCTGTAAAACATAGATAAAGGGATTATTTATCTTATTTTCTTATAAAACAATACCACACATACAATAATATCGTGTATTCTCATTTACGTATTCCCAGCTCCGATGAAATGTGCGGAAATACTTGTCCGTTTCCTGTGACCGTTTCAAAGAGCCGATGAGAAGTTCCGAGACTGCGAGATCGGCAGAAAATATTCAGATTAAACGGAGGGAGCTTGAGACGTAAATTGTCCCTAGCAGACATTTGAATATACGCGCGAAGCTGAAATACCGTTAAAACAACAGCCTAAGAGCGAACATGGTATCTGCCAAAGACACGCTTCCATAGCTCGCATACGATTTCAAAGTATTATGACGTCGGAGAAAAAGATCCTCCAAGGAAATCGCGGCGGGGACAAGCAACGTTTCATAAATCTCCGCCCCCCCCCCCCCCCCCACCCCTCTCTCACTCTCTTTCTTCTGCGCAACAGAGAAGTATTTAGCGATCACGCGCTGCCTCGCGGAGACGATCAATCCGTTTAAATGTTGCGCCGATTAAACGTGCTCGTTCCCGGAGAGGAGGTCCGCATTCAGAACGAACTTCGATGAAGCACGCTTATTGCTGAAACGAACTCGATGAAACCGGAGATGTAAAGCGTTCGCGGATAATTGTCACCGAAAAGCGGCGTGCTCGCGTCGGCGTGACGATTCAATCGCAATATTGGGACACGGATTGGTTCTTTGCCCCGGTAAATCGCGACGGGATTATACAGCTGAATTGCGAGCAAATGACAGGTGAGTCGAGGGGTTCCATTAACGTGCGATTTTTCGCATTACAGCCTGTTAATCTTGTCAGGCCTTGTGGCCCGTTCGTGTCGATTTATCTTCACCTTGAATTTCAAAGTTAAAAGATCAACAACTTCTTTTTTTACCACGCTTATATTAGGTTGCCGAGTTGTTGTTGTTGTACGCGTCAAATCTTGTAATCGAATTTTAAACCACTTCCCGATGAGCTAGAGACTTCAAACTTTAAACATAGCTCAGAACTGGATGACAATGCAATATTAAAAAAAAATTTTTTGGAAAACTGCGTTTAGGAGAAAAGAAATTTTAATATTAACCGTCATACCTCGCTGCGCGACTCACGGTAGTGAGTCATCGCGTTCAGCGATCTACTTCACTACGCGTTCCCACTCCGACTCATCCCCACTCCATTGATCCATTTCGCACTGACAGAGCTCAGTCCCATTCCGGACTTCATCAAGAGACGTCGTCTCTTGGAGTCATCCCCTCATTATTTTGCATAATAGATCACTAGTAATTCAGTAGATCATGTCATACAAGTCTTGCGTCTTCTTTCTTACATCAAATTTAGTAGGATATTTATTTATTTTGGCTATAAAAATGGGATAATAAATTATCTAATCATGACGCAATATTTTTCCTTTTACAAAAGATCTTAGTTGAAGTGGTAATTAAAATCGATTACAAGATATGTAAAGACTAAAAAGTAGAAAACAAAAAATGTATTTAAAAAACCTTTTAAAAACCACGCTTATATTAAAATGCACTCAAAAGGAGAAAATAATTTTTATAGACATTAGTGATTATAAATAAAAGAAATTTCGATTATTGAATTTTCACTTTTCTTTGTGAAGAACGAACGGAAATGTTATGTCGACCTACTTTCGAAACGCATTGGAACTCCAGCAGGTGTTATGAATGTTAGTTGAAAATAATCGAAAATATTCCGTGTATTCCATGGCGAACGGCATGCTATCTAGAAGGAATGCATATGCAATTTGTACAGACGATAGTTAAATTCCAAGTAGTAAGTCTATTGGATTAGCATGCATACCTCTGAAATTAATATGCGCATACGTAGAAAGAAATGTTAATCTTGAAACCTCAATTTCGTAGCAGAATGTCTTTATTACAATAGAATTAAATTATATGAATATAATTTACAAGGTTAAGAAACCTTAAACGGTATAAAAATAAATATGAAAATGCATATTGTATATAAAAAAGAATTGTAATATATATATATTGATAATATGCATTATGGAACAATTTATTCAAATTCTGTCATGTTAAAGGTTAGAAAAATTAAAATTTCTATGATATCTATGATTTCTATGATAGTACCATGAACTTGCAAATGTTTAAATACAAAGTAAAAGCAGAAATATATTTAAACAATTAATGTATTAAATGATTAAATCTGGGTGTAAGTTGATTACCATCAATCAATGTAGATAGACCATAATCAACAATTTAATTGTATTTGTTTGCAAAGTTTTTAATGATTCAAAATGTAAATGTAACAGCGCAATTTAATTACAAAACATATTGCGTGGCAGTAACATCATTTATATTATATAAAATTATTATAATTAGCTAAAAGCAAACATTCAATTATCATTCAGCGTAGAAATACGTACAATTACCGCTCGCATATAAAACGTTTCTGCTTATTCAAATAAGTGCTTACAATTCTCTAAAAAAATACTTAAGAATTGAATATATATTCAATAAAATTTATAGTATATTTGAAATGAATTGTATTCAAAATTTCGGATGCTTAAAGAAAAATAAGAACTTTCATATATGTATGCAGAGACAATTGTTATTTTGCGATTAACAATTTAGGTATTCGTGTGCATAGAAAATACACGTGGAAGCCGTATAGAATTAATAATTAATACTGCTTCGTTAATGAGCAAGGTCGTCAACTCCTGTAATCAAGATGGTCCAGGAATTCAAAATGTCGCCTAATTTCAGCGGAACGTCCCGTTTTCCCGAAATTCGTGAACTCGAGTTAGGAACACCGGAGACACGGTGTTCCGGTGTTCAGTGTCGTTACTATTGTTAGCGTTAATAAGTTTCTCGCACGCGCGTTATTAGTGCCCGCTCCGCAGACTACTTAATTGAAAATATCGGCAAGCGCTTGGGACGAAACCGAGGAAAATTATGCTCGTAACTCTGCACTCACAGATAATATTGACATAACATTTTAATATTTCCACAGTAAATGGAAAAACCGAAGCTTCGTTACCGCGGAAAACGTTTCAAGCATACTGAAACAAAAGCTTCTACCATTTTCGAATGAGAACTCATTACCTCGTTGACACATTCAAGTGATCGAGACTATAATTACTGATCATTAGATTGTGGATTTTATGCATTTATAAATGGTAAAAACATTGAGAGAATTAAACAATTTTAACTGGCTGAAATCATTAAAAGAAGAAAAAAAAGAAGAAAGCAGACAGTCTTCATTTTGCAGAAAAATTCGCAGTTCACTGATCGTCGATTGGCAGATCAGTTCTTCAAAATAAATTTAAGAAATAGTTGAATTAAAAATGGGTTCACGTAAGGAGGAAATTAATTCTTAAAAAATGATTCATGATAAATATATTGCTCAGTTGATTTTGCTTCGCAAAATATTGCAGATACTAGTAAAATTTATAAAGAAGTGGCATATAAAGACTATCCATATATTAGAAATATTTAATAATTTAATAGTAATAAATGCAGATAGTCTTCATTTTGCAGAAAAGTTCGCAGTTCACTGATCGTCGATTGCCAGATAAGTTCGTCAAAGTAAAAAGGAATAGTTGAATTAAGAATGGGTTCTCGAAAGGAGGAAATAATTTTTAAAAAACTTGCTTAATAAATATGTTGCTCGGATGATTTTGTTCTCAAAATATTGCAGGTACTAGTAACATTTATAAAGACACAGAAACACTACTCATATATTATTTACAAGTTAGTATGATCAATACATACATGTACAAATGCAACAGATTTAGTTAGTTTTGTAGGAAATATTTAATATTTTAGATGTATATTACATATAAATTACCAATAGGTAAATTACCAATTATGCAACCTATAACGTTGCACATCATGTGTGACATTCACATATGTCATACATCCTATTTTTCCAAAAATAAACCACACTATAAATCGTTCACCAGACGAGAAAACATTCTGTAAAAGCAATGCAAATGAAAATGGCGAAAGAACTCGCGGACCTGCGGGAGGAATAAACATGAATAAACCACAAGAATTCTATATCGCATCTATACATATTTGCGCGAAAGAAAATTTCGTGAAAAAACTTAAAATGGGAATAATATTAGTCTTGCATCTGGTCAAAACACGCAACTTGAAAATACACGGTTGTAGAATAACAAACGTACAAACAGTACCTTTGAAAGAATAACGTGCGTTTCTTTCCGTCGGGGTCCCGGCATTCCTCGCCGCTTTTTACATAGTAAACTGCGCTGATGTTCCTGGAATATGCAAATAAAATTGCACTCGCGAATGCACGGTGTTGCTTTTCGAATAGCTCGTGACTTATTTTTTCTGCGTGGCACGGGAAATTCCAGGTCGACAGAGGCAGAGACCAATTTTTGTTTACGCAAAATTTAAGGTGATAGACTCCAGCAGACGACACTCGCGCGTGAAAGTGTGGTACACTCACACTTTAGATCACGTATACGTACTCAAGGATTGCAAGGGTCCTGCTTTGACACTCAAATTTAAAATATTTCGGAAAGTGGAGTTGATTGATTTGGAGGTAATTGATTTGGTATGTGAACGGCTCATATAATCATTAATGATAATAGAAGGAAACATTTTCTGCAAATATCTATCAGATTGACGAATGTAGCTATAATATTGCAATGTACAAGAATATCAAGCGGTTATTCGGAAACTTTAGTCGCTGGTATCGGATAGTCGTCGTCTGAGGCTAAAAATCCCTGTGCCGCAGCACAATGCAGAACGATCGTATTGCAGACCAATATATTCCATTCGATTCTGGAGTGCAGCGTATCGAAACGGCTCGTTATCAGTTGCAATTTCGGATGCATCAGGACTCGTCATAAATAAACCGTAGCTGATTCCGTTCACTTAGGTTTCCGAAGTGCATCGGAAGTATATACAGCGGGACAGCGACACATCTACAGTGTATTGTCTGTCTTGGGGAATCTCTACGGCTCCATTGTGGATCCATTGTTGGTCATAACCATTTGTTGAGTCCAGCCGCGTTGTTCCTTCCCACACAATGCCGACCAAAAGGGAATATACTAGGTACGTCTCGGTGGGTTTGATTCTGAAGGTAGGACTCTCCGAGATCGCTTCGATCGAATCGATTGGTCGATTGGACTTATAGTGAGGCTATGTATATATGACTGGCTTAACGAAACTCCCTTGAATTTCATTCTGAAAATTGATCCTGCTGTCGGTAAACACCAATAATTGCGATATGCTATACAGAATCTAATGCAGTGGTTGGCAAGTTTTGCCCGTTTAGGCCGTTTATCGAGGGCTACACCCTCTTTTTCCGGCCGCGCGTCTCGCTCCCCGTAACGGCCATGGTTCTGGAGCCAGCTCAAGCACGTGCCATATGAACTGCGCGTGATGCATTAGGGCAGTAGTTGGCAAACTCATTAGTCAAAAGAGCCAAATTTCAGCAGTACAACTATTTAGATTTATTTTCAGAGCCTTTCTTTACGAGAATTCTGTTTTTAGAAGTCGGTTGAAACTAGATACACTGAATAAAACTAGATATTGATCAAAATAGGGTAGAAATTGTTCTTCATTCGAATTTACATACAACACACTGACCGATTGCAAATTGTATTAAAATACTATTACATTAAAATAAGATAAATTTATTTTGAACACGTCATTCGTGGAAGAGCCGCACTCAAGAAGGCCACTGCATTATTATATCAATAGGTTTCGACATTACCGAGGAGGTACTTTTGTCAATGCACTTCTATTTCATGCATGATAATGTCGGAAAATTTCCGCGAACTAAACATATTAGATCCAGTTGATTTAAATTTCCCGCATGCCTATACAACCAATTTATTGTAAAAGGACAATCGAACGACATAGAGGGCGCAGCGATCACATTCAACACTATATAGGCGCATTTCACACAATACGTAAATGCATTGTCCCTTATTTATAGTTCGATAACCATTAATAAATAAATGAGTAATGTGTGAACTATTTTCAAAAGAGGTTCCTAAAGGTAACAGTTCATTCCAGAAAAATTCCACAAGAATGTTTCTTAAATCAAAGGAATTTATTTGAGAACATAAGAAAATGCGCTTTCTTACATTCGAGTCTAGAGGAGTCCTAAGATTCGCCAAGATTTAAAATCTCGTGACACGCAGCGTCAGTGCCGATCCTAATTCCGCGATATTAATATGCAACCAATAATTTATCGACAATCGGGAGCAGCGGCTCTATTCTGAACACGTTGATCCGGCGCAGATGCATCTCTCATTAAATCGAATGAACGCGATATTAAAATTTTACGGGGCGGAAGAATGGGAAAAAGTCCGGTAAGGAGATTACGCTCGGTATTCCGGGGCTGCAGACTTTGCGCCGTCCAATGAAAACCGCGTGTATCATATGAAAAGAAGGTGCCGTTTTCCACCGCGGAAACCAACGCGAGACAAAACCGCGCGACAGGTGCAAATATTGTTCCGGTTTAGTCGGATGCCGAAGAAAGAAAAAGAAACGACCAACATACGTTCTTTCTTTCCGTCGGTGAAATGTCTTTGCCTCGGTGTTTATTCGCAATTACGCTGGATTGCTGACTTTTCGGTGACATTCACGTTGCTCTTAGTGTTTGTACGTTAATACTAAACCTACCATCACCGGTCAAAATGACCGGTTTCAGATTATTTATTTTACGATTATTGATATAACAAAAATAATGTCATAAGAATTGATTATTGTATAGATATTTCTAGTGGAGCACATATTACAATAGGAGCTGCACAAAGTCTAAATAAAATCAATCTTGTCATTTTTATAAGGGAACATGTACCAGTTACTTTTAAGGCTTGCTGGTTCAGTGCTAAATTATTTCCTTGCTATAATTAAGTAAGAAAAAATGACTGAATTAGGTCATCCCATAAGTTCGTGCCGACTTTTGTGTATATATTGCGTCGATTTATAAACCTTACGGCGATAAGGGACTAATGCAATTAAGCGTAACTGTTCGGGAACAGTCTAGAGAAGGTTTTCGTGGATATAAGATCGTGAAATAGTGAACACAGTGATTCCTAGCAGTGAAAAATCATGAGCGAAATACGTATCCATTTCCGACATCTCATGTTATATGAATTTCGGAAAGGAAGTTCAGTAACAATCGCCACGAACAACATACACTTACTGACAAAAGTTAAGAAACAAAATAGTCATTTGGAAATTAGTGTATATTTTGAATCCCCTCAAATACATATGTTCGAATTAAAAAATAACATGAAGAGATTACATATCATACATGAATATACTAATAAGTTTTTTTCCATTATAAGTGTATAAGTACTACAATGAATATTGAGTCAAGGAAACGAAACAAAGATTTGTGACAAAAGTTAAGAAACATAGTTTAAGCATACCTTTAAATACACTTTTAAACATACCTAACCCAGACCTAACCGCTTTTAAGAAAAGCAACAGGGTGCAGGTGTTTATAATACTTTTCATGATAATCTAATTAGCATCTGCGTGGTATTGTTTCGATTAATCGAATACAAAGCCCGGGTGGTATTTCAGACTAGGGCTGTTACTTTCCTTCGAAGGTCGAAGATTTCGAAGCTTCGATTTCAGAAACTTCGAAACTTCAAAACTTCGAAGTTCCCTTCGCTCCTTCGAATCCTTCGAAGTTCCCTTCGCTCCTTCGAATCCTTCGAATCCTTCGAAGCTACGAAGGGTCGTAGCTTCGGAAAAGTAACAGCCCTATTTCAGACCATATTTTCGTAATTTCTCGCATTAACTCCGTTTTATTGTTAAATGAATGACTCCCCAATTGATGTCCACTTGACTTGGCCACTTAATTGCACTAACATTTTGCTCCATGAGAAATGCCTTAATTAATGTAGAAGAGTGTTTTGGGTCATTGTCATGTTGAAATGACTACTCCATTGACATTTTCTCGTTAGCAAATGGCAACATATGATTTTGTAAAATACATATCACGATACACAAATCTATCCAAAGTCTCCTTTACTTGTACTAACGAACCAGGACCGTTACGTGAGAAGCCTCCATGTTTCTTAACTTTTGTCACAAGTCTTTGTTTCGTTTCCTTGACTCAATATCAATTGTAGTACTTATACACCTATAATGGAAAAAAACTTATTGTATATTCATGTATATGTAATCTCTTCATGTTATTTTTTAATTCGATCATATGTATTCCAGGGGATTCAAAATATACACTAATTTCCAAATGACTATTTTGTTTCTTAACTTTTTGAAAGTGCGCTTTCATCTCGTACCTGTAGGAAGTGATTTCAACGTTTTAAAGAATTTTTGTTTAGAAGAAGAATTTTTGTTTAGAGGAACGTTCCGGGCGTCCTCCTCAGACAGACGAAGATAAAGTTCGAGACCTTCTACAGAAATCATGAAGTTTATCAGTTGAGGAGATGTCAGATGTTCTGAAAATACCTAAAACAAATTTGAAGGTATGTTTACAAAATTAACATATGCAACCGCTCGAAAAACGGCACGATTTTATGGGATGACCTAATAGAACGTACATGCATTACTGTTCAGTAACACAATACACAGTATAGTGCGAAGTTCTAAGCTGTTCGAAGTTCTAGTGTGATCTGTACTGTAAGAAATTCTAATTTAATCAGACCTGATCAAAGTCTTAATTGAACCTGCTGGCTCGATGTAGTTCTCACGTTTACGTCGCGCATTCCCCCCCAAAGAAGTAGTTAAAGCTCATTTTCTTGTAGGGCTAGGAGTTGGATGTGTCCGTGATTTAGATCGTGGCTCTGACTTCTGCGAAGACTACAGTAATGACTCGATACATGGTAAAGAGATGTGTACAATACTTGTGACTTCATCCACACTACTTCCTCTTGAGACGATACTAAAATCCAATGACAAAACTTTTTAACTATATTTTCACGAAACTTTTACCAATATATAATATTTGTGACACTTTTCTAATTAAAATGAGATCAAACACGACACAATGCGGAGTATATTTGCTCGTACAATTGACGATTCGGTGGAACCTCGATTATTCGAACCGATAGCGAAGAATTCAGATATTAGATAATCAGATAATGCGTGCGCAAAGTTGTCCAAGAAATGGTTTTTTGCATCGAGCATACCTGGACTCCAAACTTGATCATTGGATATTTCCATAAAATAACACCGTCGTTCCGCGAGGTTGTTTAAAGCAACCCAGCGCGTACTTTCTTTGTAAACAGAATCTGCTTCCGCGGAGTTTGTTTAAAGTTTACCGGAACTGCGCCAAGTCGACAGAAGTTGTTCGGTTGATTCACGGCCTATACACGTCAGGGCACAAAAGTCTCGTTAGCTCAAAGTGTTATGTGTTCCGTGAAGAGGGAAATACAACGAGCCCCGCTAACAAAAATGGGAAGAATCATGGACGTGGAAGAAAAGAACGTGCACCGGGATGGCCGTGCAGGAAAAGAACCAGTCAAAGCTGATGGGGAACGGAGGAAAATCAAGCGGGGCAAGAAGTGCATTAACAAGCCGTGGAACGAGATACGGACCGGATGAAGAAACGAAGATGGGCTGCAATGGCAACATCATTAACATTGACGGTCAACGATCTACGCCCACAGACACCATGCTGTCGACGAGGTAACGGAGGAGCACAAATTCGTTACCTAAATAACGCGAGGTCTGGAGCACCCTCCTTACCCTGCTCTTACATAAATAGTATATTAATTGTGTTTAAGATCAATTACTACGCAATGACAACCGTGCAGTAATGTTAATAATAAAATTAATCAAACATTAATTTATCCTCTTGCCGTAGGAGGACGCACACGATTATGTTCTGTCTCATCGACACTGTCAGGCGGATTATAGTAGAGTAAAGTCGCGATATTACTCCGCGATCTTCTACCCAGAATTTGTCTAGTGCAGTGATGGCGAAACTTTTTGAAGAGTGGGTCAGAATCATTTTTATTTCTTTTTTAAATATTAGCCCGTGAGTCATAAGGCAGTGGCCTCAATTAGAGGGGGGGGGGGGGGAAAAAGGGTGCCAATTATTTGGAAACATCGCACATTTTGTTAAGAGATAAAGTTGACAGTTGATTCTTTTTGGTTCTCACTTTTGAAATAATCCAAAAAAGGTTTTAGTTTCCTTTTTGATTTATAACTTTAACTTTTGCACATTCCATTTGGATTTTTGTTATTTTTTATTTATATATTTTATTTTTATTGATTTATTAATTCTTTTATAAATCTGACATTACATATTTACATTTTATATGATAATTGTTTAATATTTTCGATTATCTTTTCTCTGTATAATAAGATAATATCAAAATATAGTAAACCGTTTGGGGAATATTTTTGACAATTAGTGAAACAGTCATATTCCGAAAAGTTTGTGGCTGAAAACTCAGCAAACTGATCATTCAGAGATCAGAGATTCTATGTCAATGTCAAATGCAAAATTAATCAAACGCAGCCTTAACAGTGACAATGCGTGCTCATAGTCAACTGTAAGAGAATGAGGACTTCACGGTAACAAGGACTATGCGAAATGACATGTCAGCTTCCGGATACTGTTACCGTAGGAGCGACAACAAACCCGCATAATTGAGGGCAAACATTAGCACAATTCACCGTTTGAGGCGAAGCCAACGTGCCAGATCATATCAGCCCACATAGGGATATAACTTATTCTAGAAAATATTCTTGAAAACGAAACCTTATTTAATCAATGCACATCTTAAGCGTGATGGCAAGTTCCCCTCCAATATCATCAAGGTATAAAATTACTGCGTCAGTGAATATGTAAATGAGCGTATACTAATATAGTGGGCGGTCCTGCAATGACCCAGAACCTGGATTCAAGATAGACTATCACCGGTGAGAGTCTAGTGTGTAGATGTCTGTAGAACAAATATAGAGTAAACCAATAAAAAGAGGAGAGTATTAACGGTTCAGCACTGATTTCATAGAACCCAAGTATCTGGAACGGGAAGAGATAGGTATTAAGGCTTCAGGACTGCCAGAATTTAGGGTTTAGAGCAGCCTAGTATTGATAGCGTCAAGTCTAGCTAAAGACTAAATCAATCAAGGTAGAAGATAGAAATTGCTATCGAATATCATATTACGTATACCTCCCGAATGTCCTTCCATTCACAGACGCCCCCATTTTCGTGTGATTTCAACCCAATTAAACAATTTGAAGCGCGCATGGAAACGTGTATAATTTCCTAAAATTTGAGAGGAGGGGAGGGAGCACGAATTGAGGGGAAAAAATTACCCCCTCTCTGCTAGCTATCTAGCGTTGTAGAGGGGGAAGGTAGAGTGGGAACACAAGTTTTCTGGCGACTCTGTTCTGTTATAATATTAGGTTGGGGAAAAAGTTTTTGACATCAAAATTTTCGGATTCAAAACGCTCGAACCCACTTTGTTCCACACGTACTGATACTGTATCACGTCCATAAACATCACAAGTTTTTTAGCAGCTTGAGGCCGCATTCTTTCCTTTTTTATAATAAAATTTCAAAATCGATATCGAATTTCTTCTTTGTTTGAACTCATTTTCAAAACGTAATAACTTTTGACTAAATAAGCCACTATCACAATTTCTTGTTTGTAATTACTCGATGATATATCACCTTTCAGACGCGCTCAAGTAATGCTTGATTAATATTAACATTATGATATGGTGACACCATCTATCGGGAGAATACGAAGAAATGTTTTCCCCAACCTAATATTTTCAAAGCCCTTTACAGTAGGCTTCTGGTGACTCTGTTCTGGTATATTTTCAAAGATCTTTGCAGTATGTAATCTGTGCAAAAGAAGTCATGCAAAATGTGACGTAATCTCTCCGCAGTTCTAGAAAAGCAGATCGCTTATGCAGTGCAGTATGCAGTCTGCGAGTTGCATTCTGCAAAGCAAATTCGAAGTCTCGGTTATAGGAACGGCTGTGCGAAGCAGATTGTGCAAACGTTCTGTAACATACAAATCACAGTGATGGAATACGAGCGCAATTCGTTTCTTAAACGTCGCGACAAGTTTCATCGGAAATGGATAATCCAAGGTGATTGATTCGACGATCGAATAAACAAGACGTTCGTTGCTCACTACTAAAAGTTTACCCCTTCGATCAATAATCCATGCCATGCGTTCGCTGGATTTCTTTTTTCCTCCTCAGTTTCTACGATCGATAACAGCGCCGCTGTCGTTTTGAATATCCCATGGAGCCTTAACGGCAACAAAAAGGAACGATAATACGGCGCACGGAGATAGAGCTCGGAAGCAAGATGCAGATTTGCATCTTGCTTTCGGTGATTCGCTTAGGAGCTGGTCTACCGAGAACAGACTTTCCTGCCGGTTAACGTTGTTACCACTTTTGAATGCTTAATCCTCTTCCTCCAGTATGGCGATCAACTCTGTGCTCCTTGAAAATTTTTAAAGTGTCGTGAAGGAGTTTGAAGAGAAAAGGAAGTTGTTCTTTTTGGACGGTCGATGAGGCTGCATTTTGTAAGCGGAAAGCGAGACGCGACGTTGCCGACGAAAAAGCTTCAGTTTTGAAGTGCGAATAATGGTACCTTTGAGATATATTTTCCGAAAATTTCATTAGGCTACTACGAAAATCCTATTTATGCCTATGGCAACGAATAACTTAATTTGACTATTGGGGACAGTCACTCTACCTTACACAACTCTACCTTATGCTGATAATTGAAGACTGGAATTAAAAAAGGCTGTAAGTGACATTTTTTCAAAAATTGTTTTTCCGGGGAGAAGGAGAACGTAATAAACAGACCGCGAACTTTATGCACTCATGACAAACATGGATAGACGAAATACAAAACAATAAAGATACAAATAGAATTTATTAAGGACAAAATTATTAAACGAAGAAATACATTTTCCTCTACTTTCTACTTCCAAAATTCACTTGGAAGATTTTTATTTCGCGCAGTCTAGTGACAATATTTCACTAAATCGAAAAATTCACTCCGAAAATTATGATTAAATTTTTTATTTACTCTTTCAAAATATCTTACTAAAATGAAGAATAAAATTTTTTGAGGTTTCGTTATCGAGAAAATCGAGTTTGAAAATTTGGTGCTATTGAATAGAAGTCGTTCATGACGAGAAAATCGATTTGGTAGAAAACAAAGCCTCGTATGAACGAATTTTATTCTACATTTTCGATTTATTTTTTAATATAGAATTACCCCATGTTCTGTTGTACCACCCAGTTACCGATCACTCTGTAGAAATGTAAATTGTTACTGTTTCGCAGCAGTCATGGAACGGAATGACTCGCCAAGACTGATATTTCGCCTCTTGCAAAATGATTTCGATGTTCCGCGCAGTTTTTCGCAAAAGGAGAACTGAAGCGGCATAATTTCACCAGATGGAGGCGCACTTATGTAGACAGTCGTTATATTAGAGTAGCGAGGCGTTCCGGACGACTAATGTCTTCGCCAATTCAGACGCAGCCGTAGGATGCGTGATTCATTATAACACGAGCGCATTGTTTCATCAGGATGGCGTGAAATTGTGTACTCTCGTTTCTCGAAAATTATGATGGACTTCCGAGAATATTTTCGCAAGCGAAAGTAATTAAAACGTCCGACGTGGTCTTTTTCTGAACGTCTACCATCATCGGAGTGATATAATTGATGAACTAAAACGAAGTTTCGGTCGTTTGAAGTTGCTTGATCGTGTGAAAGAACGCGAGAAGGAGAGATAGAGAGAACTCTGTTGAAGTTTCGGTGTTCAAATTCCACATAAAATGAACATGGTGGTACGATGTTCTAAGTGTTTTCATTCCACCGATACGGCAAAGCAGTGCAGGAACCCAGCCAAAAGCTATTACAATTGTTTTTTATCTGTTGCTAGCACGCCAGACGAACTTATTCGCCGATAGAAAATTGTTTTTCTGTCGGTGCACACGCCAAATCGTGAGGTACGTGATGGAACATAAATCTTGTAAAAAGTTACGCTGTTATATTTAACCAGGGGAATTAATTTCTACAAAGAACAAGGTAACTGTGTGTTTATAAAGCATTCTGTTGAATAATGAGAAATGTACAAGAGTAAATATTACCATTTGTAAAATAGACGTAAGGAAAACAGTGAAACATCAATGATTACGTTACAGAGAAAAATGTTCTGTACCTGTTTCATGCAATTTCTTTGTTAAATTTATCCTGCGTTAGAGATTCTTAAGGACGTACATTGAAAAAAAATCCGTTGTTACGTGAGCTTCTGTTACTTTATATTCTAAAGAAAATTTTGGATTTTTCTAATGAGAATGTTTAGTGCCCTTTTAGAGTATGATGGTTTTAAATAATCCCTGTTCCTATGAAACTTTAGAGTTGGCAGGAATGTATTAGTCATGTTCTAATTTGTGAATGGTCACTGACAGGGCTTATAAAATTAATTTAGTTTCACAGACGATGTGCCAGAGAACAAATTGTCCTGTTATGTAGTTCTTCGAATAGGTATTTCACCCATCAATTTTTAAATACACAACATCATTGTCTTTCTGTATTTTATTCGTCTTACTTGTATTGAGTGAAACGGAGAGCACATCAAGCGTTATTTAAATTGAAGATCAATCAAAAAATATTTCAGTAATTATTAGTTTTTAACCGCGTATACCCCAGCTTTTTTCTTCAGCATACAGTACTGGTTCCCAAGACCAAATAAAAAGTTATGGTACGAGAAACTCGAGACAATCTCTGTACGTTGATAAAATAATTAACAAATACATAAATTTTGGTGGCACAGTGATATGACTCACCCTGCACAATCAGCCGAGCCAGACTGACTAACAGGAATAGTGAGCCAGCGGTTCAACGTGAAAGTTGTTGCCGACGGTGCTGAAGCAACTATGATGAAAAATTAACAGGATCGTTAGTCGGTAGTGCGGCGACCCCGGCATTAACAGTATCCATACATCTCCGTTTATCTGGACAGTTCGCGAAAGACAATAACGTTGCCGGCAATTTGTGAAACGTAGGTATACGATGCGTTATGGCTATGGTGCTGGATTTAATTTAGTGAGCACTAAATCGTTACGGGGGACGGGACGCTGAAAGCACAATACACTTGTCACGATTTTCCGAAGAACAGAGAAAAATATTAGTTTGTTGCATATGAAATGTCCGATTTCAGAATGCGACTCTTATAAAACGTTTCGATCAAGAAATGCTGTTACAGTCTACAGGTTTGTTATACAGGATGCGGCCGAACATGTACTAGCGGGCACGAGGTGGTTCCTTATGAAAAAATAAGAACAAAATATGGAATAAAATTTTTTCATTTGGAGCTTAGTTTTCGAGAAAATCGAGTTTGAAAATCCTATTCGTACGTATGCTGTTACGGTATGCTCAGGCATTGTTTATAAACACGATACGCGTTATACGATGCTCGACGAACCGTAACTTAGCCGTAACAGCATACTGGATAGGATTTTATAGGATCTAGGATCTAGGATCTTTTAGGAAAAATAACCTTTATGTGATTTTTGGTCAATATGTGATAATTAATTAACTTACTTGATGGTAAAAAGAACTACAAAATCAAGATCTTGTAAATGAAAAACGTGATTGACCATAATATCTTATTTTTACCGTTATACAATCAAGAAACTTGAATAGATAGAATACATTGGGTACAAAATTGCATTTGTTTAATGTCATTGCTAAAAATCGGACATTTCATATGCAACAACCTAATACAATCGTTGCGCGAAATTCCACTTTGCATTATTTCGAGAGTCACTATAAAATGGAAGCTAAAGGAGCAAAGGTGATTCTGTTTTCACCATTTATGCAGCTTCGGAGATTAAAATTTCATAGATATTTATAATAGCAGTCTTCACGGAATATAGAACCATAGTTCCGTGAAAAAATCCAGATTTGATGTCAGGTTATAGTGGTTTAATCAGGGCATTTGACTAAAAATGTGCTTCAACTTGTGGAATAATGTCAACCACAGGGAAACCAGAAAAAGTTTTAGTCTTTATGATTGTGGCTATTGTCTGAACTAGAACAAATGAGCAACGGTAGAAAACTTTTTAAAAACAGTAGTAGAGACAAAATTTTCTTTCCTAGTTACGAGAACAGTAAAAATTTTGCATTTGATAATGAATAAAATTGCATAAAATTACAAATGCCATATTTGACATGAAGTTATGATAGCATTGCAGGTATAGAAAAATGTACTAATAAGATTAAATACTCACAGTTAATCTGGGACTCATTCATAGGTGGTATGAATATAATTTATCGACGTAAATGTACCAGAAAAATGGGCGACAGTAAAAAACAGAATTTTCGTACGCGCCGGGGTAATACTGTTGAATGCACAATTAAATGCGGAATTACAATCACCGCGTGTGTTCAGAACAGATTGGTGCATTTTAGATTAAAAAAATTTAATATTTCGCGAGGAACGGTGTCCCTCGAAATACTGCGCAGTCAGCGGGATATTACCAAGCATAATTTTCGCGTTCCATGGTGTTCATCATAATAATTATAGCAGTTACAACTTTTTACGCTTTCGATGATGATTATTTTATCTATCGAACACCGATTTCACCTGAAATGCAACTTTCTTGTTGCAGGGAAAATAGTGTTTCTGAACGGAAATAGTGTTTAAAATTAGACTGTAGATATTTATGCAAAATAAACGTTTCAATGCAATGCGATATTTATGCAAAAACGTACATTTACCAACGAATTAATTTATCGACACTTCTTTGAACAAGCGACGCTTTAATTATGATTTAAAATATTGAAATAGAGGATTTAAAATCCATTGAGTCGTCAAGCACCATTCAGTAGAATGTGGTACAGTCCCTTTCTACTCCCGAATTAGTTTATCAATATTTCTTTAAACAGACTTAATAACTTTCCCGGAATTCAAATAACAAAACCCAACGTTTTCGACGGCTAAAAAGTCACTCGTTACCAACAATGTACCCAGTGATCAGCAGATTTATACTGTGTATTTCAATAATTCCTTCTATACCTTGGACTTCGGCGATATTCAAACTCAATCAATGGTTTCAAATTTAATTAGCCCGGACCCGTTTCTGAACCATTGCCATTCGATACTGAAGAGTTCCATTAGGCAGCTCTTGAAAACGATGGATTTACTTTACTATAGAAGGTCACAATAATTCTCCGACGTGGAACACATTTTAATATTGCATTTAGCGAACTGGATCGGGCGAGCTAATTAACCTATATAACTTAGATCAATGGTAGCTCGTTAAATGATAGCAAAGGTGAAGCGGCGTGCTTCAACATGCCGCGATAATTAACTGGATTGAAAACGATATTCGCTGGGGCCGGCGAATTTCTACGGTAACCGTACATGCTAGGTATCCCGGTGAACATTGTAAACGTACGTAACATCAGATAACAAGACAGCACACGGTGTATGTACACGGCGAACATGCCGGATTAACTTCTCTGACCATAAGACACCCCGTGACCGTATCGGCCGGCGCGGCGTATTTACTGCGCCGACCACCCCTGGAGAACAGAATCGCGGTTACGTTCTCGAAGGTCAGAGTTAATCGAAGTTTCCACACCATCTAATACCGCCTAACCATTTTCCAGTGGCTGTGCCGGATACGGGGCCGTACCTTCTCTCCGTATCAGCTGCAACCATGCCCCTGGACTGCCACCCGGTTAAGCATTGAGTTACCTGCTTTTAGATGCAATCGGATTGCCGTCTATTTGACCTCCGATCGTCCGCTAACTTCTGGATGTGCATCGCGTCGTGCATAATTGACCGCATCGGTCCGAGGATAAGAACTGCACGGGAATCTCTTACCGCGGAGAAAATCGTTTTATCGACTTTGTGGAATAGCAATCTTTCTGCAGATATCACTGATCTTCAGGTGTACTACCAAGATTAACGGTCTGAATAATTTTATATTAGGGGTAAAAGTTTCTCCGTATTCTCCCGATAGATCGTGTTACCATGTCATAACTTTGTTAATATCAGACTTGGGCAAATCTTATTTCGAATAACGAATAAGCAATAGCGAATAAAGTCCCAGGATTTATTCGAGAATAACGAATAACGATTTCATTCGCCGAGAAATTATTCGTAGCTTGCGAATAATTGCTTTATTCGTCATTCGTTAGTCACGAATAAATCACGGGACTTTCATTCGTTATTCGTTATTCTAAATGACGGCAGCGAATAAAGGCACACGGCAGCCTTTATCTTTATGGGTAGGAACCCGACGCCGACACTCGAGGCCCTGAGGCTGAGGCTTCTCGAGATGCGATGACATTCGATACCTTTATTCGCTCGCTGGCCTATTCGAATACATTTTTCTTCGCTGGGTTATTCGAATAAAAATTCATTTGAACGAAAATTTATTCGTTATTTCGAATAAAGTCACTTTACTCATTTGAACTTTTCTTCGAATAAAATTTTATTCGCCATTTTTATTTGCTGGGTTATTCGAATGAAATTTCTCAGAATTTGGACAGAACGTGTACGAAAAATTGGACGTCACTGTTCGCATCGCAGACGATAAAAAGAATCGTTCAGCCGCGTGCGATTTTCCGTTTTAATGTACTGCATTTTGGATAACGAACATTCACACAGATAAACCGATCCGAATATTGCGAAAATTCGGAGTGCAAAATTTCTGAAAAAATTCGACTCCTTTGATTATTCGGAAATCTATTAATACGGGTGTCGCCGTAATGCGCCACGCGCAGTTCATACGGTACACGCCTGAGTTGGCTCGAGAACTATGGCCGTCACGGGGAGCGACATATGCAGCTGGAAAAAGGGAGTATTGCCCTCGAAAAACGGCCGAAAAGGGCAAAACTTGCCGACCACTGCTCTACGCTGTTATTTTTTGGTCGCCCGTTAAATTCTTTTGAACAGTTTTATTTTTTCTTTCCCTTTCGCGTTTTTGTGCTGTCCTCCCTTTTGTATTATTTTCCACATCTCCTCTTCCTTTGTCTCTGGTTTTTCTGTTACGGAAAACACGGAGTAATAAATCAGCTAGTCGAACTCTAATTCAATAATCTTTTAAAAAAAAAGCCGACTGAAAATACCGTTCCTAAAAAAGTAGGGGAATTTGTCCTTTAGTACGTAATTATATTTTTATTTATATTATATTCAATTCGAGAATTCGAAAAAAGTGCTATCTATACTAGTATAGTATACCTAAAAGAACGTTAAAAAAATAAAAATACTTTTCTTAAAAACTCGTCTACTCGTCTGTGTCACAAATTTAACTCTGCAAAACCGAGTTAAGAATATTTGTTTGCTTTACAATATATGTATAGCATAGTTATTGTCGTCTCCCACAAAAGTTCGTAGAGGGTGATATCTGGAAATTAAATTGAACAATCAAACAAAAAAAAAACATTGAATGATGCTAACAAAATGAAAACGAACAAGGGAACTGAATGTAACAAAATACGAAGTTCATAATATTCTTCCATAAACAAATGTTTGAAACAAAGTTCAAACGAGCCACTCTGACAGCCAGGAATTAATTGGTACACCTTATAATATTTGAGTAAATGTAACGCATTTCTTCTAATTAAATATTTTTGGTGAACGTGATAAGTCCAGCAGCCAACGTAATCGCTAACAACATAAAGACATCATTTTTCAGAAATGTAAGCTTTTGCAGAGTAGCTGTGGAAACTGTGTACTGACAAGGATGATAATATGATGAGAAGAGAAATGAGAGTAGAATGACTCGGTACTTTATGATCGTATTCACGCCTCATAAGAAGGAAACTCAGCTCTGACCACCGAACCAACATATTCACCAAACATCCAGGCCAAGGGGTTGAATGCGAAATTCCGCGCGATTCAAGACGGATGTGTATGAAAATACACCCGCCACTTCAGAAACTGCATTTCCAGTTCTTGGAAGAGGTCAGGTGCAGTGGGATCTCGTGCGTGGTCTGCTTCATCAAGCTAAAATAAAGATTCTGTCTTTTCTCAGGAAAAAGATATCACCGAATCCCTTGGGACACAGCAGAATGTCGGACAAATAGATGTTACGGACTTCATTCGCAAATAACGTAAAATAAAACTACGTACGAACGTAAAAATTAGAATACAGTAAATCCTCTATAAACGCAACAAGGCCGTACACGATAAACACAACAAAAATACCCCCTCCACTGTGTAATCTGATCTCGGCTCGGGTATATCGGTGTGAACCACTACGACGCGGAGAGTCGCAGTCGTCGGCACAGTTCAAAGGCCCGTGCGTCATCACAATGTAATAGCAATATAAAGTCGTTTCTATTATTACTTATTTTTTTATGAAACTTTCACCAATATATTTGTGGCAATTTTCTGATTAAAATAAGACCAAACACGATATAATTTCAACTGTATTTAGTGGTTTAATTGACGATGAACGTTTCGGGCGCAAGGAAGGACAGCGTATGGGAAAGAAAGAGACGCGGCGAGTCGCAGTCGCTTCGGCCTCGCGCAGTCTCTCTTTACACGCGTTGTCCTTCTCTACGTTCGGCTCGGCCTTTGAAGCTCAAAAATAGTCCCGTCTACGATAAATGCAACCGAATCCCCCCGAGGCTGTTGCGTTTATAGAGGATTTACTGTACTGTTGAATCAAGTGTAGCTGGAATTCAACCGTGAGAGATATTCAGAATATGCCGTTTTCCTGCTTTAGGACATCTACAAATAATATTAAAATTATCTTTTCACTGCGGACTCCGTGGTCGCGGGTTCGAATCCCGCCGCCGGCACCTCTGGAAATTCCATGTGCCATCTAATACTGTGGTGCCCAAGGTGGTTCGGAATCCACTTTAATAAACTGTAGGTCCCGTCGCGAAATAACCTTAGCAAAGAGTTGAGAGCGACGTAAAATAAATTAAAAAAAAAATTATGTTCTCAAACATAAAAATATTTATAATAAAGGACGATGGAACTTACTGAAATATTTAACTGAGAATATTTACTTTAGGAAATCTCTGTTGATCTTGACATTGACATTATATTATCAAGGACACTCTTCCTCAAGATAGAATGTTCAAAATTGATCGCATGCGTCTGCGCTATAAGTTAACACAAATGGAGTATAAATCGCAAAACGCAGCGACGTGCCGCGTGTATAAAATCCCAGCTTTAAACGCTATTACCTTACTAAGAGGTAATAGGGATTCGCGTAACGCGTTTTATAATTTATAATCGAGGATTTACAAGTATTTCCCGTAGACCCATGTCCGGTCTCAACGTTATTTTCACTTTATTGTTATACTATTATATTTATATCATAGTATCCATATTGGCACTAACTACATTGTTGTAACATGCACAGAGTCGCCAGATCAGGGAGATTGACTTGAATTCAGGGGTAAAAATTCCCCTCTCTCTGCTTCTACCGGATTAGTCAGGTGACGTCACGTAGAGTGGGGAGACAAGTCTTAGCCCCTTGCCCTACAATTTATTTTACGATTTCAGTGATTAGAACCTTTTTGTAGGTCATAATTTCCTAAAAAGGGAGAAAATTTATACAATAGCTGTACATTAACAAAACCAAAATAGAATTTTATTTCGGTTTAAAGGAAATTATTAACATACATTTTTATCAGAATCTGTTTAGAATCTTCATTACGAGTCCGACACGATATTGTAAGGCATTAACACTAAACCTACCACGAGGGGTCAAATGACCCATTCTAGATTTTTTATTTGACAATTATTGAAATTGACTCCAGTATATATTATATTGTAGTAAAAATCGCACAAAATATAAATAAATTTAATCTTGTTATTTTTATAATACTATACACATCTCGACATACGGTCACTTTTGATAGTCGATAGGTTTAGTGTTAATCTGGCGACTCTAAACGTGCATTGTGTTACGCTGATTATGATCAAATTTACTTGTTTTTCATTGTGTCTCTTTGACAATTCATGATTAAAAGGACATCCAGTATAAAGGTCAATATGTATAGATACATAATACATATACTATACCATACGATTCTTCCTAAGAAGCCAGAATCCAATTCCGAGTGAAATGAAAATGTTATTGGTCATTAAGTTAAGATAAGACATTTATTAAATTGCTCTTTCATTTCCTCGCTATTTATGCGAAAGCGATAATACTCTCTTGATTGGAATTCTTCTGTTATGAAAGCTAGCTCGTCCTTCCATCTCGGTTTATTTCTGGTCTTACAAATGAAGGCTGGATTACCGGGATGCATACAGCAAAACTGTAATATCAGTCGTCCACGTTGAAATTCGCGCAATGCGTTTAATCAAATACTTGAAGAAGGTAGCCAGTAGTTGCCAGTGCGCAATTTTATTTGCGTAACCGGGAAACCTATGCTGCTCCGGTACTTTAACGACAATGTTTCAACTCCGTGGCTCCTACATTCCACTGCTGTCCTTTGTGCTCTTTCTACCGAGGGCTCGCGTACTTCGCTATTTTTAACGAGTCACAATCGGGTAATATGATCCGGTCTTTTCACGCCAAAGGAATCACTTTGTGCTCTCGTCTCTCGGGGATTCTAATGAAATTTAAATATGCTGTCCACGTGAAATTAAGAAGGCTGCTTCAGCATAGAATTCCGGAGGGAACTGCCGTCTGAAATTATTTTTATTAATAACAGACAGTGTTCTCTTGTTTTACATGTAGATGTCACGATGTCTAGTAACTAGTCATAATATAATTAAGCCTGTGGATGAAAAGATGAAGATAGATTCAATTTAATGTCATTGCTTTAAAGGTCTTTCGAAACTATGTTATCTGAGATACATAAGATTAGTGTATCACTTAATTTATTCGTTAAAACTGAATAAGTGTTTATATTCAGTCTTCTTATCTTGAAAAGGTTAAATTTTCATGATTAAAAAGTGTGCAAAATTTATTTGTTATCATCATTATAGTTATTATATTAACAGAGGACACATTCTTATTCTTTTAAAAGATATATATCTATAATGTATTTTTTCATATGGAACATTCATTTGATACATATATTATTGTGAATCGCAGTAAATTATATATCTTATATTAAGTTTTTACAATTTATACTCATATTCAATATGATTGTGATATATTTTTTGAATTGTTTTACAAACGCAAGGATTTTATTAAAATTTTACAATTTACTAAACAATATAAAAAGCAGACGAAGTGTATAACTTGTTCAAATGATTATCTTTCTAATGAATAATCTTATTATATTCTCCTCCATCAAACGACTCTACATTTAGTGTCTCACTCAATGATTCTACGACATCCAGACATCCAATCGCTGGGACATCAAATTTCAGTCCTTTTCCCGGTCAGGTCCTTGCATTTGACAATTCTACAGATTATGTCCTACTGTCCAGATGTCCTCATTAATGTCAATTCAATTGAATAAGAGCAGACAGTAACCCTTTAATGAAATATCGAAGCTTCAGTTCATAATCAGATGCTGCATTCAATAATGTTTGACATTACTCATCAATGAACTGCAGGTTTTATACATGTATGAGAATAATGAATGAGCAAAATACAAAACAGTAGAAATATTATTTTGCACTGATTAAAATTGTAAAGGGAAGAAAGACGTTTCTTCTGCTTGACACAGAAAACTTTTATTTCGTATAAAAATCCGCAGTCTACTCATCGACTGTTAATTATTATTGATATTGCAACCGTCGCATCGTTCTTGTTCCGCACTTGGTGAAAATCACAAGGGAGTTTTTACAACAAATTATTAGATGTATAATGTTTCTCGCTCATGTGCTTCCCAAGAAACGTCCCCCTATATTAGTTTATGCTGTGAATGAATGCACTTATGCACATTGTGGCTAACAAATTTCAATCAGTACACTTTTGTAATTTTTATACAAAATTAACCTCCTAGCTATGGTACGCCACTATAGTGATTTGTCATCATTATGCAGACATAACTCCTGAACCATTGATCCTACAAGATCGAAACTTCGATATGCAGGATCCCCGGGTACAAATCTAGACTAACTGGATTACATACGAAATACATAATAATTTATAGGAGAAAGGCACAAATTTTGAGTCCGGTAAAGTAAAGTTTACCCGTAGATTCGATCGAAATCATCTGGCCGAGGCACACGGTCAGCGCCAATACAATTTCATAAAAAAAAGGAATGGATTGGTACGGAAAGAAGAAATACCGGACGAATGACAGGATGAAGGAAGCTAGGGCTGGATCTCATCGAGAACACCGATGTCACGGAAGAGCCCGCAAATCTGTGCCACGACGCGCGGGCGAAACAATAAATTTCACGCGGTGCTCGATATTTTACCACGTGATATGCAAAAGCCGTGAATAATGTTGGCTGTCCGTGGGAGCATTTTTCAGCCTACGTGAAAGGCGAGCCGGTTCATCACGCTCGCGAGAAACCTATCAACTCAAATAATTTACGTGGCCGACGCGTATCGCGAGCGTTCGAGTGTCGCTAAGACGCTGCATCTGATTTTCTCTCGAGACGAAGCACAATCTTCCTGGAATGGGGGCTATAATTTTTATCTGTCGACCCGAGTCCAACCCGATTTATGGATTCACCAACGCCGGGTGCATCGGGAAACGGAGTTTACATGCCATTGCTCCTCCGCTCTTAATGATCGGAGGTAATTCGATAAATTGGTTCGACCTAGACTAACGCGGAGATACAGTCGGCAGCAAAATTAAGTGGTTCACCCTTTAGAAACATTTTTAAAATTGCATCAAACGACTTGAGCTTCTCTGACAGATTAGAAGCATTAGTTTACTAAATAACGAGTAAACAAAATTTTGAAAAAATTGGGTGATGGAAATCTGTGAATTTCGCAGGCTATCATCTTGAAATGTTTGTAGTTCATAGCAACATTTACCAATTTCGATGATAAATTGTACATTTGTATAACTCAATTTAGATTTAGGCATGTTTTAAATTTTCTTTATGAGTAGAGTTAAAAATGTTAAAAAAGAGAAATTCTGAGCAATAGCAATTTCAAAAATATGTTTATTTTACACGTTACCTAATTTTTCTAACATATAAAAAAACTCATCTCGTTTTGTTCAATTTTAAAAAAGTTATTAGCATTTAAAAGCTGTCGTGTTGAATTTGCTATCCTTTTCTTCGTTAAAATTTCCTGCGGATCCTAGGAAAGGATCCATATTTATTCTTTATTTATTCACTTTAGTAATACAGAACATCAACAACGATAAATAGCAATTAGGCTGTAGATTGTTACGCTCTTGTATCAAATATGAAAGTACGAAATACTATAAAATATAATTATAAAATATATTTTTTTATTAACACGAGTAATAATCTTTTATTTGACTTAGATTCTTATAAATTGTCCCTAGAAAATCTGATTTCGTATAAAATTCTACTGTCTAAAGTAATAAATAAAACAAAAAGTTTCTTGTCAATTGTGGGAAACATTCTTGAAATAAAAAGAGTTTCACCAATTTTTACAAGTTGAAAATGATATAACAATATTCCTAAATTCTTCTAATGTCATAGTTTCGGATTTCATTTCGAATTTCCACATCGTGTTCGTTTCACTCTCCTTCTTGAAATGATTACGTGACGGTTGATGAGATGTACAGACACGTGCAAATGTGCGTACGTGCACAGTGCATATGCGATTTGTTAAGCTGCTAATTGCTGCTGACAGACGTAGAAAGTGCAGAGAGGATTGCTCTCACGCAATTTCTCAAATCATTTTTCCGCTACGCTGCAGCATTCACAAACGAGTGAAAATTAATTTTCAATGATAAAATAGTTACACGAGACTCGGATTTCAAGAATGTCCATTCTCCAACTGGATTTAACGAGTCTCAACTTCATGTTACAGAATTATCTCGACGAACAGGTTTACGAGAACAAGCAATCTTGTAACAGATAAAACATTATGTCCGAAATGTGCAGTTTATCGGACACTTTATTAGGTCACTCGTGAAAAGTAGCATTAGAAGGGCAATGAACATCTCGACAAACGAACGGGGATGGTCATTTACGAAACATAAGTTTTCATTCGTGGTCATAAAAAATTTTATAGAATAGTAAAATACTTCGGTGATGGTAGAGTGCTGTCATAAAAGACCTATTATTCGAAAAGTTATTAGAAACGAGTTTAACAAAATTTTATCACGACTCTTTGTTGCAGAGTTCGTTCTATTTTTCGTGTGAAGTGGATGCACGTTTTGCGCATAAACCAGCTCGCAGTACGACCACAGTAATCGAAAATGTGTATAGTATGTAAACTGGTAACGTAGGGGGATTACGTAGTAGTTGACAGAGAGGGTTATGTGTTTATGTGTTTTTTATCAGTTCATTGAAAATGGAATTATTCTTGAAACTTTTCTTGCAATATCTTAGAAATCCTTCTGACTGATCATCACATAAACAAAAATTCATTATTTCATATTAATTAATAGATTAGGTAAGGCTCATATTAAGCATTAGGCATTATAAATAATAAGTGGAAGACGAAGAAGTAATAAAACAATTAAGGAAAGTAAAATAAATAAAAGTGAATAATGAAGTATGTGTCAGATGGCAAGCTGATAAGTAAAAAAATTAGAAGTAATAATTTAAGCATTATAAATAGCAAAATAAAAACAACGTTATTCTGAAATTTTTCTAATCTTTTGCTGTTCTATATTTCACCCAATTTCTTCATAAAGATCCGCAGTCTAATTGCTAGACTGCGGATTTTATGCATTTATGACAAAAATGGGCACGTACAATTTAAAGCAGCGGACATGTTAAAAAAATTTAAGGACGTCGATATATTCGGTTCAGCTTAATAGGATAATTAAAAGGAGAATACAATTTTTATTTGGCTCCCCTGTCCTGCAATCAATGCGAACATTTTTTATTTCGCGTAAAGATCCGCAGTCTACTAATTACAAATAATAGATAATCGTAATTATAGCATTTGCAAGCAAATTCAATTACTTTCCCTCCTTTCTTTTTAATGACAAAACTTAAGACAACTAGTAGGATTAATGTAGCACGCAACTTTAGAAATATGTGATATTTAAGTACATTGTAGACAAGTGAATTTTGTCACTCGTTATAGCAGTGTACTGAGTTATATGAGAAGCTGTAAGAGAGTACATAACGAGGGTGATGTTAACATATTTCTTGGGGCAGTTACATTCCACTGAAATTACTATTATTATTTTAACACGCGTTACGTTGGGTTGGTACGTCGAGTGCAGCAAATTTGGTTAGGATGTGTGAGACGTAGGAAAGTCGAAAGAGTAATCCGTATATGATAAAGTATAACATTTTAATTTCGTTCTTGATATTTCTTATCGTTCCTACCGTGAATATATTTCTCAGAGATTGCGGAAGTATACTGATACCATTCATCAATGTTGCGTCAAATATTTGATTTGATTTTTCAAGTTTACAAGAACTGGGAGCTCGATTTTTTGAAAAATTGATATGTAAACCAATTTTATATTGACATGGATGTAGAGTCGTTCCAGTTACATTTTTATGTGAAATAATAGTCGAGATCCATATTTATTAGGGACCCTATTTGCTTGGATTAAATTCCAATAAAAAATTCATGAAACAAATATTACATTATAGAATTTGTATTTTATACAAATTTTTTATCTAACCCTTTATACTCCTGTGTTTTATAATACTAATTCTTTTTGCTTAGATACGTAATGCTCATGCATGTATTAAAAAGATTTAAGGACATCAGTGTATTGGTTTCAACTTAATAAGTTAATTAAAAGAAGAAAGCAATTTCTCGTGCGCCCCTGTGTCTTGCAATCAATGTAAACAGTTGTTATTTTGCATACAGATCCACAGTATACACACTCATGTATTACATTAGCTACTTCCAATACAATTAGTAAAAAAATCATTTAAAATTAGTACCAATCAAGAAATTGCCTTACATTTTAAAGTCTTGAAACAATGGACAGTTGTTGGGAACAAAATTGAAAAAGAAATGCCAGTGCGAAGGGTCAAATCATCGCAATTTACACAGAAAACAATGTTTGTTTGTATCGTCTAGCTGCAATTATTTACAACAAATGTTTGGGGATAGTGTATTAATTTAAAAAAATCTCGCTATCCAAGTTGACGGTGTTCCCTTGTTGGCCCACTAAAAATACAATGAGTGCAATCGCGTTCGTGACAGACACGGCATCATGTAGAAATTGTTATTGTGCCGGCCGTTCGAAATAAACACAATACGTGAAGCTACCGGACTCCCACCTGTCAATTGTTCGACAGTGATTGATTTTCTACGCATTCGTCGCGTGCATAGCGTAACTGGACCATGGTCAGAAGATGCAGCACGTTGTTTTTCCCAGTGTCTGAAAATCTATGGGTGTTGCTGAATTAAATTCCCTGCGTGTTTCTTTCGAGGTGACACATTAGCTGAATAAAGTTAGACCGGGTTATTAACGCGATAGTTAGGGGCGCGGAAAACATTTTCACAAAACCGAACGCATGAATGCATGCTGTGAAAAGCCGGTTCACGGGATGCGAGCCAGATAGATGCTGGGTGGAGATAGATGCGATGTAAATAACCAAGAGGACGGCTATCCGGGTCTAACCATGGGGAGAGTGAATAGAATACAAAACGAAACGGATTGAATTTAAATGGAAAAAATTAGTTCAACATGTAAAGGGATATTTTTCTACGGAGCTCCTTCCGATACATCAATGTCGAAAAGTTAAACATTTTTCAAGTGCTGCACAAAATTCAAATGTTGTATTTCAGTAAACTTTATGAAGTGATACAGTAAAGAGCATAACTGATTCCACACACTTCAAATCAGAATAACTTTTTTATGAATGAAACAAAAGAGTTCAATTTCTCTGTAAGGCTAGAAGAATTAGTTGAGTAAATGTCGTCTAATAAATAAGTTGTGATGAATTTTCAATGTTTGCTATTGAAAACAATAGCAAAAATTGATTTTTGCAACTTTTTTAGCTGGACCAATAACGAAAATTTGAAAGATGTGTTTTGTAAACTCGTATGAATTATATACGTTCTGAAAATTTCATTAAAATTCATTAATCGGTTTACGAATTATAAGCGATTAAAAGTGGTAAAAATTGCAATTTTTCATGATTATCGGCCATTTTACCACCTTTGGTCGTTCATAATTCGTAAACCGATTAACCAATTTCAATAAAATTTTCAGAACGTATATAATTCATACGAATTTACAAAACATTACAGTATTTTAAATTTTCGTTATTGGTCCAGCTAAAAAAGTTGTAAAAATCACAATTCCGACCAAATGCATTTTTTCAACTTATTTATTAGACGTCATTTACTAAACTAATTCTTCTAGTCTTACAGAGAAATTGAACTCGTTTGGTCCATCCATAAAAAAGTTATTCTAATTTAAAGTGTGTGGAATCAGTTAAGCTCCTTATTATATTAGCTTTATGAGACAGCTGCGACAAGACGTAAAAGTTTCTTTTCATAACTTTTCTATTTGGGCTTGTAACGAAAATCAAAAATGTTTTTTGTATATTTATTACACCATTTTAAATCGTTTATTTTTGGTAAACCAATTAAAATTTCAGCATGTATATAACTTATACGAGTCTACAGAACACATTTTTAAAATTTTCGTTACAGATACAAATAAGCAACTTGGAAAAAGCAGTTTTTTCTGAAATTGCAAGCTAAGTATAATTCTTCTAGCTTGGAGGAAAAGCTGCAGTAGCTTGGTCAATTTATAAAAAAGTTATTCTGATTAATAGTGTCATAAGTTATGAGATTGACTGTAGGCGTAATCCAGGGATAATAAAATCGATTTTATCGAGCACGAAAAGTCTGATGGAAAAGTTTCATTTAAGATTTTCCTTTTACGTCTTTCTGTAAATTCAATCCATTTTGAACGGTACCATCGAATTGGAGACACCGTGTATACAAAAATCTGCCAGCTGCTAGCTCCGTTCTAATCATATACCGTTACCAACGTGGTTCACGAGCATCGATGTAGCTGTACGCGCAAACCAATCACATTTCGCTGCTTCATAACGTGGGCTACGTGTGTAAATACGAATGTGCTGCACTCGAGGTACCTCAGTTTCCGGTTAATCTTCTGTTAAAGCGCTGTTTCCACGATACCTCAATGGAACTAGGTTAGCGTTTGAATTATTGTATGGCAGCGTCGACTAATATCCATTTTGATTTTTAGATTATTTATTCAAAATACGTGTGTTTTGTACATATGTACGACAACATAATTATTAATACTAATCTGACATATTACTGGGAGCAATAGAATTTATTTAACCCTTATAACAATACCCAAGTAATAGAGTATTTACTTACAATTTGGTTTCAAGGTTTATTTAACAATAAAATGACCGATTTCAGATTTCTTCGTTCACAATTATTGGAATTTTAAAGTTACTGCCATGAGAAATTGTTAAACAAGTTCCTTCACTCAAACGCACATTATAATAAAAATTTAGTAACCAAATATTAACCAAATATTGGGTTGGAACGAAAGTTCGTAGCGCTTGTAAATTAAAATTGAAAGCTGAAATGCAGATATTTATTCAGTAACATATTTTCCATTCTGTTTTATTACTTTCTGCCATTTTCGAGGTAACTTCTCGTGTTATTGAATAAACACATGAATAAATACCTTAATTTTATCTTCGATTCTTAATTTGAAAACGCTACGAACTTTCTTTCCAACCCAATAGATTCAATCTTGTAATTTTCAGAAGGCAATTGCTCATATTGCTCGGTAGGTTTATTGTTATTGTTGATAAAATTGCTATGGACTTCTGCTTTCTCGGATAATTATAAATTGATTTAGATTTGTGTGAGGTATAAACTTCGACAGAAAATTTTGGGTGTTAACACAAGGGTTCAACGAAAGACTTAGCGACGTATTCGCTGTTCGTTACAACCCTAACACTGTCAACCCTCTTCTTTAAAATGCGTCACTTGCGCTTCGTTACTCGCCATGCACATCCTCAGAGTTCATTCTTAAGCCTAAACGTGGTTACCCTCGTTGTCAATTGATAAGATAAAGTGTTCCTCGACACTGCGAAGCAGTGTTTACGCTTAGTGTCTCCAAAAAGTCTCAGCACAAAGATCAATCAAAATATTCCTTTTCAATATTAATTAATAGTCTACTTATCTCCATAACGCCTATTAAAAATAATATTAGTTATGACGGTTCATCTTGGAAAGAAAATATTTTAATATTGTATTATTACACAGAAATAATGACAATTATAGTTTAATAAACAACGATGGTGTAATAGTGTACTATACTCCAGAAAATTTTATTTTGCCTGCAAGATAAATAGTAAAATGGAAATAGTTCTGAAATGTTTTAAACGTCTACTTATTTCGATCATAAATGCATGAAATCCACAGACTGGTAATAATTGATAAATTAATTATTAGATTTTTAGAATTGTCATCCGGTCATCCCATAAATCAGTAACAAGATTTTTCACATTTTTGGAAGGTAGAATACTAAAACATCAGACACAATCAACATAATCACAACAGTATTATACGAATACCCATCGAGTTCTATACAGAGAACTAATGACTGATTGTTTTCCGTGTTTCATCTTGCAAAATTGTGCAACGTAACTCGCATTATTTATGGGATGAGCTTCGAAGTAACGAAAACCCCTTTACAAAATGCACGGTACTTCCCAACGGATCTACCAGTGCAAGATCCATCTTCGAAGCGCATTAATTCGTTCGAATAATTCTGAGCTCGTCTGAATGTGCAGTAATCCTCAATTCGACTAGCAAAGCATCCGTGTTTCATTAATTTCACGCGCGTCAGGCCGTTCAATATGATCGCTTAGCGTAATCGGTCTCACAACCGGGTAGATTCATTCAAAATTTTACCTCTCCTATCCACGGTGCAACAACGCCACTCAAGACAGCTTGGATTCGGTTGAAATGTGTCCGGAGATAAAAAACTGTGGTTGCGCCGTCAATCCGAATAACTTTCTACTAAATAGCGGTACAGCAATTTTGTCACATCAACGAGAAATACTCTACTTACGGTGGGATGCAACCCTTCTGGATGCGGAGGCCGGCTTATTACGTGCTCGAAGATTTATGTAGTCGGATGGCAGACCCGAGCCAACGGAGATCCATTGTGGACACTCCGCACGAAAATTGTTTGGACTGCATCGACGTGCATTGTGGAAATCTGGGTCGCCTTGAGTGGACTGGTAAAGCAAGAAAGTCACCGTTTGCAAAGCACCAGGCGGGAATCGTTTCTCGGCGAATGAGAAAACGGGGATTCGAACACCGACGAACGCGAAGTATGAAAAGACGAGGACTAATAACAATCTTTGGAAGAATCTAATCCTTTTTTTTGCATTTCTCACTCCGATATTCAAAGAATGTGCAGTTGAAAGGAAATTTCAAAACTAAGAATTACCAGAGAAATAACCCCTCAAGTGTCAACCTGAAACAAAACTTGAAAAAGTCGAGACAAAAATAATATCTATCCTGAAAGTATCAGAAACAGGATCAAAATCCAAAATTTTTTGGTTCTTTTTGTTTGAGATTTAGAGCCCGGGAGCTGGTCGGCCTGGGGGTGATTCTGCATATCAAAATAAGTCGATAAAAAGGAATAACATTTTTTTGTTCGACGCGTGACGCCTCGTTTTCGAAAAAATCGAGTATAGAAATCAGCCAGGTTCGCGTGCTTGAGTATATATGGAGAAAGTAGAATTGGTTGGCCATGATCAGACGGTTATCATCTACATACAGGGTGTCCCAGGGTTTAAGGATCAAACTTTGTCAGTATATTCTATGGCACTAAATAAGAAAAAAATGTTATGTAAACATAAGTTACATAGAGCTTTATTAAAAAGTTATAACAAAATTACGGAATTCAAGTAATATAGGAATAGTAACCTCACTAGTAATCCAGAAGATTATAGAACGTCTTTATTATTTTCACTTGTATTTTTATCATTTATGCTTGAAATGTACTGACTATTTAAAAACTTTAAATCACACTCGGTGCAGTACTCACGATAAAAAAGACAGAGAGGAATGTTAAACTGTACAATAAACATTAGTTTATCTGCTTTACGTAATTTCTGTCCTGAACGTAAAATTTCTTGAAAGTTCTAGTTACGATTAATTCGGTGATTTAGTTTAGAAAAGCAATATCTTGTGTATACGACACCGAATAATCTTACGTGCAATTATTCCAGATAAGAATGATGAGTTTTTTAAATTCTAAACTTGTGGTAATTATACGGGGGGGGGGGGGGCCAAGTAGAATTGTTAAGTTGTACCGAGGGAATTTTCATCAGACTTTCCATGGATTTAACGTGGAGAGATAAGGCTCGAGTTACTGTATTTTACTACGCGGTAGAAGGTAATTCATCGGGTCGGAGGATTTGCATATCAAAATAAGAGCTGCGGAGACGAGCTGGGTAAATTCATAAACCAAGCGGCACTTTTTACAACTGTCGGTTTCCCTTCTTACGGCGCCCTTGTGAATTTACGGGAACGGGTTATAATTCAATTGGTTGGTCTTCGTCTCGCCTGTGATTTTTCAAACACACTACTTTTCTCGCGTTACTTCCCATTTTTACATCAAGCAAGAGATAAACCACATTTATTAAATATTGAATTTATGCGTTTCGTTGCACTAACCCACAATAACTAACAACGCCAATTGTCATCTAAAGGAACAGAATAAATGAAATGTAAAAATTACATTTACACACAAGAGCCGAATATCGACCTCAAAAATCTCCAAAAAGTCAAAGCAATGTAATTGAGCTGTTTATTTTGAAAGTGACCTAAGTCCATTTAAGTTTAAATTGAAATATTTAAGAGTGTGCTTTTCAATGAAATTAAAAATATACGTATAGGATACCAATGTAGCACACTCCTTAAGTGTACCTAAGAGAGTTTTACAATTCCTATTAAAATAATAGAAATTATTAAGTGAATAATATGTGTCTTCTTACCAAGAATGGACTTAAGCCACTTTCAAAATTAACAACTAGATTTATCATAAAATTTGAAAAGAATTTCAAAGAATTTGAGCCCAAGTTCATTCGATATAATTTCAAATGCTTGAAAAAACAATATTCAATTTATTTTATATCTTATTGCAAAACTTGAAAAATGCCATTTATGCAATTCAGGAAATCTTCTAACTATATTATTATTATATATATTAACTAATTGTAGAAAAGAATGGTGACTATATGATTGATTAATAAAGCTGTATTCTTTAAAATGTAACCATTGAATTTTATTTTCAAATCGGGCACGAACTTATGCAATAATCTGATACATAATTCTTGATCAATATTACAGTGAAAGTGGCTTAGATTCATTATGATAAGGATAGAATTAACTATTGTCTTTGGAAAACATACTTATTATTATTACCTTCTTCATTATTGAATATGAACGTCGCACTTTTAAAATAAAATTGATTTACGATATTCCAAACACATTGTTTTGTATTATCTTTTATTTATTCATTATATTATATTTCATTTATACCAATCTATAAAGACTGCTCCAATAAAATAAGACGGAAATTCATATAAAACATTGACATATAAAACGTTGATTGTTTTATTCATATGAAACATTGACAGAAATATTTTGTATCGCGACAGCTCTAATCTTGTAAATACAATCGAATGCCTGCATTAATTATGCATATTGTTAAATATGCACGATGCATTTTAGTAGTGGGTATCAATACGAGAATTATTTTTACGTAAACGTTCAACATAAAGTTGAATGAAATCCCCTGCAGCCTGAATAAGTTCGAATGTAAATTTGTAAATTTCGGGAAATGTTTTATATCAAATAACTCAGGCTGGTTAGTCAAATGTTCGTATTTTCGTATATTATTTAGGTAATATTTGTGAGTATTCAGTGGCTCTTCGCCTTGCCACACTTTTGCATAGCATGATGTATGCACGAAAAAGGATTTTAGACATGTTCATACAAGGATACAATTTCACCGTTCCACCGAGAAGGGACTGAAGACGATAGCGTGCTAGATTTTACCGTCCTGCATAAAATATCCTTCCGACTGACGTAATTTACATCCGGGACAAGATCTGTGGCGACACTAGCACGTGATAGTGATGTAACTAGCTCAGAAGAACTCGAAGCATCAGTTTCACTCGTTTCAGCTGCAAAAGTATTTTTATGCATCGATCCAATATTTAGAAAACAAGGCTCCACGTCAATAAACATTTAATTAAGTAAAACGAGAAAATTGACAGGGTTTATTTGCAAAGTAAGTTTTTATGTTTCGTATTTAAAGCTATTTTTTAATGTTATATTATAGATACCTATAATTACTACATATGGGTGCAAATTTTTAAAATAGAAATCATTCTAAACAATATTGTAAACATGGCACTCTTTTTATTTCTTTTTATTTAAAACTGTTTAGATTGTTCATCATTCAATAGTTAAAGCTGCAAATGGATCCAGTTCTATAAACATTTATGTAAGCATTAATGGGAACAATAAATACTGAAATTATTATTTACGTATTTATTACTTCTACTAAATAGTTATTGATTCAGTAGATTTTCCTCGAAGTGAAACTATTTATTAATTTGTGTAAATGTCGGTTACAAATGGCTCTGTTTCATAGATGATATTGTTTGATATAAATATGAAGCCTTTATCCAAAAGTTTAGGGTAGTTTTATGATTTTGTCGAATAGTATCCTTCAAATCGAGCATACGATCGATGACTGCCAGAAGAGATATCCATTCTACTTTGAAACTAATTAACAGTGTATTCCAGAGGTGACAGTGCACGTGGCCAGGAAACTTGGACGCACTGTACACATTGTTCAACAGTACTTAATGCGTCAGGTGTAATTTCGTCAGTAAACACCTCAGCCCAAGCTGCTTAAATCAGTTTGATTGCCTCCTTGATGCAGCGCATCACTGTAATGGGATTCTAAGGTGTTAATAGCGCTCTGTCCTTATGCTTCTGTAAACATAATCAGCATTGCGGCTCCTGAGATGATTCAACCTATCGCGCGTTCAAGTTTACCGGTCCATGTTTCGCAACTCGAATTGTTTCGTACCAGTTACCGTACAGAATTTCCTCACGAAATTCGCGGAAAAAGTGTGCGACACGGAATCAAGATCAGATAGCTTTTATTCTGATCAGATAACATTTTATTTTTTATGACTGGCTTAGACGTTCCGCGTGTCCGTCATCTGATAAAAGCTGAACGCGAGACAATGAGGGTGGATAAAATAAAGCACCGGCGAAAAAACCGGTCGCACAATAGTCCAGAAAGTGGTATTTCGCGGACTAAGTTCAAATAAAAAGTACTTCACGTCGACGTACGGTTATTCAGATCTATTTCAAGGAACAATTATTGTTGACCGAAATTTTCGTGTGACCCATTTAAAAAAATTTTATTTCCCTAATCAAATTGGATTCTCCATATTAGCTTATTCCAGAGTAGTTTTGTATGCAGAGGAGAACGAATCAAACCATTTAAAATAGGTCAGCTTTTATTAAGTAATTTAACACATATATTCTTATTATGATCATTGATCATCATAGATCAAACTATGTGTGATTTTATTTTTCACCGTAGAATGTACATAATTTATTAATTTTGGTTGACAAAATGACTGATCTTGGATACTAGCGAAACTTGCGTTTTAAAGAAACGAATCACGATCTCGAACGAAGTAGCAAATCAGTTTCCGTTAAACGAATACATTTTTGCGGCTACGTTAATTAACGTTTTCACATATTGACGCGCGGAGCGTTTGAAAATTGATCCGGGACAAGCTGAGGTAAGCCCCTGCAAACAACCAGCCAGCGGCCTTATCGTTAATATATGCATTAACGGTTTTATCTGAGCAACGGTGAAAATTACAATCCCCGCTGCCCGCTTTATTCAGTCGTTAATCTTGCGTGTCACGGTCTCGCTGCGCTATGAAACGTTGTTCATCAGGAAACGAACAAGGAAAAATTCGTTTTTAACGAAGTTATGTCAGCACAAAGCACGTGCCGAGAGAGTATAATTAAACGGGAGTATAGGGTTCTCTCTCTCTCTCTCCTCTGATCGAATAATGAGTACAAAAATAGGCTGAAATCGATTGCATGAAACATTATATAACTTCGTTGAAATTAAATTATACAGACGTGCACATATCCACAGATGGAATTATGTATGTTTTCTAAATATTTTATGCACAAAATGATAAGATTGTATTGTTTAGTTCTAAATTAGATATGAAACTCATAAAATCCATCTGATTTAATATTATTTGAAATATGATTTTCTTAACACTGCTGTCACATGTACGTCACAATCATGATCTTATACTTTTCTATAGAAATTTCTATATTCTTATGTTTTTCATTAGAGAATACGTTCTATTTAATAAGAAGTTATAACTCATTATTAAATACACTATTAAATACATTATTAAACACATTATTAAACGAAGTATCTTGTACGAAATGTCTTTCATATAATCATTCAAATAATAATCATGCAAATAGAAATCATCCAAATTAAATATCATTTACGTTCTCAAAAATGGTTCTCAAAAAAGTGGTTAGCAACCACCTCCAATCGAATTAAAAACTACAATAATGAAACCAATTTAATCAACTCCGTGGTCGATTAATACACCTAAGACGCGGAATAGCAAATCACTCACATCTAGCACTTCGTGCACCAAGCATACGCGTATTGTACGCAGGATATAACATAGCTGAAATGATAACCGAACATAATTTGCTAAACAGTTAATTGAGTGAGCAGTTATGCGTCACTTCTCACTCGGATTAATAATGGAACGCGTTGCAGCAATTCGATCATTTCAATCGAGGGTACGTTGCATTTAGTGCGACGTAAGTCAATTATGAACTTCGACGTGATTGAAATTACGCTAGAACGCAATTAGAAAGTAAAGTAGCTAAATCCGTGTGAATTTGTAAAATTAATGTGCTCTATATAGTATGAATACATATTGAAATTAAAGCGTAGCACAGTTTCACGCGTGCTTGGCCAAGTATTCTCTCTCGTAATAGTAACTCCGTAAATTCGGTCTTCTGATGAAATGATGATAATCTCAGAATATTTCACTTTTCAGAAATTGCATTTTATGCAATTACAAGATCTTCCAGGAAGAAGTGTTATCTCTTGATACAGACCTTTTATAAAACAATAATATCGAAAGATTTTACGTTGGACTTGTGCAAGTCACGCTATAATTATATTGCAATTATTTTGGTTAATATTGAACCCTTAAGATGTGGTATTAAACCGACAAATATTAACTTACACCACTCGTGCATTAAACGTCACAATTACTTATAGGGATCAGCTTTATTTCTATCAAAGAAAAATTACGAATTTTCCTGTGGACGTCACGCTACAGTTATATTGCAATTATTTTGTTTAATATATTTATATATTTATATATTTTTTTATTTATTTATATATTTTATTTATATTTTATTTATTTATATATTTATTTATTTATATATTTTACAGTTTTATTTCTATCAAAGAAAAATTGCGAATTTTCTTGTGCATGTCACGCTGTATTGCAATTATTTTGTTTAACGTTAAATCCTTAAGATGTGGTATTAAACAGACAAATATTGATTTACACCACTCTTGCATCAAACGTCACAATTACAGAGGAGGAAACGGCGAATCAGCTTTATCTCTACAATAGAAAAATCACGAATTTTGCAGACTTGAAATTTTCTCTCCTGTTACACAAACGTTTGTAATTTTCATGTCAGAAGAAAGGTCCCGGCGACATTCGAGATAAGCAAGATAAACGAGACACGGTGATCACGACAAGAGAACTTTTCCGTTCAAGTTAATGGACTAAGAAGGCAATGAAAATCGCAATAAGAAACGTCGTCGCGCAGCTGTAATCGTGCGACGTCACGAGGAAAAGTGGACCTAAGATTTTAATAAAAAGGCACATCCGGTATAAATATTTCCCCGACCGAAGATGAGCTTCCTTGTGTACACGGTTTGCGGAGGGAAATAAGGACAGCGCGGAAACTCCGCAAGCATAGCAATTTTATATTACGAATGCCTGCAAACACGCTGAATCCAGATAAACAAACAAGAATAATGAAACGCTGCGCCCGCGGTACGGTGTCTCGATGTTTTGTCTTGCCAGTGGACAAGTTTACCGACACCGGTGCTGGTTGCAAACAAGACTTCAACGAAAAGTAGTCGCGTAACAAGTGCAAAGAGAGAATTATTGTCATGCTCTGCTTGATAATCGCGCGTGCACGCCATAATCCCCCGCGAAATAAGCACGAACTTCCTTGGAATTATAAGAAGATAAAATATGACGAAGAAACTTGGCCACGGCAGCATAGGGAACTTTTTAATACTTCATTTTACATTGAGATTCCCCCTTTCATTCTTTTCACTTAATTCTACGTGTAAGAGACGCCGAGGACTTCGCCAGCGTAAAAACTTCTTATTACATGAACGAGAAGCTCGCGGTAATTGACGAATTAATGAAAAGTTTCAGGAGATATCGCTGAACTTTCTGTATCGTTCCATTTGTTTTTTAATCGCGTGCACATTATCTTTTACAACTTCGGATTATCTACAATTTCTGTGGATCCAGAATTGCATCAGCAGAACTTTATGCAATTTGCCCCCAGAGAGATAAGTCACGGAATAAAAATCTTATTTATAAAGCAAACAGTAGAGTTTTCTGTGGCAACTGCAGTCTACTGTTTTATTTTAAAAATACATATATATGAAATAACTTTTCTAAAAATATATTTAAATTTATCGTCGTACAAATTCTTTTAATTGAAAGCCGATAGAAACTACTGTACCCCGATTTATTAAGCTCATGGTACGTTCATAAAATACAATCACGTAAGTACAAATATATATTATTTCCCTCAATGAGATGTAGAGCAGATAATTACATACTACTTAAATGCACCACTCGTTTTTATATGACTTGTTTTTACTCAAAATGTCTATTTAAAATGTTGATGAATGTTGTCTTTATGATTCAAAACCTGCGAAGTTAATTAGCCGGTCCCAATAACATAGAATTCAGTTATTATCGGGTGCAGAAGTGGTAATCGCTGAATACGATACATACTTTCAAAAAATGTAGAATTCAATTTGTAATTGGAGCTATATTTAATTCATGCAAACACAGCTAATTAAACGATAAGAAAATGTAAGCTGAAAGTTGATCTTGAGTTCATCACTTACAAAATATTTATAAACTATTAAAAAATGATTTACTCTTATTGGTTATGTCATAAAACATTAACATTGAAAAATCATGTTTAATTCAATCAAATTAAATGTGTAGATAAGCTTCTTAGTCTAAAGGAGATTCAAAACTATCTCTGGCCCATGTTAACATTTTTAATTGCTTGTTAGGGTAAACTTTACTTTACCGGACTCAAAAATTTTGCCATTCTCCTATAAATTATTATGTATTTGGTATGTACTCCGGTAGATGTATACCCAGAGAACCTGCAGATCGAAGTTTCGATCCTGTAGGATCAATGGTTCAGGAGTTATAGTTGCTTAAAGTTGAGCAATCTGCAGTGTTTTTGGCAGATAAGGGCGCCGCCATATTGGTTTGTAGTGACAATCAAGCGCCGCTTACCGAGCTCCGATGGCAGCGCGAGCACACATTAATATCGCTAGCCTAGAGAAAATATCGCAGAAAATGTTTGAGAAGAAATATCGTAGAAAATATTTTCAAAAACCTAACCCAGACCAGTTAAAACGCAACATCGTGGCCATGTCTTCCAAAATTCAAACAACAATCGCAATATCCGCTCTATATTATCAGCATTAACGCGTGCCCGTGCTGCTATCTAGCGGTTCTACTCGGTAAGCGGCGCGCGATCGTCATTACAAACCAATATGGCGGCGCCCTTACCTACCAAAAACACTGTAGATTGCTCAACTTTAAGCTACCATAACTTCTGAACCATTGATCCTACAGGATCGAAACTTCGATCTGCCGTTTCTCCGGGTACAAATCTACTGGATTACATACCAAATACATAATAATTTATAGAGGAAAGGCAAAAATTTCGAGTCCGGTAAAGTAAAGAGCAGCCGCTTGTTGTGTCATCACTTCACAAATCCATTGAATTCGCGATCTTTTTATTCGTGATATAAATAATATGCTAAATGGAAAAGATAACCCACCGGAGCAGTTATTTTTCTAAATGGTCAATCTTTTTCCCTGCAGTGAAGTCTCCATCAAAAGTCGATTTACTTTTAGGCAATTATCGCCAATTCGACGAATTGACCGGTGCCGTTTGCGAATTGCTTATCCGCATCACTCGCATGTGAGAATGGCCATTGGAGGCTCGGTTCTCAGTCTAAATTCCGGAACTTCAGGATCAGTGGCTAATTGAGATTAAACGTAGCAATAATACTGGTATTAATCTCCACTGTAGGTTCACGATACTCCTATCCAGTAGCAATTAACGTGACCGAGTCTGCTTCTGTTGAAAACGTAGCCGGAAATTATTACGCGGAGCCCACGCGAGAGTATTGTTCCTTTGAATTCCTGTTAAAGCAAGATGGAGTATCTCGCATTCACTGAAGCAGCATTCCATTAGACGGCGCGGCAGAATACGTGATATAACGGTAAAAGAAGCAATTCTTCACGGAAAAATCCATTCACTTCCGTAAATCATCGGACACTTATCATCCGTATTTTGATTTAAAGCAATAATAAATAAGTAATATTTATTTGAATACATGTAGAATCACTACCTGGTGCCGTGTTGTAATATCAAAATTAAGGTACCTCTGTTACTATTGGTTTCTTAACCCTTTGCCGTATCATTTTCTTTACAATTACAGCGATTAAAACGTCCTTATCTCCAAAAAGAGAAAAGACAATTTATATTTTTTGTATGGCTACATTTATATGGATGCTTAAATATTAATTAAAAACGAGTCAAATTTTATTTCATTTAAAAAGAAAGGCGTAACATTCATATTTATTAAGCTTTGTTAAAAATCTTCATGATAAGTGTGACTCGTTAAAATACGGCAAGGGGTTAAATAAATAAATCAGGAGGCTGTCAGCTAACTTAAAAGTGTATTCTTAAACAGGCTAATTTTCTACATTTTTACCAGAGGTATTAAATTCATTAAAAACTTGTTAAATATAGAAATATACAAAAATATATACAAAAAAGTGTCTAGAAACCATTGTTTGCAGAAAATCCGTGGAAACGTATAATATCCCGCAGTCTACTCATAACATAGGAAAGTCGCTTCCGCCGCAGATGTGCTGAATTTGATCTTGTCCGGAAGTGATTTTTGCGCCCTTTTACAGGCTTGAATAAAATCGCGACGTGGCGCATCGGCGTCGTCACGGTCGACTTCGCGTGCGTTTCACGTTGCTCGATAAATAAAACGCGATTTCATCGCCACGGCCGTGAATGTAAAGGTAACCGTTCGATTGTGAACAAAGGGAATCAAACCTGTTAGCGCAACAATGGCACACGTCGTTGGCCTACAATGGGAAGTTTACTTTCCCATCGAACTTCACCGAGGGATTCGCGAGAAAAACTGCGGGACACGTATCGGCGAGAGCTTACGGGGATTGAAAGCAATCCGGAGGTCCCGGTGAGAACTTGTTCGACCGAGAAGGAACGTCCCATAGTAGTACAAACACGTGCAACTGCTTGCTAACGCCTTTTCTCGCCCATTGAATCCGTCGGGGCGATGCAGAATTGCGACGAACGGGAAGCAAACGCTGACTACTTTTCTTATTCGCCGTGGATTCGACAGCTCTGCCGAACCGAGACGTTACAAGATTAACAAGGCTGCGAGAACAAGTGACAAATACATTCCTTGCTTCCTTTTTACCAGAGGTCCGAAAGAAAAGTTTTGAAATGTTTTTCAAAAAGTCATGAGCATTAATATTAGGTAGAAACTTTTTCCTCAACCTCAAAGAAATTTTCCTCAAAAGAAGTTTCCAGAATAATTCCATGTTAATAGCTGTTTGTTGTAAGTGGACCCGTAGAGGACATATGAAGATCAACTCCGTTTTTTAGATGAGAATGATATACTCTTCTAAGTACGAATCGAGATCATTCAAGGTCGTTGAAGGTCAACTGCGATGAAAAATACTCTACGTTGAGGAACACCTGAGGCATAAAAATATGCGTTCAACTATAAAGTGTAACATTATCGAATTGTTGGTTATTGACACGAAGTTGGAATAATATTGGTTAATCTGAAGATGCGTGGAAGATCTTTCTTCTTCATCTAATATTGATACAGGTTTTGTAACTCACGTTTGTGTGTGTTACGTGGACAACCGAAATGATAAGGATACGTATCGACAGCGGGACGCGTTATGACAAATGTTCTATGTGTCGCTGTCGGTGGAGCACACCCCCGGAAAGATTTGTGCTCGAAAAATGAAATACCTTCGGAGACCGTGTCCGTAAATGTCAAGGGATCTGCATTTGAAAACCGTTCTGTCCGTAGCCGGACATTCAGAATGTAGATCGGTAAATTGGCGGAATACGGTTACGCGTGAGCCGAGACATATTCGTCGTGACCACGAATCACTCGATTTGGCAGGCGTTTCAAAAAGCTATTTCTCTTTCGAAAGTAATGGAGCCATTTGCTCGACAGTCTTCGGAACCCATTAACGGGGACGTTGAAAGGTGTTCTTCTCTGTGTCACGTACTCGCGTCAGAAACTCTCTCGAGATATTTTTTTCCGACAATTATTTCGTGCGCCGTATCTGTTCACGGTCTCTCCGTTTCCAGGGACAAGTGTCCACGGCTTTCGAAGGACCGAAATGAAATTTGAGAGTGGAACTGTAATCTGCGCAGTAGTAGAATCGAAGAAACAAGCGGAGTAATCCGCGCGGGGATATCGGACTTTTATTTTTAAAGCTTCGAGTATGAAACGCTTCACACAAGAGCGAACAGCGACAGACCTATTGGCAGGCTCAGTATCTCGTTCGCATCCTTTGTACATGCCGACGCATGTATTCGTTCCATTGATCCGAAAACGCGATTTTACTTAATCGATTTCCCGCTGCGATTACGGGGAATTTCTGGAGCCCTTGGCAGCTGCGCGAAATGGAACGAGTAAACATGTAGACGGATAGATAACGTATCACAACATTTTTCTTCGAATTTTAATATTCTAATTCTTGCTCATTAGTAGACTGTGGATCTTTATGGGGTAAACTTTACCTTACCGGACTCAAAATTTGTGCCTTTCTCCTATAAATTATGATGTATTTGGTATGTAATCCAATAGATTTGTACCCGGGGCGGCTTCAGTCGAAGTTTCTATCCTGAAGGATCAATGGTTCTGGAATTATGCTTGCTTAAAGTTGAAGCATTCTTCAGTATTTTTGGCAGGTAAGGGCGCCGCCATATTGGTTTGTAGTGACGATCGCGCGCCGCTTACTTTCGACAGAGTAGATATCTCTGTACATTACTGTCTGTTTATAGATAATCTTTTTAAATATACAAGTAGGTCTGAGACTATACTATATAATTGACCAGTATTGTTACCATTTCACTACTATGCTGAAAAACGGGAGCACTCCACTTGTAACAAAATAAATTAGATTATATATCCAGTTCGTATCATTGTTATAAATATAGTTGGAGACTATGTCTATGATTCTATGATTTATTATTTGTATGTTATCCATGAGGACTTACATGATTTTGATGTCTGTCTATATGTTAAATTGTGGATATATAATTTAACACTCTTTCGTTCTTGATACCTAATTTAAATCGTAATTGTTTGTTGCTTAAAGCATGCAATGCTCGGGTACAATTAATAAACTGCAATTTACAAAAAAAGTTCAATCGCCGAACGCCCCCCAAAACGATCGCCATATTTAATGCCTAAACATTACAATAAACAAATGAATCATCAACCTGGCAGCTGTATCGGAAGGCCGATGGTTCGCGCGAATAAATGTGCTCGTGTATTGGTCATAGATCACTGCAGCCACTTACAACGTTATTTACTGCAGTATCTCCAGTGCATACAATGCACATCTGTGCAATAAATAACCCGGAGACCGAATAGATTCTGCATCTTCGAATAAACTCACCGGCATTCAGTCCGTATATTTACGATGGCGACGAATACATATTATAAAACTGTACAGCACCTATAGATTCCCGTCGTTCGCGACCTTCATTCCCGTAAACACTAGTTTCTACTGTGAAACTATTGTGTGTGCCTTGACGGACTTGCTTGTCGCCTCATTTTCGGCCATTCTTCCTATCCCCCGCTCATTTTCCTTTGCATGTGGCATCCAAGGGAATCACTGGCCCGGAAATATTTATTTTTGTGCCCATCGACTCATTTCTTGCCTGCTCGTCGATTCCACAATACGGGCATGATGAACCAGTGTAGCTGAAATTCGTATCGAATATTATTCTGGATCTCTGCCAGCTGTCCTACCGTGCTCGTACCTGCGAGGTCAGTCGTTTTCTACACCCCCGCGCTTATTTACGTTCCATTATGCGTCTATTAACACTTTACCTATCGGCCGTTATTTAATAATCGCTTTAAAATCAACGATCAACAGCTGCACGTTTATTTGCACGTTCGACACCACCGTTTCGATAACATTCTCCGTAAATAATTTGTTGATCTATTCAGGGATGAATTTTGCAACATGAAAACGAAATTATTCAATGTTTTGTTGGACTAAGATATTATTAGACAGCGGATCTTTATGCAAAATAAAAATTGTCTACCTGAATTGCAACAATCTAGAGTAAAATAGAAATTTATTTTCTCTCTTAATATGATTGATAGGTTGAAAATGTCACAGTATTTTTAAGTTCTTCTAATGTTCTTACTGTTTTAAATTACATCTACATTTTTGTTATAAACGCATAAAATCCGCTGTCTAGATACAATCAATACTTTTTGTTTTTACTCTTGTGAGATTCTGTAATGAAAATGAGATTTTCTAGATAGAATAATTTTAATTTAAAAGATACTAAACGTACATAATGTACACATGTGTGTCAGTGTCTTTAATGAGACTAATGTTACAGCCACAGTTTTAGATTACAAGACGTAATTACTTGACTGCGGATTTTTATGCAAAACAAATAGATGAAAATGTGTTTCTCCTTTCAATAATTTTAATAAATCGAATATTCTATAACAACATCCTTCTAATATATTTTCAGTTTTGCTTTTCGCAGTCTAATAATTACAGTGAGTTAAAGCCATTTGTTATTTATTATAACAGTCATCGACATTTTTTCAATGGAACGAAGTATTTTGATTACCAAATAATACTTCGAACAAAGTGTAATAAAGAATTTCATGAAAGAGTATATTCGAATGATGTAATCAAAAATGCTCTTGAACCAAATGTAATCGACCATGGGCCAACAAAAAAGACCTTCCAAGTTTCAACCGTCTATCTCGACTGGTAGTGTAGTTACAGAGTAAAATCGAATTACCCATTTTTGTTTCAGTTTTTGGTCACTCGCATGTGAAAATTCTGGAAAAAAAATCTGCCATACGGCGACTATCGAGATGAGAGTTTTTGCAATTTTTGATTGAAAATCTCAGTCCAAAGTATAATTCTGATCCAATAACTTCGATCAACTTCGACCTAGTTAATCAAGTGTCTACTACATTCTCAGAAATGGCAAGCAAATGTCATATAAACGTGAATTAAAAGCCATTTGAATATATTCCGGGGACAAAACAACAATTATAAAGACTACCTCATTGGTTTAACACATACAGTCAATCCAAAAAGTATTTGAACACCATATTTCCAATTGTCGAAAAGTTGTTGATATTTAAATTGTGATAATTTCGTAAAAACAAACAGTACAACCATAATCTTGGACTCATTTTAAAGAATGGAACCTCTATTTTGGCAAAGCAGTATTCAATTTTCTTGAATATATTTCAACATGATGTAGTAGGTGGGGAACTGAAGATCCATTTTTCCCCAAAAATGCTGCAAGTTGAAACGTTTCCAAGATTTTGAAATATCTTTCTCGTAAGTAAAACTACTGGGAAATGGGAGTTCCTTTTCACTGTTTTGTGGAATAGAAATGAGAAACAAGTTCGGTCGTGTAAAGCCCTAGTAGTATAAACTACCGTAAAGTTGGCGACACACCTCTCACTCAAAGCACGATGAAACGACCAAAAAAAAATCGTACACCACTTTTTAAGATATATTTGTAAAGAGGAAGCTTCAATCTTTGAATTTATAATGGTTTTAATCTAATAAAAAATTTTCACAGTTTTCACAGACGCTTGGATATGTAGCATTTTCGAGAATAAACGCGCCTTCAGTTTCTCGATTACTACATAGTGGAACAAAATCTGAGAATAAAATAACTGACAGACTATGAAAGTTCCAGAGAAGAAGCTTCCAGCTTTAAAATGAGTGCAAGTGCATTGTCGTACGATTATTGTTTACAAAATTATCACAGCTTAAATATCAGCAATTTTTTGGGATTCGTAAATTTAGTGTTCAAATACTTGTTTGGTCCATGTAACTTTTGTAATTGCTAAAGATATTGCTAATTTTAATGCAAAATAATATATTTCCTTGCATATTCTTATGGATTCGACCAACGGTGTGAAAAAGAAAATGCTTTTCCTTACCATCATCGTTCCCTTCGTTGTGAAATGGGTGAAGCATGCTCGGTATTCATCCTATTAAAGTTAAATTAAAATTCTGAAGGCAACTAGATCGGATGCTGCCTCGGAGAATCTTGGTTGGAGCAGCCATAAAAACGTAAGGAGAGAACTACGAACGTGCAGATGCAATTTTAATAACTCGGGCTGCACTGATTTTGCAGAACAGCCTCCTGAAAGATTTATATTACGCAAAGGGCGCATGTAAGAACAGAAATCTCATTTTTTGCCGAGTATATTTGTCTCTCGATGAACTTGACTCATGCTTCCTGGTGGAGCAGCACGGACTTATAATTTGGTCGTCAGATTAATATTTCAAGTGACTGACCTTCTGCAATAGAGTTTCGCAAGCTTCTGATCTAATTTCTCTGCTCATCTTCAACGCAAATCATATCAAATGGACCTTAGAAGACATGCAACAATGTGAGCACCAAAAAGTCGAACATTCTTTTGAATTTGTTTTGTGTGTTTTACATGTGTAAAACATGTTACCATATTGAAAACATTATTGATAACATTTCTTGTTATTCATATGACGTTTACTTATCTATATAATTTTAGAAAAGTCACCATTTCTCTAATCGAACGATTTCATGTTACAACAAAAAGAAGAAGTATATTTTCAATTAATCTCTGTTTGTTAAAACTTGGTAAATATACAGACCACGCAACTTGTTCACCCTCAATAACTTCCAAAGTATGCATTGTATGAAAAAACTTTTTCTTCAAAAGTTGTATGGCTTGAAGGGATACATTATGTAATTCGTATACTTTTTTTGTAAGTGGAATCGTTTCGGAGATTTGAAGGTCAACTTCGTCTTTTTTAATGGAATGCACAGACTCTTTTCAAGAAACAAAGTGAAATTATTCCTTAACTATTAGGTTTACGGCTAATAAAAGTCAGTACTTTTTTACTCGAAATTTAACGCTCTTCAATATTTTGGCATAAAAAATATAGCATTCCATTTAAAAAAACGAAGTTGACCTTCAAATCTCCGAAACGCCTCCACTTACAAAAAGGTATATGAATTACATAATGTATCTCTTCAAACTATATAACTTTTCTGGACAAGATTTTTTCATACAATGCATACTTTGGAAGTTATTGAGGGTGAACAAGTTGCGTGGATCACCCTCTATATTTTACATAAAGATTAGCAGTTTATTCGTTTTCCAAACCAATTTGTGTAGCAGCTGTAAAAGGTTATGAGTCTCGGATCTCGCGTCTGACTCCTTACGTTCTTGTACTACTAGCAATGGATACACGGGTCGCAATGGTGACGCGCAGTGAGAAATGGCTGATCCATACAGTCTCCTTCCACTGCAACTTAGCTGGGCCGTTACCAGTCCTGATGTACAGCCCTCTCGGCTGATTCATGCGATCCGTTACAACTACTTCTACTGTTCGTATTCGTGTATACATGAACGTTCGTTCCGGGCCGCCCCCGTTTACACGTATACGATTTTACGTAAGCACGCGAAGATAACGGCGAGCCGTATATGAAAACTGCAGGATCTAGCGAAAGACTGAAGAGCATGAAGATCACCCATATACAGGGTGTCCCACCCAACTTGAGCATTCGAAAGTTCGCGACCGAGTTTCAGAGATGAACTAATTATAATCGACACAATTTTCTCAAGACCACTTTTTCGAAATTTCAAGGACCACACAGTGTTTTATTAGGTGTGCAAATAAGTTCTTTCCCCTATTTTCTCCAAATTCAAGATTTTATTACATTTTATGTACGTAAAATTATAATAATAAAAATTTCCGGCTTTAAATCTTTGGTACCACTTTTTGCATGTTCAAATCATTTCAGTAGCTTCAACAGCTGATTTCCTAAGCTGGAATGCAAAGAGTAAGCAGTGACGCAAATGATGCTTCTCGCACACCATATTGCTTCAAATTGTTGCATGGAAAAACTCTTAGAGCACTCGTCACGACTATTCTTAAAACTAAAAAAACGCTCTTTCAGATGGCACAAAAATCGGGAAGTAATTCGAATTCAGTCAGAAGTTATGATCGTAGAAAGAAGAGGAAGGAATTTATTTGCACACCTAATAAAAATGGGACTACATATTTTTATCATCAAGATATGATGGCTAAGGTCAAGGCGAATCAAATGATACATAATACCATCACCTTCAGCTGACCTATAATATAAAAATAATCCTAATAGTTCAGCAGAGATTGAAACTAATGAAAAAGAGTAACTTTGATTGGACGATTAATGAAGAAATCTTTAATTTACTATAATAAATGTTTAAGATGACGTACATCAATATTAATATATTTTTGTAAAAGTTCAATCATTATTTTAGACATTCATGAGATAAATAAGATGATCTTGAGAAAATGTAATTGCTTCTCCTATTATAAAAAATAAGCGAGATATTCATGGTGCTCGAGTTAAGTGACACCAAGTATGTGCCATTCATACCTTCAACGGTCTGCAGTTCTTGAAATTCAAACCGCGCTGTGATAACTGAGCTGCGCACGTTCTGCACGTTTCCCGTTTTTGAAAACCGTAGATCGACATCGAGAGGAAGCTTATTTTCTTTGTGAAGAATGTTTATGTATGTATAAGAAATGTAGGTGTAACACACAATACAGCCCGCTGAATATTATGACTGAAATATTCCGTGAGTACGATACAAAAATGAATAACAGAAAAATAATCTTGAAGTAAGCAAATATGTGAACGATGAAGGTGAGGAACGAGAAGAAGCGATAAGATATTGATTTTAATACTAGTTCAAAGAAATAACTTTTCTATGTAAAATAAAGTAATGCCATCAAAGGGCATTTTTGAAAAGAAAACTCTATATCATTTGTACAATCAGTATTTCAATTTTCTTATTTAAATTGCACATTAAGATATCATTTAAGATAGATAACAATATATTATTCGTTAGTTAATTATTAGGAAAATAAAGTCATTAAAAACTATAATTTCTTAACAACTTTAGTTCGACTGCCTCTCAGAATCTCTATATTTTAAATTTTCTTTAAGGGCCCAAATAAGAAAGTTTTAAAAAATGCCTTTTTTATTTTTGCATGTAACCTTGTAAATTATAATTATCTGGAAAATCTATTTTGCATATCATTTCGTAAACCAATGCTTCTAATTGACTATAAAACGAATACTTTTTACACTCACTGTATGTATATTTTGATTACAATTACTTTTCGTAATAGTGAAGTATAATGATCGAAGTACACCGATAAAGACAAAAAAGTTGCAAATATCGTTCCAGTTAAAAAATTGTAAGTGTGCATTTTTGTACAAATCTTATATTTACAGTTTTTTTTTTTGCAGAGAGTTAATAATTACAATTTAGATCGTTTTTTCTTTAATAACATACAATGGAAGTAATTTTCTCCTTTTCTTGATAACGTACAATTTAAATAATTTTCATCTTTGAAATAATCTCTATAAAGAATATTCTTAAACAGTATTGGTGCACGTGCACGCAATTCTGCTATGCGCCACCATGCATTAAACATATCCATAACCATTCTTAAAATCGGGCGACCGATAATGGAATGTAAACATTCGCTTAATCCTCTTTCGCACCGTTCCAAACACTTGTTTACATTAACAGTCGCCCGTGCCGTACTCCCAAAACGTTTATTCATTCCCGAAACCTCGCAATGCTACAACGTGGAACATAAATTTCTACTTTCGCGTGTAAAGTAATCTTTGAAAAAGTGAAGAATTTTACTCTAGCAATACAGCGATATCTGGCTTTCACGACCACAAAACTCAAACCAATAGTGCAAAGTTTTGTAAACCAACGTGAAAAAGCTACGATTAAAATTAATCTGCTCTATTGCTGGTATTATTACAATAGCTATATAATCGATTCAAAATTTCTATAAAATTCACTGTATCCTGCTTTATACGTTTACGTTTTAAGTAAATGCACAAGATCCGCAGTTTAGCTCACGCCTTTTCGTGCCGCGGTAGTAAAAGTAGTGATTTACCTTCACGACCAAATGTCCCTTTACCTTATAGCCGTACTTACTTGAAGAAAACGTCGCCGTGAAACTTCATCGTAACGAAAATCGTTGGTAATTTCGCAAATTCGATCAGATTCCTTGATCAAACTGTCCAACACAATTTTGTGTTTCGTCAGCCGGTAGACTGGTGTATCATTCTTATAGATTCGACAGTAGATCCAAAAACTATTGGAACATTAAATTCCCGAAAAATTGCTGATATTTAAATGATGATAATTTTGTAAAAAATTACAGCACGACAGTGAACCTGGACTCATTTTAAAGCTGGAAACTTCTACTTTCATAACCCACCAGTGGTTTGATCCTAAGGTCTTGTTTCAGAACGTAGCAGGCGAGAAACAAAAGACGCGTTTATTCTCGAAAATGTTACACGTCTACTACAAATCTACACGTGATTCAAACGTCTGTGAAAACTGTGAAAAATGTTTTTCGTGATTGAAACTACTATGGATTCAAAGATTAAAGCTTCCTCTTTACAAATATACCTTAAAAATTGATGAACGATTCTTTTTATCGTTTTATCGTGCTTTGAATGAGAGGTGTGTCGCCAGCTTTATGGTAGTTTATACTACTAGGGCTTTACACGACCGAACTTGTTTCTACTTTTTGTTCCACAAAACAGTGAAATATAATCGTCCTTAGATTCTTAAGTAATTAAGAAGGAGGCTGCAATCTTCAAACCTATGGCAGCTTCATTTATAATTTATAGGAAAGCTTTTGAAAATCTTGGAGACGTTTGAATTTAAAACATATTCATAAATTTGTAGTTGGAATACTATGTATTTTTTTATATCGTATGAAAGTATGTGCCAAAACGATGTCATTCGAATACGACATAATGACCTTCATTCGTTCCTAACGAAATTTATTCTAAATGTAATATGTTCAGTATTAACCCACTCCGAATTATTTTTCAAATTTGTTGTCAACAGACTTATTTTAAACAACTTTGTTTACTAATTACATGAAATATAGCTCTCAAACTTGTTGCAATTTATATTTGTATTATATTTGTTTTTAACTAAAAAATATAAATAAAGGAAGAACTAAATACATTTATTTACATTTCTCTTTCTCTGATGTCACACTCGACAAAGGAGTGCAAAGGGTTAATAAAGTGATTTGGCAATAAAATGTCAAAAAACTGGAACGGTGGCTGATCGATGTAGCTCGTGAATGACCCACTGTGAAAATTCGAAGAAAAACGACTTTTGGATTCGTGTTCGAATCAACGTTTATTAAAATCTATAAAAATTGTCCGGTTATCGAAACGCTGAAAAAAGAGTTAAAATTTGTTAAACAGTTGTCTCGCTGCAATGATCGAGATGCTACTGTCAGTTCGGGCATTCTCTTTGCCCCATCTCTCGATAACAAGCGACAGGCTGATAAGTGTCTCCGGACGATTAAATGGCAAGCCTCGGGCGTTGATTAAAACGATGTCGCCTACAGTTCCATATTTTACCATCAGTCTATTACTGTCGACTATAAAATGCAATCGGACCAGCACTAACAGACAGGATTTACGTTTGGGCAGTTCCCCGTCGGCAATAAACGGTGTCAAATAAAATCTTTGGAGAATTCTTTGCCTTTATCGGCGCGTAAAAACGTCCGTCTAGCTGAATAACGATTATTGCGTGTGCATGGTTACTTTGTTCGCCGTTAAAACAGTGCCACGCGAGTTGCATAGCAATTGCACACGTGCAATTACATCGCGTCTCGTCAACGCTTCTAAAAGCCCCTATAAAATATCCAACGGCCGAATATCATAAAATTCAGCTTTCTTCGGGCATGCGTACACGCGATACCCATCTGTAGCGTATAAAATTATGTTACATGTAATACAAATACAATATAATATAATAAACGTAAAATACAAATAGTATTTCATACAAAAACGAAGTTTAGGGTTCAAAATGCCTGACTAAACGAGAAGAGAATAAAAAACGTTTTTCACAATTACGCTTAAATTCAATATAAAAACTGCTATCGGCAACAATTTTAAAAATTTGTATCGTTAAAATTGCTTCATTGCATTTTACATTCAATCGTGAATTCCCACAATTGGCTAAATCGTATTCATGAATCTGATACGAAGGGGAATGCGAGGCATCATTTCGAGAAAAAGAACTTTGAGAATTCGTTCAACGTTAACTTTTATGCTTCACATTTTTGCAGAGGAGCCTGTGCCAATTATTATTAAATAAAAACTATTTCTATCATGACTGGTTCCAGTCGATTAAACATCAAATGAACCTGCATTCACTCAAGCTTGTGTTTTACAACACAAGATTGTAAAAGATTGTCTTTTGGAGATTTTTACATCGTATAAATGTTTGAAATTCTACAGTCCAATGATGTCTGTTTGGTAAAGATTGACTCGTCGCTCGGAAAATTCTCCGTTGCTAGTTTGCGTATTTGATGTTGGAGGCGGTGGGAAAGGAAGTAGAAGGGAAATGGATAAATGATAGGAAAATACTGAAGATACCGACTTGAATTTTCGTTTTCGCTGCACACTATTCTGGATGGAAAAACTCTTGAAAACTGAATGAAGAATCCTCTCGCGTCTAAACCCGAGAGCGTTCCGCACTTTGCTTGATTTACAACCCTGGCTGAGGGTGGTTGAGTTAGCTGAATTTAGTGTCACGTTTACCGGCTATATTGCAACTATTTATTCAGATTAAAAAGTCAATTGTTCTGTTGATAGATGCAGAATAAATGTAAATAAATGTTTGACGTAGAATCTGAAAATGCAAAACAATCCAATTCATTGTAATAACTCTTCACTGCTTGGTTTTTATTTCATGGAAAAATCTTATATTTATTAGAACCTCTTCGAAACTCGTACAACATCACAGGACGAAAATGCAGTTGATTTACGCTCGTGTTTAACAATTATTTTGATGACGAAAACGCTAAAGCTGCTGTCAAAAAACAACTCAAAGTGTAATTTTTCCAATGGTAGACTGGTGTTATTAGCTTTTCTGTAGGTGGACTCGTCAAGGACTTTTGAAGGTTAACTTTGATTTTTTAAATGGATTTTTTAAATACCAATTGATGCAGTTTTTTATTCTCTATAAAAAATGGAATTAAACTATGTTGGAAAACGATTAGTTTAGGAGCTGTTTTAATTTAAATATTACAGAGAAAACCTTGGATGAGAATAAAGTTTGCATTCTTCTTAGCAAATATTTCAAATAACATAACTACGAAATTAATCATTTTTCGACATACATAGGTGAATGTTATTTTATAGAGAATAAAAGTTGCATCGATTGGTGCATAAAAAATATACAGTACTTATATTATTCCTAATTTATCATGAAGTAATAATATGTGTAAGTGTTTTATGGAACAATGATGTGTTCTGAATACAAAAAAATTGGTGGCCCTCAAAACCTAATACGACATAAGAAAATTTTCTGCGTATTACTACGAAAAAGAGCCACATACACAAGCAAACACTTATCTTCGCATCTGTCAAATATGTACCGACAAAGCTCTCGTTCTGGCAATCAAAAAAACGAATTTCTCAGTTCGGAATTGGTCTTCTGATTCGCTTATAAGAATCCGCGTAAGACTCACTGTATTTTAATCTCATAGGGAAAAAAATACCGCAGTAATAGATACAATTACCTTATAGTATAGAAAGTTCTGTACCAATTAACTCTTTGCACTCCGAATTATTTTTCAATTTTGTTGCCAACAACTCCCTATTATTTTAACCTTCGCAAGGTAATGTGGGGTCTCAGAGACCTCAGCTTCAGATTTTTGAAAAGAATTTTTATATGAATAAAATTAAATCTGTTTGTTTACTTTTTCTCCTGTGTTATTCTTTATCCCAAATTTATTAAAAAAACGAGGCTATTTATGAAATTCATTTGTTCACCTTACTATTTATGTGTTATTAGACTTGTGAGGGTTGTGTTTCATTTGAAATTTACTTCAAAGAACAGTTCCTTGACTGCTACTTATTTTAAATAATTTTGTTTACTAATTATATTAAATACAGCTGTCAAACTTTGTTGCAATTTATATTTGTGGAACTTATGTTTGTTTTTAACTAAAAAATAAGACTTCAATAGATAAAGGAAGAACCAAATACATATAAAAACAGGTTTCATTTACCTTTTTTTTTCTCCGATGTCGAGTCGCACTCGAAAAAGGAGTGCAAAGAGTTAAAATAAAGGTACTGATAGACGCGGTGGATGTGTTCCCACGGCCAGGGAGACGAAAGATTTCGCGTGGATAGTCCTTAAGGTTAAGAATCGCTGGCGCAAATACTTTCTTAATGATCGGAGTGGTCCGGATACTGCTCAGGGACAAGGAGACTGATGAAAATGGCTCCCTGGAGATAGGAATGAAGGACGACAGGTCCCGGTTAGAATAGGACAGGCTGCGATAGGAGGTCGGGAAGACCGATACAGCCGAGGAGGATATCGAGAATTCCCTTTAATGACTAATCGATCTCTGACCGTGATCCCCCTTGTTTCTAACCAGCAGCCAATAACGGTCGAAGATCAACGTTTTCGTATTCAAATCACCGCGAAGTTCACGTAATCCTAATAAACATTATCTCAGCCATCTATTTCGGGCTCTCGAGTTCGTTTCGGTTCAACAGAGGGAAAGGGGCCGCGATTCTTATGACTTCTCGAGTATTTATCGAGCGTTCCACTTAGATGTACACGAGCTACAGTTTCCCTTTCTCTGTTTCACTGAAACGCGGATTTCCCATTCCGGGTCGGATCGAAGTTTGTTCGGGAATTCGCATTTTGCCAACGGTCGTTAAGATTTATAAACGATCGAACGTGGACAACGCTACGGTAGAACTCCGATTATCCGAATTAATCGAGGGACACGGACGTATGGATTAGCAAGTTTTCGGTCAACAGGCCACTGATTTTCCCCGAATACTAATTGTCACATTATCGGAACGAGTAAGTACATAAACATCCTGTGATCTACATTTGGAAAATAACGCACGCGACAGTGTGAAATATACGAAAGTATTAATGCGACGCGAGGGAATGAATGCGGATGCAGGCTGCGATCGCGGAATGGGCGAGATCGAATGTTTATACATAAATGCGAAAGATGGATGTAATTGGCAACGATGAAAATAACGAGTGTGTGCGAATGTTGAGAACATTGAAAGTGTGCATTCACCCTAGCTCTAAAACAGACGATAACTTTTTTAATATTGTACTATACGATTTGAACTTTTTTGGGCAGCTAGAGCAAAAGATAGTATAGTAATAGTGATTACTTCGAAACACAACGCGTATTACTTTTTTTTTTATAAATAATGATCAAAAGTATGCTCAAAAGGCACTGAACTTATTTGTACATCTAATAATTTGAAACGTCTGTGGAAAGATTGAAAAATTTTTCTCGTGACTGAAACTACCATAGATTTAAGGTTTCGAGCTGTCTCTTTACAACGAACGCTTGAAACTTGATCCACGATTTTTTCTAGTCGATTTTTTTAACTTTGAATGGAAGGTGTACTGCCATTTTTGTGGGGACCTTATAGGACCAAACTTGATCCTCATTTTTATTCTATAGACCATCGAAAAAAAATCATACATCACTTTTTAAGCAGCCGTTGTAAAAGGGAAGATTCAATCTTCAAATCTGTAGAAGGTTCAGTCAGGAGAAAAATTTTTTGATGTTTTTAGAAACGATTGAATTTGTAGCATTCTCTACCAAAAAAGTGTCCTCAGTTCGTCACTTGCTATACCGTGCAAAAATATCCTAGGAAAATTGTATAATGCTCTGCGATAGTAGAGACTGCGAGCTTTGAAATGAATCCTAATTTATTGTTGCACCATTTTTTCAAACGATATTATAATAAAATATTTTGAACAAAATATAACTGTACTTACGAAAGAGCTTATGAAATTACCTAATACATAGGACACACTATACAGGCTCTGGTGGCAACGCTTAAACGGTTTCCACCAAGAACGATAAAAAATCCGGAGCTTATTAACCGCGGCCGCTTTGTCATATCTTGCCCGAAATAAAAGAACCGATCCTCTCTCCTCCGAGAGCGCGCGTAACACATTGTGTTTAATAACCAAGCCGGATGTACGTATCCGATGACGTAGAACGTAATTACGGTCTGTTGGGGTTATTAACCGGCGACTTAAGGCCACCGTTTAGCCGAGCGTCGCTATGAAAGGGTGTGAAAAGTAATTTTGAACATTTCGCGATTAACCCCCGGGATCACGGCCACTATTACCCGCCCCGTAAAATCCCATTCAGTGTTTATTAATTGCGGAATTAGTTGGGAGGATGCTTATTTAACGGGATTGCCCGGTGGTATTTAATGCAAAGAGAGTGGTGAATCTTCATTCCAGCTCGTAAAGGCTGTTGGGAGATTCTCCAGCGTCTGGAACGAGGCATTATTTCATTTCAAGGAATTAGATAAGGTAAGAACTCCGAACTAAGGTAAAAATATTGAATCGACTCTTTCTTGGACGGCGAAGGGTTAAAAAGATTCTTAATAACGCGAATAATACCAATAAATTCTACAACTAAAAAATTAATAGATTGTAACAAAGTTTTTTTTTCACTATACAGTTCAGGTCCTAATTATTTTTTATACTGCGAATCTACCACCGGATTTCAAGATTGAATCCTCCCCGTTGCAACGACCCTTTAAAAATTGATATTATGATTTTCTTTCGCTATTTTACGGAACGAAAATGAGAAACAAATTCGGTGTTGTGAAGTCTTCATGGAGTACTTTAAATTAGGTGGAAGCAACTGGCGCATCCCCACTCTTCTCTCCGGCGCACAGTGTTGCGATCAATACTAATTAATTAATATACATCGATATTTTTAAAATACGTTTTGTACTTTTCTAAATAATAAAGTAAATTTTTATAATGGACACTAACGGCGAAAGTACGTTGTATTGTCTTAATTAATTCCGTTAATTATAGTAGATGACAGTTTGTGAAAATAGAAGCTCCAAGCTTCGAAATATCAACAATTTCTCGAGAACAGAAAATTTAGTGTATTAATTTAGAAATTTAGTTATTTTCTCAATATCTGTACTACAATAAAAAAACGATAAGACAAGTTCATCTAAGAATTTGGCTTCGCTTTTGTGCGGCGTGTCGTATATTGTTCGTTCATTACGTAGCTAATTAAAACCAACTTATTCAGTTAAACACTGCCCCCTAGAACTAGCAACAGAACACGATACAGAAGGTAAATCCGATCCCCATTTAAACGGCAAAACAATCTTGACTGTGGTAGTATTTCTCTGACATTCATTTACTACGAAATTAATTGCTACGGATTATTAATTTTAGAGAATCCCTTTTCGCGAAATACGGATATAAACGAATAAAACAAAACAGATTTCACGTTTTCGAAAGGATTTAATTACGCGGGTAATTACGGCAGATCCGTTTAATTTAAAAATGCATTTCTCCGCGCGCGCGCTATAGAAACTGCTGGAAGTTTATTTCCCCTTTTCAGTTAATCATTATTCTGTTTAAATCTGGATAGATATGTCGGAATACCTACAACAGTACAGAAAATCACGACAGAAACATTTAAATTACGGAACGAATAGCCGTAAATAATTATACTCCCCGGTATTTCGTCGCAAAAAATGAACTTGAATATTGTAATCTTCAAACGGGGAAGCAATTGAATTAATTATCAGATCAATTATACATATAATACCGAACATTAATTCGTCGCTTAACCTAACTAACGTGAATCTGACATTGTTTCCTACTTTATAATTCGTTAGATGGGTAATGGGTTCTATTTTACATACAGTGAGCCACGAAAGTATTCGAACGCCCTTTAAAACACAATAACTTTTTTATGATTGTACCAAACCACATCGTGTTTTATAATCAATTAGAAGCATTGGTTTACAATAGAGTTGTGCAGAATTACAATTGAATTACTCCAGGAATTATAATTACAAAGTAATTGAATTACATTGTAATTCCGTCATATTGTAATTTATAATTCAGATCTTCATTCAATTAAATTACAATGTAATTCGTAATTGCAATTGGAGTACAATTATAAAATACTTTGTAATTAAATTACGTTAATTACGAATTACGAGTACGAGGAATAGAAAATACGCCACACAGACAGCAAACAAGTATATGAAAGAAAAACATAAAAATATATCGCACTTCTTCAAAGTTCTGGGCTATGATTTGGAGAGCTGTATTTTAATTATATTGTATTTCAATTACACATCTGATTAAAATAATTAGTAATTGAAGTAATTGAAAGATTTGAATTATGTAATTCAGTTACGACGTAGTTGAATTACGTACAAAAACTAAATCTAATAATTCGAACAGCAATAATCTTTGTCAGATAGACTACACCAATTAACATAATATTGTTAAATTGATGGCAATAAAATCTTCATAATCAGGATTTTATACTTTGAAAAACATGTGTGCAATCCATAAAGAAAAACTTTGTCATTTTTTTAATGGTATTTTAACGGTCAGGTAAGGGTCAAGTGATGTTTCTCGTTAGAACATGTCAATGATATGAAAAGATTATTATTTTTCTAAGAGTAAGGCATTGTTTCTAAAATTATCCACAGGTTTATGTCTGTGTATAAATAAATATTGGTTTTCCTAGCTGACACTAAAGTGAAGCTACACGCATAGGAAAAGCTGCACATTATAGCGCATATTCCAATTTTATTATGCTTCACATGTTCTTCTTGAAAGCGACTGCAAGCCTCATTAAAAAAAGCCATAAGCAACTTTGTAGTGCTCTTAAGGTTCCTCTTAACTAACTTTTTTCACAGTGATGTCATAATGCTCTCCACAGGCTAGTATAACACTTCCCCAACTGTTTTAACTGAACATGTTCTCGGCGATGCATACACTCATAAATTAAAACGAAGCCACGAGACGAGAACATGAATTGTTCGCATATAATCGGGCGTTATTACCATGCGTATTCTACGTTATTGCTAGTTAAGACGTGTTTCCAATTGTTTGGAATCGTTGAGGGAGAGAGAGAGAGAGAGAGAGAGCACTTGTGTCAATCAGTCCATCGATGTAGACTGTAGTTATACTGTAGTTATACTATACTTGTCCTAAAAATGTCGAACTTCAAAGGGCCGATTTTTTGGTTGTTTTATCGAGCTTTGAATTGGGGGTGTGCCACTAAATTTACAGCAAAATGAAAAATGTCTATCTCAATTACAATAAACTGGAGCAAAATAAAAACTAATTTCCTTTCCGAGCAGATCCAATAAATTGAGAACAGTATAACACTAGTTCCAAATTCTTTTAATGTTTTTACCGTTTCGCGTTTTTCTTACCCATTCTTGTCATAAATCCACAGAGTCCGCTGTCTAATTAGAATATATTCCACATTTTGGCAGAAGTTTAGTATAGTGACAACGCCTGGCGGGTAGTAGGGGCGTAGGGGCGTAGGGAAAACTGTAAAACTTATTATTCAAAATCGATCGATGTAAAAAATCGATGTTAAAAAGATATTTAAATCGTGTAATTTATAACATATTTAAAGTATTTAATGTATTTATAGTAATTTATAACGTATTTAAAGTTCATCGAAATCGGTGAGGACCCACATCATCGGCAACTTTACGAGTTTGTACCACCAACGAAAGGAGAAGCATAAATTGATTAAATTAAAAACTCACCTATTCAGCCGTTAATCCATTTGCTTGTTGCACCAATGAAACACGAAACACCACACTTTCACACAATCGCTGAACATTTTCACACTTTTCGAACTCGAAACGATAGCAAACGAAATGACATACTCCGACGCGGACGCGAAAAGAGTCCCGTGTTCTTCGCGATCCCGCGCGAAACTGCGTGCTCTCCCAGCGTACAATGTTGTCGATAAAGGCAGATTGTTTGAAACAAATGAAATCGTTGCCAAAGAAATATTGATTTTTCGAGAATCATATGGTAATATTGATTTTTCGAGAATCATATGGTAATATTCTTCTCACGTCCGCGTCGGATATTTCCATATATGTATTTGAATAGAATAATTACGTCACGTAGCATATCGAGAGCGGTGCAGCCGAGCTGATTTTCCCATGAAATCCGCTGACACTGAACAGTCGTACCCTGGTCGTAAAACAATAAATTTGTTAAAGAGGCAATAGGAGACTTTTCTCAAAGATGACCTCAGCTAATGCGACCGTAGCGTAAACCCAGACTGAAATTGGGGGAGACTACAATCCTCAAATCAATGGTTTTCTAAATTTTTTGGAGACGTTCGAATTCGCAGCGTTTTTGAAGACACAAATGGGTCTTCAATTTCCCATCTGCTACATTGGATAAAACTTGAAAAAAATGATTGAATGAATTGTTGATTTTAATATCGACAATTTTTGGAGAATCGGAATATAGTGTTTCAATACTTTCTGGATAAACTGTACGTAAAATTCGTTATCTCCCATCTGTTATTTGAAACTCTACATCTAGATAATGTATTGACCGATCCATATTGTGCAGAATGTGTTGTGAAAAATATCGTGTTCACGATAATGTTTTCCGCGTTTTTGTTCACGTAATAAAAATCGGGGCGGAAAATAATTTATTTGTTGCGCGAGAGTTACGTGAACGGTATACGAAATAAAATTGGTTTGCGTGTATGGGTTACAAGAAAAAAAAGACTGTGGGAAAAAGTGGCTTCGCAAGCACTTCTTTCGACCGAATGAAACTGCTTAGTCGACATATTGCGGAATGACTTCATGAAGTCGAATGATCAATTCGACTGAGAGCTCGGGATATGGTCTGTAGCAATCGTCTTCCATTTCCGCGTTTCTCATCCGCCGTCAGATGATAATTAAAACTTGATGATCATCGGAGGACGCGCTACGCGGATATTAGAAATATAACACCATTCGAATACGGGAAATCTGATTGTAATTAATTCGAAAATAATTCGATGAAGCCCCAGCATCGTTAATTAAAATCGAGTTTCGTTACCGACTGTTAAGCGACTTTGGAGGCAAAGCTACAAGTTAATTAGCGGTGACTGGATGATTTAAAAAGGATTGGGTTTCTCCTTCTGTAATACCGACGTAAAATGAATTTAATTTCCTCCCCTCCTGTTACGTTGCAATGATTGTGCATTTCATTATCGGTATAAATTATTGTTAAAATGATCTTCTGTTATTATAATTACCGCGACAGTCACAATTTCAATTTTCTTATACGAGTTGCGTAGAACGGCTCATGCGAACAGAGAATTGCATGCAACTGTTTTTCAAAAAATAAATGCAAAATTCGACACTTTACTTTTTTATCTCACGCTTTGTTTTGGGGAGATCGTATTTGAAAATATAAACAAAAGGAAGTCTCACATAATTTAATATTAAATCAAGAATTGTTAAATTATCTGCAGGAAATAAATTTTCATATATGAAATAATCAATAGACTGAGATCCTTGTGTACCAGCAATATTTTTCTGACACCTAACCTCCCCTCCGCGCCTCACCGGTCCCAATTCAGGGGTACTCGCCGATAATCGTCGTCTCGCGTCAACTATTCGGACCTCTCGCCCCCACTCCGACCCTTCGATTCCAAGGATCCGACCGCGTCTTCATAATATTTACGAAAGTCAAAGTAAACGGTCGTGTGTTTTGTTATCTCCGAGCCTCACCCTCTGACTTTGTCAACCGCGTCGCGTGTTATTAAGACGCAGGAAATATACGACGCAAAACAGGGATAGTGTTTACATGTGCGTACCGTTTATTTACCATAATTTCTACTTAAATTAATAATGTGTGTTGAAGCGAATTATTTTTGTTTTCTTGATTTTTTATTTTCGAATCGTATTGCCTTCTCGCGATAATTTACTATTGTGTCGTGATGATCAATTGTATCTAAATTCGTGTTGTGCGATAGACATCAAGTTTATTTAATTTTCGCTCAAATTAATTTTGGTTTCGTATTCAACTTAAATTATTTACTTTCTATTAATTCGGATTTAGTCTTTGACGATTGGTCGATTGCAATTAATAAATTTTTCTTTCTGTCACAGAGCCCGAGGGAAAAGAAGCCATCGATCCAATGACGACATCGATAGCCAAGATCGAGATGCAACGTAGCGAACATTTTCTTTTCAAAATATTAATGAAAAATTAATAATAATTAATCATCAATTTCGATTAAATTTAAAGCTCTGTGAAATGTTTTGATTACGCACGATAATAGTTCCTAACATATTGTTTAATCGCAATGATTAAACCCAACCCTTTCGACCTTTTTTTAAATATTTGTTTATAAATCCATTTTATGTAGCAATTTATATAGGGTGTCCCAGCTAACTTGATTACACCAAATAACTAGTAAAATGTAAAACATGGAATTTAAATGGCTTCGAGTCTTCTCGCATTAAAGGGGTGAAATCAGCCCTTGAAAACTTTCAATATTTTCATTATCAACCAAACTATGTGAAAAAATTTTTTTAAATGCTTTAAAATTTGAATGCATTTGTTCTCGGGATTCATCTCGAAATTCCTGTGTTTGAGAATCCGTCGTATCTTCAAAATTTAAAACAAAGAACGAATAAAGAAACGTGCTCGCGTGGAAGGGCCAAAGTCCAGTCGCGGGTCAGGTTATCCGCGAGGAACACTCGGGACGGTTTTAGTTTAACGAAGCAACAAGGACAATTTGTTCGTATGAATAAAAAGTACTGATTAGAGAGAAAGAGTCGAATATCTCGGCGGGACAGCAAAATTTAATTTAACCCGGAGAAAAGATCGTCGGATTTGTTAACGCAAATTGAAACGAAGGAAAAAAAAAAGTTGGCGAAGCGGCTTATGCATAAAACATGACCGGATGAATAAAATAAGACTTCCATCTCTCACACGGATCATTTCAACTACAAAGGAATTATTCTTCGGCTATTCTTGTCGAGCATAGGCGCCGAAAATGATAGTTCATAGCTTGCTAATGCTGATGGAACTAATTTCATTCGCTTCTCTTTCGCATCTCGTCCTTAGTACCAGTTTGAAAGTACCCAAAGTTACTTGAATATTTAACATGCATCTTACGTGGGACTTGATACGCTATCAACGGGAAGTTTAAAATGACTGTCTGGTTTCCAACAAAATTATCTCACGTAACAAATTTTCTCTTCGAAACTAATGTTTGTAGAAACAGCTACTGCAAAATTTAATGGAATTGCTTGCGTCGGGTCTAGTTTATCAATTTCCGAGAATCTTAATGAATTGTTAATGAATTTAATTGGCAGTCGAGTGTGAATATGGAACACAGTACGCGAAGAAGAAAAATATTCAGCAAGTTTATTTCGTAAATAACCTACAATAAATACAAGGTTATAGGTAAATGTTCGTGCAATAAGAATGTTCGAACAACTTCAAGAATCTTCAAGATCTTGCAGTCTGGTTGTTATATTATTATTAACAGTTTCATTTTAGTTACTCTCGGTTGTTTAAAAATGCACATGTGTACGAGCATTTACAATCATCTACATAGCTGACGATAAACGATACTTTTAATTTTGTAAATAATTTAACATATTCAATAACTCCAACATAATAATTGTAATGAAACTTTTATACCACAGATTAAAATTACAATACATATTAATTAAGGGTCGAATTACGATAAAACAAAACGATTTGCAAGAACGATTTTCAAGATAACAATGATACTTATGCATTTTACGAAACTTGTAGTCCACTTCCATCGATTAGTAATACTATAAATTGACAGGGGATTTTATGCATTTACGACAAAACTCAGTAGATTTAGTTTAAAAACAATAAAACCACTAGAAGAATTTTAAAATACTATTATATTATTTCCAAACTGTTAAACATATTAAGGCAGAAAATAAATTCCTGTTTCACTCCAATTTGTTGCAATTCTGGTAAAAAACGTTATAAACGAACATCGAAAACACGTTCGAAAAACAAAAGCATTCAATATCAAAACCACCGAAGCAGTTTCCATCAAAATCTATTTAAACTTTCACGAAAGGTATTTACGAAAGGGCAACAATCGGCCCATTATTTTCCTTTTCAATACTGCGCCCAATGTATTTTTCGAATCCACCGTAAACAAAAAAAAATGAAAACGTTAAATCGATTGGAGGATTTAAATTGCAAAGACTCGAATCAAAAATCGGGGTACCATCTAGTAGAGCGAAGAAGCGATCTTGGCTGATTACCAATTCAATTTCGATGGCGGATTTATCCGGCAAAAGAAGATAACGTTATTTAACTGATTTTAATAGCGCGTACAATACGCTCTTCCGTTAATATCGAGCAGGGTTTAAAAAAAAAATAACACGGTGGAAAAAAGAAGGTTAAACGTTCACAGTTGAAACTAGGCGAGTCGAATCTAAAATTCGAATGCGATCCGGGGGGACCGGGCGTTGTCTGATTTCCAATACGAGTTTAACGCAGAATTTATTCGGCGAAAGAGATAACGTTGTTTACCGGCGGTTGATAACATATGTACGAAACGATTCCCGGTTTCCCGCGGATTTTCGCAGCTCACAAAGGATTATAATGACGCGCGCATTGTTGTTTCATTTTTTTATCTTGCCGGTTAGCCCGGGGAGCAGAGCCGGGGCCGTCTAGCAAACATGCGCTAGATTTTCTGCATATTGTCGTGCGTGCAATGTGTTATCTTAATGCGCGGTTTCGACACGGAACTCCCACTATCGACAAGTTTATCGGTGTTTAACCGCAATGTATAGTGTGTGTAAAGTTACCATAAACAACCGGGAATTGTTCGTCCACTTGCACAAAGCTTGTTAAAAAGAGACGCGGCACGTTAATCGGCACGTTAATGGTTAATCGATAATCACCGTGCGCGAAAGTCCCCGGCGAAATCTCTCGCAGGAAATATTTTAATCGGCGATCCCCGAACAGGAAATTTACTATAGCTTCTTTTTCTCCGGTAGACATCGGGAACTTTACACTTTATCTACCGGAAGTAAATTAATAGAATTTTCAATGATTGCACTGTACCATATAAAGGAAATTTAAAAATACTATAATTAGAAATAATTAAAAATACATAATAATCCCAAACGAAATTATTAGACTACAAGATGACTTGTTGGTTCAGGATCATATCTATAAAATTGTTATTACTGTTGTAAGGTACTTGGGACATAGTTAAGCGTAAAAATTTTGCCACATTTTCAGGAATTTATTTGTTACCATTCATTTTTCATAACCGCCCAAACACTCTTCATTGAAATAAAAATTAGACAAGCTAACACCTTTACAGAGTGTGGTTTATCACCACATTCTGGGAAAATTAAATTCCTTTGATAAAATGCTGAAATCATTATGTATTTTTTGATCAGTATTGTGTACCGATCATAAACTGTCTTAAAACTGTCTACAAAGAAAGATGAATTCAATGGTGCTTGAATGGTGTGATTGATGTGTGTGATTGGTGTGATCTTTTTAATTGCTATCTACGACTTTTTACACATCACGAAAATCAGTCATTCCCCCGCCAATAACCAACGAACCAAATTACTAATATTAGTCGTGAAAAATTACTAAAATTGAGTAGATGAAATTCAAAATTGGAGATCTCAATATATGAGATCTCTCGTAAAAGAGATGATCTCTTTTACGTGAGATGATTAAACGTGAAAATTTCCTTCGACGAAAAATGTAAGAGCAGAAGTAGGTTAGCGGGACATTCGGAAAACCAATAATGAATTTAGGGCGGCTTCCTAATCACTCAACGCTCACGAGGCTCCTCCGTTTAACCTGCAAACTGGTCCGACAGCCAGAGAGATTGGGATAAAGTATATTGTAAGCAGGTTCGAGTCTGATTGGACAGTTTCGAAGCATTTCATCGGTATTTCGAAAAAGAAAAGCAATTCTTTAAAGTAAACTTGAATCTAGACGAGATAGACTCGAACTCTCCACAATTACTCCCGAGAAATGTAAGCGATACTTTCGACCGTAATTTAGCCTTGATAGATTCAAACTTTTTACGAGCACTTCAACCGGAAAAAAACAATGAACTCCATCGCGGTGCGCTACTTTTGCAATATTCGACTCTTTGAAACGTTAAAAGCATTGAATCGTTCCATAAATAATGTCGTTTTTGGGTAACAACTTCCAATGCGAATTATTCACACTCTGATTCGTGTTTAATCGTCGTAACCATTGTCTCGCACAATAATTTCCCATCTCGCATGTAATATACATGACAGAGAGAATAAATATAAAATGAAAAAAATCATTGTCTAGAGCAAAATCATTTTCATGTACGAATGAATTATACGTGCAATATTATTTCAAAATAACGTCTATTTAAAGAGTATTATACAGAACTATATTTTTCCAATGATTGACGTAACTGTCAATACAAAATTTAGTATTTTTTCTACAATTCCGATCTATTGCAATTTTTTTAAAAATTTCTTTTCGCATCCTGTAGTAAACTAATTGATCTAACTTGCCAAAAAAGTTCAAATCGTGCAGTACAATATTAAAAAAGTTATCGTCTTTTTTAGAGCTTCCCAATATTAATTCCGGCCACTGTACGTACTGTTTCAATATTTCTGGCTGAGTATTATTGAAGGCCTCCTTCTTCGACGTTTCAGTTTGCCATATCCAGAAATATTGTGATCCTTACATTTCGCGAGAGCATCCGGAGATATATACGCGTTGTTTTGCCAGGGACCACGATGTGATGGATGCTCAGTGGTTGACCCTAATCCGTTGGGGGTCGCTGTTCTCTCCAAGGGGAGGAAGTTGTTCGTGCTCGGGCAGAATAGCCAAATGGCAGTTAATAAAGTTGAAGTAAACGCTTCTGTCTCGTAGCTGCGTTGACAGGGGTCCAGGTGACGTCAGCGCATTAAACTTTTTCCTCGGCGCTCCTACGAGATAACTACGTTTCTCAACACCGAACATATTCCTTAAATTACACTCGAGTGATTGCGTTAGGCTTCTAAGTAGTTTTCAATAGTTTCCATTAATCTTCGGAACAGTCTCCTGTGAAATTTTAATCGAAACTGGACCTTCAACGGGACTCGGGAATCTTCCTTGGGAAGCATTCAGTTATGTTTCGATTAAAATTTAATTGGATTTTATTCGATTAGATATAACGAATTTCGTTTCGATCCTCTGACGACGACGAAATGAACGAAATATTTGTTCAGCTAACGATATTATATTTCATCTTTTTCCATTATAGACATTTTTCATCCAACTCAGACTTAGACATAGTAATCTGTCCAGTAAATACATAAGTCGCGCGTCTCTGTTATAAACTTAATAGAATCACAATTTACAATGCATTCTTTTACTGCATAATATGTTTCTGTGTTAAATAGTTTTTCCTTTATTCGTCTGAACACTCATTTAAATTGACCATAAACATATTTGTGTCTCTCATACACATCTCGGGCGAAAATTCACCTATTTTTTATTTTTTGGTACTTTAAAACTAAAAAATAAATAATTTCTTGGATTAATTTTCAAATATGAAATTACGGACAAAGCACAATTAATTGAATTGAAATTTAAAACAGTAATGGATGAAATAGTATGTTTTCGAAATCTGTAGTTTATTTCAACAGTAAATGTAATCAGCAGAATTCAAATCTCTATGCATTTATGGCGTATAACAATGTTTTCATAAAATGCTGGTGTATTAAATTCAACAGAATTTAGTACGATTTGTATTTATTTTGGATCTACGAATGCTATTAGCAATGAAAATAGAATTTTATTTGGTACCACTTTACGAAAAATTTGTCTACAGAAATTGAAAATTGCATAAACAATATCATTCTATATAATATTATTTAATAAAGTAAAATCAATGAAATCATAATCAAATGTTTTAACAGCAGATATTTAAATATTTTGTTTAGTGAATTTTAATAAAATTATTTTCCGTTCAAACCATTTGCGTAAAGGGATTTCAATCTCTAAAGAAAATTTACAGTATGATAAAGTTTACAATATGGAGAGAATTGAAAGGCGGTTTTTATTCGACGGTTACACTTCTACGAGTCATAGAAATCATTCGTGTTCTTCGTGAAAAGCGCCCGTTGCATAATAAATATTCCGATACTTTGTTCCTGCATCTCATCGGGTCCTCCAGAACTATCGATAAATTTATAATGAACGTTCAAGTACTTTGGCTACCGAACAAATCGATGTAATGAAAGCTCTCACCTACTTTGAAACCCCAAGGTCCATTTTGTAATGCGAACCCGAGGTAAGAATGAATTCGAAATTTCTTTTTGAAATTCATGCGTCATTTTTCTGTTTAGAATTGCTTCTTTTGATATTATGTCTCTTGATTACAATATTACTTATTATTATTTCTAGTGATTAACCCTTGGCCGACGAAGATGATTTCTATGACATCATGGCAGTCATAACTAGATCATTATTTGAACCTACTACTATGGGATATCAATTTTTAATTCTCTTATTGGACTTATTACAAAAATCATTAATTTTAAGTGCTTCCTAAAATCTTAGAATTTAGATTGGATATTTATATCTCTGAATCAGCATTCACCCAACTTACGTCATTCCAAAAAATGAAATTCATAGATAAAACCAGAAAGTACAATAAAAATACAAACTATAATTTTAGTGAATTTACATTATAAATGCAAATGTATAAATATAATTTAAATTATTCTTGAGAATCGCTCATTTTAAATTTCAAAATTTAATAATCGTGTTCTTAGCTGTGTAACCTGGATTTTAATCGCACGGATTTGTCAAATCGCACGGCATATAACCTTTTCCAATTAAAGTAAAGGTTTTCTATTTCATATTTGCCTCAAAATATTCTAAGACGCTGGAAATTTACGCAAACGTTCTAGTTTTCATACAAATAAAATAAATAGCAAATGATAAATACATTTTTGTATTTAGCGAATTATTTAACCAAATTGAGGATTCATCCCAAATAACAATTTCGTCAAAATATTTCGCATTATTATGAATATTAATGAATCCTTTATTATCCTATCGAGTACTTTGCTTAAATTATTCACAATTAACAAGTAGTAAAGCCAACGATTCAAAGTCGACTCATACAGTTCTTTTATCGACTGGTATCGGCACGGATCAGTGTACATTTCACATGACAAATATCTCTCGCACGATTTCCATAAAATTAATATCGTATTTATAGGATTAGCGACTTGTACAATTAATGTATACTGGTGATTTTGTATTTATTTGATATTATACATGTCTTTAACGAGCGATACTGTTAACTACACTGTTCTTATTGTTAGTTACACTTAATGAGTTTGTCACCAACTTTAAAATTAATTCACTATCTTTCATGGAAATATTAGACGATAACGTAGACACGTAAAATTCAAGTATTTGCTCTTTATTTAATTTTCAAAAATATATTCCATTAAGAAATGTTGTCTTAAATTATAAAGAATGCCGTTTTTTTACAATTTTTTACAATTTTGCAATTTTTACAATTTTTACAATTTTACTAATCACGTATCGAAGACAACTCTAATCTTTACAATAAAAAAACAGGATTTAAAAGAACCTCTTAAAGGAAGACCCTTTACTATAAAGAGATAGCAGCTATAAATAACTGTAGAAGGAAATTCAATGTAGGTTTCAATTTCTTTAGAAGTATAGATACAACTATTTTCCTACACACAATATTTCAACAAAACTCGACAAATTCTGTCTGAACAGGAAGTATCGATAACCCATAGACCTGCCACGTCTATTGACATCCCTCTCCAACTGTTTAAAAGTAGCGATGTTTCATGCACAGCACTTGAGAATCCAACCGAAACTGTCACTGATACCTCCGTTATCAGCAGGATTTGTTCCGTTCTCTTTAGTCGCATAATATCTCGAATACAAGAATTGAATATACAGGGTGATTCACACAATTGTAACAAAATATATGTTTGTTTTGGTTGAAGTTAGAAAAAATGTATGATTGTTTTGGTTGAAGTTAAAAAAAGGTGTTAAAAGGATAAGTGGCTTGTACAGATGAGATCTTGTCAACAAAAAATGGTGTCAATCATTTTTCCCTAGCTCATTGTTATTTTTTAAAATGCACATCTACATTTTTTTCACTACTACGTAAACAAAGTACTAGGAGCATATGGCAGAAGAATTGACAGGTAACAGGATATTTTGAAAAATAGGTACCCTCATTCGCAGTACATCGAAAGCCGTCCCGAGCCATCGCCTTATAACGAAAGAAATAATTTTAACGCGCCGGGGAAATAATATATAGATATTTTTAACGACTTATGCATATATCAAGTCTCTTCAATATCATACTTCGTTCGATCTTTTAATCAACCCCTGAAATCAATTTCCCTTCAATTCCAATTCAATTCCAATTCAGAATGCTCTTCACATAAGGGAACTCATGGAAACGTCCGCTATTGCAATTCCCGGCGAATCGAATGAACAAGAATGCAAAATAAATCCCGTGTAAAAGTTATTTCTGTAAAAACATACTAATCTGCAACAATCCCCGCAGGTGCATACCCTTTACATCGACAGAAGCAAAAGTATGAAATAGAGTTCGCGTAAAACTTATTTACAGAAAAAAGTGTCGCGTAGAAGGTAGTTCAGGAGTATTAATTATAATAAATAAGTAGTTAATTAACACTATGAATTTGCAAGAATCCTTGCATCTTTACATCGACAAAAACAAAAGCCCCGAAGTGCATCGAGTAACCGAAAAAATGGGTCAAGATGATAAGGGATCGATGCGTAACCCCCACGCTTATAGAAACGCATCGGTCCTGCTGAGGTTAGGTATCGTTCCGGTAATGCGTAAGCGATTGGAAGCTGCGCAACAGCTTTGGGAAATCCTTTGCGCAGCTCACGGAGAGAAAAACCGAAGAAGACACAGGATCAGGGGAGCCTGGTAAATAAACGAAGCGTGGAGAGAGGGAAGAGCCGAAACAGCAAGTAAAAGGAAACACGGGAACGTTTTACATTTCCGATACCGGAAGCCAAGGTAGACTGCGTAACGGTCGAATAAATAAAGTTAACTGCGCCTTCGACTATCCGTGGCAGTTCCAGGCCATTTCTAGTCGACGGCCGTGCGCCGGTGAATGGTAAACAACGCCTATCGAAATCCTCCTCGTAATCCAGCGGCGTCGGCGTCGACGTCGCTATCGTCTGCCACAGAAGGCTCATCGCAACATTAGCAACAGAGCATCATACCAGGGAGTAAAGTGGGAACAAGTACTGGGGAACTAGGTTCGAATCTTACTTGATAGTTCCGAACGTGTCACCAGTACTTCGGAAGAGGAAAATGGTATCTTCAAGCAGATACACTTCGCGACCAAACTCTAAGACATATAAGGAAATTAATAAAAAGCGTAGAGGAGACCGAGGCTAACTTTTGACACATTGCGAACTGTTGACTAACTTTTAACATATTTAATTTTTACCAATGAACCATTAGTATTTTGCCGACTTGTTGTATACCAAAAGTTTGCACATTAACTTGGATTCACAAATTTAATTTTGAAAATCGCTTTGATTGAACCTAGTTATAGTTTTAATCAAATTTAGATTAGTGAGAGCAATAAGTCAACAAACCCCGGTTGTGGGGTTAGTTGACATATCTGACGGGGTTAGTTGACTTAACATTTACTTTTAAGTGTTTAAGAAAAAATAATATACAGTCGCGGACAAAATTAAGTGGACACTTTATAAATATTTAGAAAATAAGCTCTTGCTTTAATTACTGCTTCTAATCGCGTGGGATGCATTCCACAAGTTTTTGAAGGTAACTTCGATCAATTTGTTGAAATTCTAATTGCAATTCGTTTAAAAATACTGTTTTATTATGACGTTTTTCTAATGGTATTCCCAAATCTAATAAGCTCCATAAATATTCTATAGGATTAAGCACTTTGTGGAGGCCAATCGAGAACATCTATCTCACAATCGTGTAAAAATTTTTTCGTTTTCGTCGCCGTATGCTTAGGATCATTATCCTGTTGTAGCATCCATCCCTCATCGAGATCCATTTTTAGGGTTGACTCTTCCATATTTTCATTTACAATGTCAATAAACTTATCTTATAAATTTCCAACCCCATACCAAGAAAAACATCCCCATACCATTATGGTAATAACTACCTCCTTCCAAAGTTTCATTGCCACCTGAAGGTATCACCTTTTAATGTCTCTTATCACTATGCTTCGATACTGAGTGTCATTTTTATCTTGGGTCTTTTCTAACACCCCGTATATTGGCAAGGACACTTCTCTGCGGTGAAAGGAATGCGTAGTCAACTCGCGGATCTGATTTACGTGACGACACTGCAAAAGGGCGGCCGCAAGTACGCACGTGACGATAAACGCTTTAAACTCGTTCGTTACGAGAGAAACGCCACGGTGGCAACGGCAGAACGAAACGGTTAACCGTAAATTCTCCTATTCCTGCATTATCCGGCTCGTTATCATTTTAATGCCCGGCGCGGGACCGTCCGGAAGTTCGGCTGCAGTCAGATATTCCGGCAAGATGACGAATTCATGAATATAAAGCAAGTTGGCCCGTTCAATTTTGTGACCGCCGCCTGCGACGATCAACACCGACACATTTTATTATGTAATGCGCGCGAGCTTAAGCCAATACACTTGCCGTATGTTGACAAACCTCGGAATTTCTTCATTTGTGCTTTTACGCACGTACAGTGGCCGGAATTAATATTCGGACGATCTAAAAAAGACGATAACTTTTTAAATATTGTACTATACGATTTGAACTTTTTTGTTAGAATTAGTTTACTACAGGATGTGGAAAGAAATTTTTGCAAAAATTGCAATAGATCGGAATTGTAGGAAAAATACTAAAAGTTGGATTTTACAATTTTTTTATGTGGGCCTATATTGAAAATTTAAAAAATACGTTTTGTAGATCTAAGGATTCTTACATCTTTCAACGCCTGTCGTTTTTTCCCGCTTCAACCGATTTCGATGAAACTTTGACAGTTCATATAATTGACACAGATCTACAAAACGTATCGTTATTGCATATACATATGAAATTAGATATACACGTCAGGCGTAAGATCTGAAAATAATATTTACTACAAAATACAAGTATCGAGATTGCGCATATCAGATTTGGAACGGATTCGATATTTCGAAAAATTATGATAATTATATTTCAACTCTATATTTTTCAAATTTTTCGCCACCATACATTATATTCCAATGACAAACTATACTATTGTCAACGCGAGTTTAGTTAAATGCTATGGAGCAGTACCGTTTAGCAATAAGCCTTGTATTAAACATACATACTAGCCAATAATAATAAGAATCCCAGGTTTTTATCTAACATAATTAGTAGACTGCGGATATTCATGCAAAATAAGAAATGTTCGTATTGATTGCAGGAGACAGGAGCCAAATAGAAATTGTATTCCTCTTTTAATCATCCTATCAACCTGAAACTGATGCATTGATGTTCTTAAATATTTTTAACATGTCCATTGCTTTAAATTGTGCATGCTCATTTTTGTCATAAATGCATAAAATCCGCAGTCTAATAATTAGACTGTCGATTGTTATGCGAAATAAAAATGTATGGCATTAATTGGAAGACACAGAAGGTACATAGATATTTATTTCTTCTGTAATAATTTTAATGAGTTGTAAACTATGTAACAGTATCTTTAAATTCTTCAAACGTTTTTACTGTTTTGCATTTCTGTCATAATTGCATAAAATCCGCAGTCTAGTGATAACCAATAGAATATTTTTCAAACGCATTTTCACTGAAACAACGCGAATTGAGATGAAGTAACAGATTAAATAACGAACAGAACGTATTTGTACAGAATTCTGTTCGAATAATTATTCGAACGAAGCTTTATTTCGATAACACAGAGCTGTATCGATAATTCTCTCAGCTGTTCAGTCGAGGACCATTGTTCTTCGGTGAAACTGAATCTACATGTAGCACACGAACAAGAATAAGCAAAAATGAACAAAGAATAAAGGCGAGTGAACATGTGCCAACGGTAATGACGAGCACAAACGGACATGAACAAACGCTGGTTAAACCAGACCCATTGCTTGTCGGTACATCAAAGAGGAACATTCATTTGTGTCCGTATTATGTGGACGTAACTTCGTGTATATTTGCGGGAACGACGGAATACCTGCTTCCCCGCAAACAACGCGAAAATAGTATAATTAGTTGTTAAGAAACAAAATATGCTAAATCGTGACACTTCTCTCCTTTGCTAATCTCGTATTACTACTACTAAATTATTTCAACATTTTATACGCGCGCTGATCAGAAAACTTGATTTTTATGCAAAATAATAATTCCGTGCATCGACTGCAATATTTATCAATAATTATTAATATTTATTAATAATTGTAACAAATTACAAATAATATATCGATTTCTCCAATTTTTCTGATGTCTTCCACTGATTCAACAGCAAATTGTCGAAATACGAACTCTGATCTTTAATTGATTTAAAAATTTATACATTTCGTTATTATTAAGGTTTCACAGGTTAAAATTTCATAAATTGTCGCAATGCAAAATTACATTTCTACATAATTATATTTACAGGTTAATAATAACGGATTCGTACATCTTGAACTTTTTGAATGGATCAAGCAATTTCCGCGCAATGGCCACGATGTTGCGTTTTAACTGGTCTGGGTTAGGTCTGGGTTAGGTTTTTGTAAATATTTTCCACGATATTTTTTCCCAAACATTTTCTGAGATATTTTCTCTATGTTAGCGATATTACTGTGTGCCCGTGCTGCCATCTAACGGTTCTGCTCGGAAAGCGGCGTCCTTACCTGTCAAAAACACTGCAAATTGCTCAACTTTAAGCAACCATAACTCCTAAACCATTGATCCTACAGGATCGAAACTTCGATCTGCAGGTTCTCCGGGTACGAATATACTGAATTACATACCAAATACATAATAATTTATAGGGGAAAGGCAAAAATTTTGAGTCCGGTAAAGTAAAGTTTACCCCTAATGAATTAATAATGATCATATATAACGTTAAATATTAAATTGAACGTGCGCCATTAAATCGAAACCCATTAAAAGCGATGGTTGTATTTATGCGAACGGTGCTTCGCTGTTTTTCTTATGCTAATAGAGACATTGTTCGAAAACAATGAACCTGTTAAGAAACTTCGTTGGCATTCTCATAAAAGACAACGATAATCATTTCCGGTGAAATAGTTAAAGCTAACGATGTAAATTTTGTTTGTCGAAAGTAATCTCGTTGGAAACGGTAATTTCGGGAACACGAAGCCAATATTGATTATCGGCAACTTGTAATATTAAATTGCATCTTGACCTATTAATTTCACGACTGCAAAGTTTCTTTCGTCTGCAATCCCGTGTGCCTTTCTCGATTGCCTCTGAAATTTCACTTAATTAGCAGAGCATCGAGTGTAACGAGTAACCGAGCAACCAGCAACGCCGGGGAAGACATAGGAAATGGAGAGTTCGTTACTCGACGCTTCCAGGTCCATACGAGCACGCGTTCCAGAAATGGAAGTGGCTGTGCCATCATAGATCTTTATCTGTGGAATTCTATGAGCTCGCCGCAGTCTCATCCAGATAAAAATGCAGTGTGCCTCGCGGTCGAGCATTTTCACATCTCCGGGGAACAAGGCGTATTCAGTGGTAACAAGCTCGTCCGCGAGCACGAATCTTTTCGAAAATAATCGTCCGAAAATGCATTCCCGGATCATCCGCGTTTAGGGGTTGCATATCTTTGAACGGTTCAGAAATAACAGCAATTCAGCAATTGAATGGAAAGTCCCGGAAAAATATGTTTCAGGCAAAAGATTATTTGCAAATATATTTCCATTCAACTGAAACATCTCTTTTATTATGCAGTACTAAAGCTGTCGGCGTTTTTTTCTTTTTTCGATGAAAATTATCCGAGTTACGAGCTTCGAAAGATCTCCAACCTTTATTCCGTCCATTCAAGGTCAGAAAGTCCATTCAATAGATGAGGTCAAATAACTTTGCCTGACATAGGAGTATGTAGGAGATTGAAAAAGTGTGAATCAATAATTTCATAAGAAATTGACGATAACAATGATTCTCCAAGATTAATCGTTTACAGAATGCATACTGTTCTCCCATAAATGGTGACCAAGTAGAAGTTTGTGCATACTTGTTTAGGTACTCTGTTACACCCCACACTCTCCGTTAGAAGGTGGATTAACTAAATTTGATTAAATTTGTGCAGTAAAAGGAGCTTACCCGCATTATTATATTATAGTCTATACATATACCATGCGACATTATGAAGTCTGTTACGTCGAACGGAATTTTGGATGAGTGTTACAATCAAAGTTGACAAAGAAGTATGGCGTAACTACATACTGTTATTATTATATCTATTCCTTGTAAACCCTGCAGGTGAATTACAGTAATTCTTCTATAGTCGCAAAAAAGTTGTACACGTTGAATGCAAAAAAAATATCCCCTCCACTGTAGTAATCTGATCTCGGTTCGGGTATATCGGTATATTTTATCGGTTTATTTTTCATTATTTTTTATGGGACTTTCACCAACTTATTTGTGACATTTTTCTGGTTAAAATGACACTAAACACGATATAATTTCAACTGTATTTAGTGGTTTAATTGACGATGGATGTTTCGGGCGCAAGGAAGGACAGCGTATGGGAAAGAAAGAGACACGGAGAGTCGCAGTCGAGCTCGGTGATTTGGCCGCAGTGAATCGAAACTGCCGAAGGGGTTTGGCATCAGGTGAATATATCAGTTTCGCGGGGTAACGGGTGGCGAGTCCCGCTGCGGACGCTGCCGCTTAAATATTCGATAAATTTTAATTGCATTCCTTGGGTCGATAGATCGTTTCTCCTCGTAAAGCAACCAATATTACGGCCGCTAATAGCACAATAACCGTTCAGCATCCTTCTGGCAGGATGCAACGCGCGAGAGAGAGAGAGAGGGGGGTTGGGGAGTGGGCGCGAGAGGGGTTTACGACCGACGAAATTTCGTCGTCGTTAATTACAAGGCAGTAGTCGCGTTAATGCGCGAATGCGCGTACAGGGATCCGTGGAAATTGTTAACGCGCTCCTTACCGCAATGATTCGAATCCCGGGAGCTTGGATTATCATTAGTCACATAACAAATCAGTCGGCTAAGTGACCCAGCGACGGGATTTTAATTTGCATCCGCCTCGCCAAACGGACCGAAGAGTAAAAGAACGGAGATGGGAACGAAAGGGGTGGGATTGGCAACGTTACCGGAAGGAACGCGAGAAAGTAAAGGATAAAGAAAAGCGCGCAGAGCAGCGAAGAGGAAAATTGGCGGTGTGCTATTACTACGGCGCGGCGGCTACAGAGGCAGCGGCGGCGGCGCGCGGCGGCTATTGAATAACCGGATCCGGTGTAACGAAAGCAATTTATTTAAAAAAATCTAAGAATTTGGTTCTACCACTCTTCAAATTACTTCCCACCCTTTCTGTGTTTACACACCGGCTCCGCACACGCGTTTTCCCGCTGCTCAAAGCAGACCTGGCTGTGCTGATCTTCTGTCAAAGCGCCCTGCAGGCGGCGGGCCGTTAGTTCTTTTTGTTGGTATCTTTTGTAAAAAGTGAAAACGGATTCCCTTCAAAGCGTTTTTCACTTTTCGGGGGAAGAAAATGAGCGTCCTCGTAGCCATCGGGTTTTTTCCCCGTTGACGAGCTGGATATCCTTATAGAGGAATCAGACGGTGCCTCGATGGACAGTAACTCTAGTGAAAATTTGAGAGCAATAACTATGTCCACTTTGAATATTGCCGTTATTTATAATAATATGAAAAAATGTTATATACAGAACTTACACGGTATAGAGGGGGGCATATTATGACACAAACATTTTCTGCGTGGGTAGAGGCATAGAGGAGATTTCAAGGTCACCTTGATTTTTTGAAATGGAATGTCCTTTTTCATACCATAGATCGATAGAGTATCAAATTGTGAGCATAAAAGTGTTGACCTTCATATGTCCTAAACCTAATAGTTAACGAGATATTATCCAAAGAAGAAAGAAAATTATTTCGATAATATCTCGTCAACTATTAGATTTAGGACATATGGAGGTAAATACATTTTTACTCAGAATTCGGTAGGCTATCGAATGATGATACAGAAAGTAGGTCTTTCCATTTAAAAATCAAGGTGACCTTAAAATCTCCTCTATGCCTCCACCCACGCAGAAAATGTTTGTCACAATATGCCCCCCTCTATACCGTATAAATTTTGTATATGACATTTTTTCATATTATGACAAATAACGGCAATATTCAAAGTGAACATTGTTATTGCCCCACCCTGTATAATAAAGAATCTGACAGCGATTTCAGACTTTACAATGAAGACTGCGAAACGATACACCATATTTACCAAGAGGATATTGATTTCAATAATTAATAAACGTATAGGTAAATTAATATTGCAAAACGTTAGGAAAGAGTACAAATTATTCAGTAAATAGGTAATTGAAGAGCATCTGAGAAAATTAATTAATGAAATTACAGCAAACATAATTAAAGATAATGCGATATGTAATAACTAGCTTATTAAAATCATTATTCAACTGCTTTCTCTCATAATTAATAATAATAACTAGAATACGGATTTTAGTTTTAGAAAAAACTGTCTGCATTAATTACAAAAGACAAGAGACAATATTTCCAAATTCTGTAAATGTTTTTACTATTTCACATTTGAATCTGAAGATTTGATATATTCTTATTATAAATGCATGATATCCACAGTCTGATATAGATAATGATAATAACACTAAGTCCATTAACATGTATGAGAAAAAGAAACACAAATAAGAAAAATATATAAATTTTTTTAAAATCGAAGCTTAATAGCATAAATAAAATGATGTAACAAAATACACGTACTCACAAAGCTAGGTTCAATTAAATGGCTATACTCGTTTACTAAACTGATTTTATTGTACCAATTAGTTATTCATTGAATTGAAAATGCTGTGTAAAATTACGGGTTACAACGTTTCACTGCAGAGAATTAAAAAGAAGAGTGTAGTTCGCCTATCTCGTTGCGAGTGCAGCATGTAACGTATCATCAAAATAAGCCGAGTAATTAATGCGAAGTGGGCCCTTACTTTGGAAAGTAGCCCGCAGCCTCGGAGAATGAAACGCGCGCGGCTTTCCTTGGGACGATCTGTCCACGTGGTGGATTCGGTAAGTACGAAAAAACTACTTTAAAATTGCTTTGACGGAAACGTTGCTTTCAAAGACATATAACTTAGACATATAACAAAGATATATAACTCTTCTATGCGTGCCTAATAATTACAAGTTGAACATGGTTACTCTGATACACTTTGAAGAGATTATTTCTTGCGATTAAAAAACTGTCGCCTGTGTTCGGTCTGGCGATATGGTTCTTTTTAGAAAGACCAAAAGTTTTAATGTATTAGTAATATGCATGTTATCTGTTTGGCACTTTACACAATTTTAATTGCTTACTTTTCTTTATCTGGACGAAGAAAGAGGTGAAAGATATTTTTACATTATGAGCAATTAAGAACCATTCATTGATTCATTTAATGCAATCCACGTTAGGAATTTCTTTCTTAAATTTTTATTAAAATATAGAATTTCATCTATTGATTTCCTTTCTGGATCGAGAGCATTCAATTACATTTTTAGGTACATATCTCGAAGTAGGTTCGAAAATATCTAAAAGAGTAGATCAATGCGTAAAGACTTAAGAAGATTTAGCAATTAAAATTCAACAAAAAAAAAGGATAGTCATACAAGTATGCTTCTTCGAGAATACAGAAATCTAAAATCTCAAGGTTTTCATTTTACCAAGACAAAAGCTCAAAAAAGTATGCCACGTATGAAAGCTTCACGAATTTTTCAAAGTAATCTAGACAATCACGAAAATGTTAGAGGACTTCTTTGTCACAAATTGGTTTTAACACTAAACCTACCGAGCCTTAAAAGTATATAACTGGTACATGTTCCTTATAAAAATGACAAGATTGATTTTATTTAGACTTTGTGCAGCTCCCATTGTAATATGTGCTCCACTAAAGATATCTATACAATCATTTCTTATGAAATAATTTTTATTATATCAATAATCGTGAAATAAAAAATCTGGAACCGGTCATCTTGATCGATGATGGTAAGTTTAGTGTTAAGGCAAAAATTAGTTGTCAGTGACGTTGGAAATTTGCGATGAGATGCAGGGATCGTTTTTCAATCTACCTGCGCTACCGAAGTCAACGAGTCAGGGAGAATGTTTGCTAAACCTAATTTCACCTGCAAATAAAACAGTCGCAGCAGGCCAACGCCATCGTAAATCACCGCCCTCGAATGGCTACTACAACTTTAACAACCCCGATGGGACCTTTGGCATAAAATATAGTTACCGTGATAAATAATTATCGAAAAGCTATTAAGATCGATCCGTTCTTCAAAGACACACAGTTTTACAATACAAATTCTTTGCCCGACATCGACAATTTTTCTGTGCCCGGCAAAATAGGTTTTGCCGCCAGGCTTTCAGAGCTTTTTCATTGTCCCAACGTGAATGTCAGTTGTCACCAAAATGGCGCCCTACCTGCCTGCAAAGTTTCATAAAAATCGACACTTCTGCAGGCTCAACTGTACATTTTCACAAACCACGAAATTCTTGGAAAAATTCGCGCTATTTCGATCTGTAAAATTATTGCATACATTTTCTACGTTAGTTTACGATCAATTTTAGTTTTCATTAATTTTTATATCAATCAATTTTTAATCAATCTCACTTAAAATAAGACAAAATTTATTCGTGCAATTTTATTTTTATTTATTGTTGTTGATTTATCATATCTTTGGGTTTACGTGCTTAAAGAGAACTATTTTATCCCTTCAATATGGCCGACAACCGATAAAAAAATGCCTGTCAAATATTTTTGTAAGAACCACTTCCTATCAAAATTTCGTCAGACTGGACGGACGTCACTACAACATGTTTCCCATCAGTCAAAATTTGATTGAAGTTGCCTTAATGGTTTGGTGGAAAAAATGGGTCGAGAAGTTTTTGTGAACTTTCCCAGAAATGCCATCGGGGATTCTCTTAAAAATTATGTAGTATGTTAGTTGCTCGCATGCAACATACAAAGCTATATGAATTCGTTATAGTAAATACTGATTATTATACTAATTATAGTACTGTACTTTGAAAAATTCGATTCTTGTACGATTTTTCAAATTTTCTAAAATATATTTATCAAACGCATATGTTGCAGTAGTTCGCAATTGGACGATGCACGATATCCAAAATGCTAAAGTAGAAAATAGTAAATTTTAATTACGTTCTCCTCGAAACCATATTTCAAATGTGCATGAACAATTAACTTCACACTCTTGTGCATTCGATATATGTTTACTAATAATAATATGAAATCAAAGCAATTATTTTTGCCAATTTCATAGCCCGCTATAATTAACAGAAGGATGCAAAAGTCAATGTTCTAGAGACTTCTAGCTCTGAAATGAGTCTAAATTTATTATCGTTCGATTATTTTCACGAAATCATCACAGTTTAAAAGTTATTAACTTCCTTAATGATTTATGGACTCCCGTATTGAATTCTTTTGAAAGACGAAAGTATAATTAATATATTAAATATGCTAAAACACTGGGGCAAATGCTAAATCATGTATTGCTTCGTGAATGGCTTATTATCGCTGACTATGACCATGGATGGAGTCTGCTGGGCTGTAGTTTACAAGGATCCTGAACGTAACAAGAGCATGCTCGTCTCGTGTACTGTTGCTTGGCAGTTTGAAGTTCATGACGCGTCAGTCGCTATTGTTAATGGTAGGCATTGTTAATCGTACTTGTTACCCAAAATGCATGGTAATAAATTAATTTCTAGATCCACAATTCCATTATTAACCCTTTGCACTCGGAGCTATTTTAACTGGAATATTAAACATTTCTTCCGATCTAGAATATTTCCATTCCCTATGATTTTTGAAATTTTATGGATACGAAATTGGTATAATACCTCATACAATACCTAAATGTTTAGTAATTGATTAGATACCGATATATTTAATAATGTAAACAATATTTTGAATAATGGTACAGCAATTTTTAGTGGTGCCTCAGAGGGGACAACCGAGTGCAAAGGGTTAACTCGTTCAAATATGAGAATATATGAAGTTGGTCAAATTAAAAAGTAGATTGTTTGCACCATGGAACTGATCGGTTTAAACAATTTATTTTTAATCTCCGATAGATTATATAGATGCGTGATAAAATGATCCCCGCAACGCGCAAAATGGCCCTTAACGATTGTTTAAACGTTCGCGGATCCGTTCCGCGTCGCCGTCATTAAACTTTATTAGTATAGCCAGCGGAATCCTCTTTCATTCCGTAAACTATTTATGAGTTTTGAGGTTGATTGTAAGAAGGAATGGCACCAACGACCCAACCACGAGTCTCGAAGCCGTATAAATCTACCTTAAGTGTCAGAAAACGACCGCGAAGATGCGCGAAACACTTCGCTATGATTCATGGGGATGATATTACAACGTTGTTCCCAGTGCGTTTTAATAGTTACGTTCACTGCAGGGTGGCATTAAATGTCCCGGGTAGCAATCGTGCCATGCCGTGTTCTCAATGAACGAACTATCCGTTGTTTTTCATACTTTGCAGCGAATAGTATTTTCGACAATGTTCTCGTATTGCAGTTTCACCGGAACATTCCTTCGATAATAACGAGATTTTCAACACCGTTGGCTCCCATACACCCCCATACCATTATCGATCCACCCTCATGCTTCACGGTTGGATGTAGATTTTTAAGATCCATTTCTCTATTTCTCCAAATTTTGTGGCATCCATTTGCTCTAAATATGTTAAATTTGCTTTCGTCAGAAAATATAACGCGTTTCCAAAAATCTTTATCTTTATTGACATATTTTTTAGCGAAATTTAGTCTCTTCTGCTTATTAACTTTGCTAATAAACGGCTTCTTTCGAGGAATACAACCATGGAAATCATTTTCACTGTGGGGATACGAAATTATATGAAAAAGAGGAGAAAAAGGAAAGAAGCGTTTCGTTCTAGACCCGCTAGAGGACTCATCAGTAAGGCTAACTAGCGGGCCCTGCCTTAGGCGGTGGGATATTGGCAGGCGGTTGAGGACGGTATATATACAAATCAGTGAGGAAGCAGGTACTAGCGAGAAAGGATAGACTTTGACTGTCTATCCATCTTGTGGCAAGCGTCGGAAGTTAAGCGACGCCACATCACGAAGGGTTCTTCGACAAAGTTCAGGATGCACTTGTTTTTTAAAACTATTGGCGACTAGTGTTGAAAGTTTTGGACCAGAAATTGTATTGTCTTTTTTTATTTCACGCACAATTGTATTTTCTTCCATCTTCGTTAATTTCTTGGGCCGGCCAGAACGGACTTTATCCTGAAGAATTCCGGTGGTTCTTAACTCTTTCATTATGTAATGAACGATAGATTTACTTCTCCCTAATAATTGAGCTATTTCACCATAGCTTTTGCCTTCATTATGCCATTTAATTATCAATTTCCTATCGGTGATGCTTGTTTCTGATTTTTTTTGTGTACATTATTAATATAACTTTTACAATCTTATTAATACTGGCAGCACCATTACGACGCGGAAAGTGTATAATGCCAACTGAGAAAATCAATGTTCACATTCAAGGTTTGTTTTGTATTACAAGTTTCATCGTTCGAATACTTTTGTGGCGTTCATTTAGCCGATGTTATTAAGAAATGTTTTATAAGTATTGTTTCTGTTATCAAAGACACTTTAAATTTAACATGTATAATCATGATACTTATATGTTACTATAGGAATAAAAGTATTTTGTAATTTGTAATATGACTTATATTTTTTAAGCGTTAAACTTTTCATTTCAGAGCGTTCGAATACTTTCGTGACTCATTGTATATTAATTAATAGAGACAAGTAATTTAAAATCAAACTGATTGATGCGCAATTTCAACAGCTGTTATTAAAAATGTTAGCTCCGAGTTAGAAGTAAATTGGTCACGCGAAGCCATTTCGATCGGAATCGACAAATAATTTCAACCTGTTCAACCAACTGTGTCTGCAAATACGAGTCGGCGCTGCTCCAATGATTCTTACTGTTCCATTATACTAACTTAACTAGTTGGTACCGGCATTAATCATTGGCGCAATATGTATACGGCTTCAGGCTGCAAGGTAAATAGCAGCTGAAATTTGCGAGCCGCGTGCGCAAATACATAAGTACGGCGAAATTTATCACACGTAAGAAGAAATTTCGTTTTGCAAGCGACCAATCGCGTTCCGTCGAATTACACATTCCTCGATCACGTGCAACAAGCTCGTAAGAAACGAGAAAGGGTGCGCGGATGTGGGTGGACGGTCAGAATTAATGAAACCTGGTAAATTGATCACGTACCCGCTACGTGAACGTGATTCGTTGAAACGGGGCGCTTCAATATGTTCATAATGAACGAAGAGCAACTGAAACAAGTTCGAAATCGTTATTGTTTAAAGCTCGACAGGCTCTTCTGAAACAATAATTCCATAATTCATGAATGTGATCAAGAGGGACGGAAATAATTGATGTGCGGGGAGGGGGGCACATTGACAGCGTATGTTGATAATTACTCGGAGCATTATGACTCCGGTTAATGGCACAAACACACGCGCGGCCCTGAGTGACTTTTACAAATTTCTGTTGTATTAGTTTACCGTCTCGCGACGCTTAAAAGCAGTAATGTTGAATATAAAAAGATATTATATGTTCTCTCGCGAAATTACTTATTATTTCGCGAATAATGAAGGGGGACGACGCGGAATCCTGCCATGTGTAAATCAATCCACGATTTAAACCATTGGACGGTACAACAGAACACGTTTGGAATTCGATAACGCGATATTGTTTAAATATCGAATACTGTTTCGGCATTGCTTGATCGAATTAATGACATGAAACGCAATTTATCAGGACGCCGCGGATCCATTAACATATTACGTTCCCCGCGCCACTCCGGTGTCCTGTGTAAAAACTGTAATACTATAAATAATGATTAAACATGCAAGGTAAATGAAAATTTACTTTGCATAATTAATTATTCATCACGCGAGATACACAAAATATGCGCGTACCCAAATATTCCGATAACTCTTTGTCGCGTTCGCGCGGCCGAATTTTGATAAAAGCTTTTATATCCGGGCAGAACGTTATATGTTCATTCCGCCGTTTCAAAAGAATCAAATTATCACTGCTGTTTGCAAATATCGTACATTGACGTTCCGGTAAATTGGTCTCTACAATGGCCAGTGATGTTCGCATTTAGTTCCGATTTAAATAAAAGAAAAACAATGTTGAAGAAATCCTGAGTGCCGCACAGTAATAACATTACTTTGTCAATTACGTGTATATTAATACGAGGTTCGTAATACTTGTAATTTATTTTATTGTGATTGAACTGTCGGATTTTATACCAATTCTGATTTTCATGTACACGCTGTAAAGAAATGTTTGGTTTGATTTTTTACAATGAAGATTTGTAAAAAAAGTTGATGTAAAATTGTTCTTAACCTTGACATTCAAGATCGAGTATTTTTTTTCATTGCATCGTATTCTTCGCATCGTCAGGATAAAAGTGGAATACAATACAATGAAGAAAAATATTTGAAAAAATTCCAGACATTCATAACTTTTGAACAGGGTTGCGAATTCTAACCCGAACCCGGTTCGGGTTATAAAACCCATTCTAACCCGCCTAACCGGATTACAGAAGACTTCTTTAACCTGCCTAACCGGGTTAACCGGGTTACAGAAGTCTTCTGTAGCTCGGCTAGGTGTTCTGGTTAAAATACCTATTTCGGTATAACCGATATTCCACCGAAAGCGAAATAAATGCCGGTTTTTCGGTTTTTATAATGGAAAGGATGCCCTATATGAAAGAGAACACAACAGTTCATATCATTTGCAGTGCAATAAAATTGTTAGAGATTTAGGTGAACTATTCATGCATCAATTATCTATTGCATGCGCCCCACGTTTTTCGTTTTAAATCTTACAAGTATTTTCATAGCTATTCAAAATTCACAATCACAAATTTTCAGATCTACCTGTATGGGGCTAGGAAAAATTATTTTATACTTTTTAGTCCGTTTTAAAAACGTGGTATTTTTAAAAAATTTATTTTTATTTAAATAATTTCCATTAAATTGTAAGACTAGAACTGACAAACCGATAGAAATGAGATTTTAGGAGCTTAGAGTGAAAACATAAGAGTATCCACTCAAAATGTTGTTATTTGAAAAAAATGTTGTTATTTGAAAAAAAATGTTTTTTTCACCATTTATTTTGCACTTGTTTTAAACAAATGCCGTATTTTCATAGTGGGCCACTTTTCAAAAAATTGAAAAAATGGGGATATAGCTCCAAGTGTCCCCTTTACGGAACTCTTTTTAAAAAGATGGACATTTGAAAATTGACAAAATTAAAATTATTTGAAGTGAACGCTGTACCGCGATATACAATCTCGGACGGCCGAAAAACACAGTGGGCTGGATCGTAACATTTTACTATAACTCTACAACCATAAGAGATATCGGGATGAAATTTCCACTAAAAAATTAATTCTATCTACTTTATTAGCGAAAAATGTGTTTTTTTAACTTGCAGAACTTATTTCTTTTTAATTGTAGATTATTTTGCAGGATATTCCATATATGTGCTTTTTTAAAGGTCTTAAAAATTTTCGGCTTCCACTTTCTCAAGGGTTAAGGTCTTATAAAGAGAACTGCGTTTAAAAAAATCCTGTAAAATGAACCGTTAAATAGATCCACAGCAAGCCACGGTCGCAGGCTTTAGGCATCTTAGCCGGGGTATTAGGGATAGGCATCTCCCGGGGTGTAGGGAGGGAAGGTGTGGAGGGGTTCAAGTACTTTATGGAACATTCTAGAACGCTAGTTCCCTGGTGAGTTTTCTCCCACTCCTGGATACGGGGATTGCAGTTTTCCTATGTAGAAAAAACGGTATATTTGGCAATAGCGAAATCAGCCGAAATCCACTCGCGACGGGACATTTTGACCGCTGCGCGGAGAGCCGACGCGTATCTCGGACTTGCGTCGACCCGAGGCGCAATGGTGGGGGAACGGCGTTGCGGAAGGGCAAGGGGGGAGACTAGTCTCAATCTGTCATTTTACTATAACTTTTGAACCATAAAAGATATCGAGATGAAATTTTCACTAAAATTCATTAAAAAATTATTCCTACCTACTGATAATTATCGTAACAAATATATTTTTTGTAATCATCTTTTAATTAATTCTTTAAATTTTCTTGTCTTAAAATAAAATTAAAAATTGTTCATTTGTTACTTATTTAGTTTTTCAGATCATTTAAATCACCGATGTCTTTAGTTTTAAATTTCTCTGTATTTGCAAGCAATGTTTTTTCTAAGTGCATAAATTCTGCAGTTTTATCATTATTGAAGTCACACCATGATTCTGTACATAAAAAAATAAAATCGGTATACCATATTCGAACCGTTTGCTTTATTAATATGTCTATGAAACAGGATCGATAATCATTGATTTTAACTAGCTAATCAGACATGGACATAATTACAATTGAATTAGTCCATACACCAAAATTATGTAGTAGTTCTGTTACATTAATTTATAATAGACTACACTGTAATAAGTAATTCAGATTCTTTTTTATTGGATGGAATTACCAAGATGGTATTCAATTAATTAGATTCATATTATGTTATTCGTAATTGAAAATGAAGTACTATTACAAGGTACAATATAATTGAATCACGAATGAAAAAATATTAATTAATGGCAACCGAAAGAGTGAGGTAATGGAAGATAAAGAAACACATATAAACGTCAGCGAAGAAAACTTATCATCAAAGACGAATATTATTTGTAAAACCCAACTCTCGGAACTGAAATATACGTCTACGTCATATTTTCTTTGTCTACAGCGTCTCATTAAGGAAGGTACGCTGAACAGACATGGAAGATAAATATTAACATTTATCTCAGTTCTTCAGAGCTCCGAGCTGTAATTTAATTACATTGTATTTGAATTACATTATACATCAATCGTGATGTTGATGAAGTAATTAGTACAACTCTATATCTAGTAGTCGAGTACCTCCTCAAAGTAAGGTCATTAAACATTCGATTTCATAAAACGCAAAATTTGTATAAAGTACTTTACAATCTGAGTGAATGTTTTAATTTTGATCAAAATATTATTTCGGCAAGTTTCCTTCTTAGAAGCTGTCGATAGATGTCTATAATAATTTTTTCTTCTTCTTTCTCTCCTCAGAATAACGTTCTCGTTATTCACTATACTCTGCAATATATATACATTATGTTGTAATAAATCTCATTAGAGATTTGTAATAAATCTTATTAGGGATTTAGAGGTTTGTAATAAATCTTATTAGAGAAATTATAGCATTATACGAAAGACGTTGACCTACTGATTAGCAACCAATCCTTTGAGGTCAAATGTCGACATCTCCACCCTAAGTACAAGCCACCCTAAGTGGAAAACATGGAGGAAGGTGGTGCGGTCATTGAGAGTGACAATGGTCAAAGAACTAAGAGGGCAGTCAGTTAGAGACAGTTGTAATAAATCTCATTAGAGATTTAGAGATTTGTAATCCATCTCATTAGAGATTTAGAGATTTGTAATCAATCTCATTAGAGATTTAGAGATTTGTAATAAATCTCATTAGAGAAATTATAGCATTATACGATACACGTTGACCTACTGATTAGCAACCAATCCTTTGAGGTCAAATGTCGACATCTCCACCGTAAGTACAAGCCACCCTAAATGGAAAATGTGGGAAATTGTGGGTGGCAATGGCCGAAGAACTAAAAGGACAGTTAGAATCAAGTAGAGGCAGTCAGTAGCGGCAGAGCAAGCATGCGTTCAATACAGTTAGAAGCAATTAGACATATTCAGTATAGTCAGAAATAGAAACAACACAACACAACAGTCAGTCAGAATAGTGAGACGCAACCCTCAGGTGGCACTTCTCAAATAAATCAGTGTTCAACGGTTGAACTTCAACCCACAAGTGTTGAGTCAATTCATGTAGTTCCACATGAGTGGTCCATCGATTTACAGTCGGAAAATGCAATACCCAAAGGTCTCGATTTACTCGGCAGTCGAATCCTTAACAAATATAAAAAAAATCGAGAGAAGAGTCAATACAAGGAAGAGAATATGGGGAGGAATACAAAAGCGATGGGAAAGAGGGTAATCGCGAAGAAACTTTTGTGCAACCGATCCACGAGTACAGCGAGAGAGAGTCTCGAAATTGAAAGAAACTGGAATAAGCCATGAGACGTTTGGTGCTGCAACCCGTTCAGCCGGGGCTTGCGCGACAGGGGCATTGTTTGCGCTCCGCGCGACGATAATTTTCTCAATTTCCTACGATCACGGAGTTCTCACTCAATCGGGGCCGTGTGCACAGATGGTCGAGCAAACTGTTTAGAGTGAGAGAGCCCGGACTCGGTTGCTCGTTCGATTCCCGCCACGTGACCGATTCCGGTCTTTATTAATTCTCAGCGACGTGTCCTGTTCGGTGACGATTCCGGAGGTCCCCGCCCGGCGAGAAACTGTGAGTCGTTTGTTACCGGCCGTATTTTCGTTTTATGTAAAACGCCAGAGATTGCGGCCGTGCCATGAGATTGAAATATGCACACAACGTGCTACGCATGCACCAGGCTCGCGCGCGCTCGCTGCACGGCGGCACGGAAAACAAAATCACCGCGACAATTCGCGGCACGTTTCTCGCGCTAAAAGTGTCAACCGCGTTGAATTTATAGTGTTTTTACTTGGCCAGAAATTGAAGCGAAGTAAACAAAGACCAGCCGTGACTACGTTGTAATAATGTTGCAAGGAAGGGCACACGGTGCTACAGAATCGTCAAAACGCGGAAGAAATTTTCGACTTCGTTCAACATGAAATCTAACGAATATAGTAGAACCTCGTTTATTGCACGGGGTCCTCGCCATAATATACTAGTGACCCCCACCACGAAGTGTTCAAGGTCCTGGAACTTGTGGTGGAGATCTACACAGAAACGAAAGAAGATCGACACTATAGATCACTATAATCACCCCTTTTGTTGCACAGCTTTGTAGCGCCGCCTCGTTAGGTCATATGAAGATCATTCACTTTTTTGAAATGAGACATATATTCTTTATTGCACCACTTAATGCATCTTGGTTTTCTCTACAAGAATACACAGAGTGAATCACGAATCGTGATCAGTAGAAATTACTCTGTTATTAGCAGTCCGATCGAAAATGTTTTTATCGGGTACAGCATGGTTTCAAGAGAGCTTCCACCGTGATTATAGCAAATTTTTTGTCAACTCTTCTTTTTATGATTTTTCAAGGTCACCTTCAATTTTTCGCAAATACACCTATAATTTTTTTACGCCTATTTGTTAGAGGATTTCAAGGCGAATATGGAAAAATACCATAACATTAAAAAAATTGCTGTTTTAATCTTTTTTTCGTATCAATAGGATTTCGTATCAATAGACTAGCTGTAGCCATCCTCCACTAATCCCTTACAATGTTTCATATTTCATGCTCCTTCATGATTCCACCGCTGACAAAATAGAAAAGCATTTCTATCCGTAACAGCATTATTTCGATTTTATAATTACACAAAGTTATAAAAAGTATATCAATAATTGTCGAAACATATTGTAGATCAATGTCAAAAATACTCTCAGCTTTTGTTTAGGAGAAAGAAATATAATCCAAAAACACAGATTATTAATGCCCTTTCTGAGACCCAAGGTGAAGAAACAACAACAGCGAAAATGCTGAACAACACTATTTCCTTTGAAGCAAAGTGTCTTTACCTCCTGAGCTTCTTGCAGCACCTTTATTTCTTTGCTCTGCTTTTTAACGAAATCTGTTGTTTTTTGCTCGTTTACTTTCTCCTGAGGGGTCTTTACATACATATTTCGTAGCACGGAGCGACACGTTTGCGAAGTTCTCTTGAATTTGTGCTAGCTTCAATGGAAATATTGCGTTGCCCGGGACTATCCAATTGTTTAATCGTAGCAGAACGTTCATGCTGCAGAAATTTTGACGGGAGTTGCTCGTGATATTGAATTTATGCTTTGTTCTCTTTCTTTTTCCTCAAAAAATTTGATTCAACCGTGGCTCTCTGATGTTGATTAAATGCTGTATTATTAAAAAGCTAACGACAAGGACTTTTACGATGGGACGATATTCAACTGAAATAAGACAATTGATTTCGATCAGCGGATGGAATTAGAAAATATAAGAGAATATAATTCGTAATAATTAGGTTAACCTAAAAATTGAAAGATGTGTCAAAACAAATGACAGATTTCATGAAACATTGATTTTGATTGGAGGCAATGATTCCCGTTTAAATGTTCACTTGCTATTATTATTATGGGACAGAGGGAAATGACTTCGAATTTCTGTAGAAGAAATTTTACTAGTTTCATTATTAAATATGTCAAATTCTTAGTACTAACAGGCAAGGGGTGATTGTACATTAAAAAAATAAGTTGGAAATTTAGAATAATATTGATATAATATTTATAAGTTATTATTAACTACAAGAATTAGGTACATGTGTATGTTGAGTTGTAAGACAGTTTCGAATTATTTGTAAATTTGGTAATATATCAGACTTTTCTCTGGATTTTCGGAGATTCTCTGGTTTCTAGATTATGGCAAAGAAAATAAAACAGAAATTAATAATGCAATTTTTGGAGTTACATGCAATGCTTTGCTGGAGATTCGTTTTAATCAAAAGCTATTTCAATTTCTTTAATGGAATTTTGTAATTTAAAGCTAATTTCCAAAATTGTATGAATTGCCTCGAAAGGAAATATAGCTTGCACCTGAATTCTGAATCTGAATTTATGCATTGCGGAGATTCCAAGAATAGCAGACATCCGTGTTACGTCACTTTAATGCCATCGGATTCGGAAGTCCATTATTCATTTGCGCCACCCTTCGATTAATTATTATCCTGATAAACGTCACCCGGTGTGCGATTCGGCGATAAATCGTTATTCCACAAACAGGTGCAACCGATGAAACGAGCAATTGATCTCGCGAACATCACGCGAGGTAATTAACCTCGCTATTTTTTAGGGAGGATCAACGATTATAGGATGAAACATGTTGCAACCTTGTTCGACATATAAACCAAATTCGATTACAACTACAACTGTGAGCACAATTAAAATAGATACAGTTACGTACGTAGTCAAAAAATCATTGAAAGACACAAATAAATACAAATAATAAATAATCACGCTATTTTCGTTCACTATTAATTCATTATATGATCTAAATTGAAGTTAATTGAATTTTTCGCAATGCAGAAGATTATTTAAAATACCGATCGAGCAATTAGAAAAATCAAAGAGTTAAAAGAGTGCGGATGCAACGAGACTACCCCGGACAATTCTTTCAGCTTTTCAGAAGTGGTTTTTGTAACATGTGATTTAGCATCGGGTTCGCAAAGCATGAAGAACCCTTTGTGTATTCTATAGTGTATTCTATCAAGGTTTATTGTTGGAACAAATACTAACAGCCACTCACTCTGAATTCGGTTTGCAATACAAGTTTATTCACTGAATACTAACGCTATACTGACACACGACAAAGAACAGGAACGCCGAATTCGTTTTAATACTGAAAGTACCGATCGGCCAAAGTGACTAGTCAGCACTTTTTGCAGAAACTACAGGAGTGCATGAATTAAGATTTTATCGACTTTCATTGTAGAGTGCGCACGAATAAATCGATTTACTCGATATCGTTTCATAAAAACAGTTCTGTACTTCGAATTATTCTGAAGTAGCATGTATAAAATAAGCACTGCAAGTTTCATAGCTCTCATTTAGTCACGAAAAACAGTATAAATATTGGGTTGGAAAGAAAGTTCGTAGCGTTTTCAAATTAAGAATCGAAGATAAAATTAAGGTATTTATTCGTATGTTTATTCAATAACACGAGAAGTTGCCTCGGAAATGGCAAAAAGTAATAGAACAGAATGGTTATTGAATAAATCTATGAATAAATATCTGAATTGTAGCTTTCAATTTTAATTTACAAACGCTACGAGCTTTTGTTCCAACCCAATAAAACGATCTTTCGGAATTAATGGAACTCATTATCTGCGATGTCTATTCGTTCATTAATACATATATGCACAGGGTATCTCTCATTTGATAATACATTCGAGGAAAGATGAATCTGCCGGAAAAAATGAATTTCAAATATGGAGTAACATTTGTGTGCAAAGTCTCACTTCAAATTCTATCAAATAACACGCATGTCTAGTTAAAATTCACGCTCAATTTTTTTCAATATGAACAAAGGCATTCCCTTTACTTTTTCATCTTGATCCATTTCTTTTATTTCCTCATGCTGGTCCACTCCTTTTATATTTTCATGTTGATCCACTCCGTTTATTTTTTCATGTTGGTCCATTCCTTTTCTCACATATTGCCAATTTTAACGCTAAATCTACCGACCATCAAAAGTGACTGATGTGTATAGTATTATAAAAATAACAAAATTAAATTTATTTATATTTTGTGTGATTTTTACTATAATATATACTGAAGTCAAAAAATATATTCAATAAATTCCAATGAAAACACCTTTACAATTTCAATAATTGTCAAGTAAAAAATCTAAAATGGGTCATTTGACCTACTACCCTCGTGGTAGGATTATATATATATATAGGATTATATATATAATATATATATATAATCCTATATATATATTATATATATAATCCTATATATATATATATATGTATAATATGAATACGACGCGCAGAATGATTTCTCGGATCCATTTCCGACGTATTAATATCATATTTGTGCAGAAGCAACTGTTGTCGTTGTATTTGCTTTTAACGTTATGAAATACCTCCTGCGTGCAATATATGCAAATACATTATTTGTTTCAACCAATGTTTTACGAGGGGTGATTGAGGTAAAATATCCGTTTTAAGTGAAAATAAATTTTCGATTTCTTATACAAAAAAGAAAACGATCATTTAGCGAGACAATCATGCTTTAGAAATACAAAAAGTGATATGAAAAATAATTTTGTTATCCGTGATTTAAAATTAGATATTAATTTCCTGGTGAATTGGAACTCTGACATTGGGTAAAATAGTAATATTTTAACGAATTCAACAATGTCAAATTATATAATAAGCCAAACCAAAAAGCAACGCTTATCACTCGACTGCAGAACTTTAAACAAAATAAAATTGTCTTTATACAAAATAAAATTGTCTTTATACAAAATAAAATTGATTTAAAATTAAAAATTAATTTCCTGGTGAATTGGCAATCTGACATTGCGTAAAATAGTAATATTTCAACGAGTTCAACTATGTCAAATTATATAATTAACCAAATCAAAAAGCAACGTTTATCATTAGACTGCAGAACTTTATACAAAATAAAATTATTTGTATCAACTGCAACAAACGAGGGCCAAGTAAAAATTTCTTTCATTCTTTAATAATGTTCATGAAGTGAAAGTCTAGACCCAATTTAAAGAGATTAAGAAATTACTTTCTTGCCTACCCAATATAATCGTTATTTCTAAGATGGGGAACGAATGATGAGAGGATGTAATTACCGTACTCGATATTGCAAAAGTGTGTCAAGTTGTAATAATTTCCCCAGCTACCGCGTGATAAATCATTTTGCAACGGATCATGCACCGTTGCTGCGTTGACGCGGGGTTTAATAAGAGGCGTTAACGCAAATTCCGGGATTTCAACGTTCGTCAAACACCGACTTTTATTTGGACACGTTTCGAGGAGCAAAAGCATCGAGCTTCCGCTGACGGTTGCAGCTTTCGGAGGAATTCGGGAACGTAAATCTGTTCTCGTAGACGGCGACGACGACGCGCGATGGGAAGTTCCGCGTTGCCAACTTCACTGCCTCAACTTTGATGTACGAACTATGAGCAGCCGTACTATAACCAGAATGTACACTTTAAAATGCAAATCTCTGGCAATATGCATTTCCGCAATGAACACCCCGCGTGTGAACTTCACGCTTTCTTCAGTTAAATGATACTGCTACTACCAAAACGTATTTTAGTTGAAACAACTAACGAAAGAAGTTAGGCGAGCAATGTCTCGATGTATGTGAAAACTTCGGGACTGAAATGTCACTTATATGACGGACATTATTTTTTGATTTCTTATCGTCAGGGTCGAACGTAGAAAAGGATAGCGAGTGAACAAAACATCGACGTCAATGCTAAGCCCAGTGTCACTAGATTAAGACTTCTCTCTCACTCTACCATTCGCCGGTCACGTGACGCGAATTTTGTCTCTGTCGTGCATGTGTCACGATGTCACGTGACTAGTGATGGGATCTGAATTACTTACCGTTTCACTAGTTTCTAATAACTAAAAAGGTTGCTGTTGGGAATAGAGATCATTCTACTTGCTATTAGTGATAAAACTAAATAATTATACGTGGCAAGATTTTCTAATCCAATATTGAGTAAGGGACTTAAGAAGCAACTTGATATTTGCATCCAATGCTTGCAAAGAATTCCATTAAATTATTGTTCGAACGTAGATTTTATATGTGTACAGTGTCTGACCGTTATTGGCCATTTCTCCTTCGAACGAACATTCCACATAGTACGAGACGTAACTGGTGATGGGATCTGAATCACTTGGAATCGTTTCGATCCAATATTTAGGACAAAAAATTGGAATCACTTGCAACATAATTCGAAGCTTAGAACTCTTGAAACTCCTGGACGTCTTGAAAGTTTTCATTGTCTTGAAAATCTTGAGACTTGAAACTTTGGAAGGTTTGTAAGAATTGAAACTCTGGAAATGTTACATCTATCGCGAAACAATGATTACGTCATGTCAGCATTGATATGAGCATAGTGTGAACGTGCCAATATTATAAAAAGTATAACATTTATTAAGATTATCACAAGAAATTTAAAATTTTCAAGACTTCAAGATTTTCTAGAGTTTTAAGAATTTCTGATTTCGAGTAAATATCGAATTGATTCGAAACTCTGTGGTGATTGATTTATTCGAAAAATTTGCAAGACAGAGTATTGAATGCCCATCACTACACGTGACTAATCCAGTGACAAAACTTCCTTGTTCTTAGTTATTTCTTTATGAATGTTTATGTTCTTTATGAATTTCTTTATGAGGGAAACTTGTACTAATGTATTTGTGACATTTTTCTGATTGAAACGACACCAAACACGACACCTCGATTATCCGAACCGAAAGTATCCCACTCGTTGAAAGCGTTACTCTTTGTATATCATCTGTAAAGAGTTAATGAGTCATTTCAGTTTGATTAGTATTGTGATTTTGCAGTAAGAATTATATCGTGTTTGGACTCGTTTTAATCAGAAGGATGTGACAAAAGTGTTGATAAAAGTTTCGAACGAAAACAATCAAAAACAAAAAAGTTTTATTATTGGATTAGCACTTTTCTTAAAACAAAAGCTATAGGATGGAGCGTTTAATTTACTCGGAGGCATGTAACTGATATTATAAAAGTATGTAAAGATCAGAAATAAACTGAATTACTGCAGTGAGTAACGCGTAAATAAAGTGGGTCCCGAAGAATCTATTCCTACATGATCGAGTTCGCGTCGACTTCGCGTAGCAAGAAAGAATTACATCCATACGACAATAAGACGAGGTCTGGTCAGCTCCGGGAAGTGCTCGAAATCCCGGAGGACTTCCCTGGAAAGTTTAAGCAGAACGAATAGGTGTAGAGGAAAGGCGGAAAAAGAGTGCGGAAGAGGAAGAGTAGCTCGTCCGAGGCATGAACAGATAGCTTACGTCCACTAATAAGCGGAGTTCACTTTGTGTTCGTAGGATAACTCGGAACATTCTCGAACTTTTTAAAATCCTTCGCGCCCCCTTTATTTTCCATTTTCTATCGCCGTGAATTAACGAGAAACCGAAGTAAAAACCGAGAAACTAAAGTCATTATATGAATTATACGAATTTCAGTTATACGTTTTTCGGTTTTAAACGATGTTCGCCGGGAAGAGAGGAGGGAATTATTATTATTAGGAATTTGATTTGGGAATTATCGAGAATGCACGAACGAAACATAACACGAGTAACATCCATAGCCTACGCTGTAGCAACATTTATATTAAATGTAGTACATATCTAAACACGCATTGATTAAGGTACTCAATTAAAATACATAATATAATACATAAGGTACTCATAAAATACTCAACAATCAGATTCAAACAATTTGATGTGTCTTGAACAGATAATATTAAATTAAGACGTTGTTATTCGTAATCTTTTCGTAAAAACTGATTTTGAAAAATCAAAAAGTAATTGATCGTTTGTTTAATGAACAGGTAATTTTGTTTTTCTAATTAACATAATACATTTCGAAATATACTGCAAGGTATGATTATAAATAAATAACTAGCCAACAACTGGTCATACGAACCCAGAACAATTATGTACAACATGAAACACAAATTTTCACAGACTAGTATAGAATGTAAAAGCACTTAATAGTTTATATCTATGCAGCTTGTTATTTGCGTTTCGGAAGTAATTCTAGTTTCTAAAAATTTCTCGCAACAGCAAATACAAGTTAAACCTGTTTTCCGTTCTATGTAAGTATATTGTTCGCAGACGATCGCCTATGTTATTTTCAACGACCTAATAAGCAAGTTCCTAGACAATATTGAAGTCCTAAAAGTCCTAAAGGACCGCGCGGAAACTTTTCCTGATTCTGTTCGTTTTCGAACTACAACGACAAGGGAAGCAAATAAAGTCCACGCGGGTAGAAAAGCTAAAAGTGTGAAACAAAGTAAAAAGAAAAGGCACCCCAGGGAAAGATGTTGTAGAACACGCGAGACATAATATTGACGAACTGTAAAATAAAATTTAATATCAACCCTTTGGGGCAACAATTTTTTGAGATGCTAAGAATTTTTCCAGGTAACGATATCATGTATAAAAATCTTGAATAATGAAACAATATGTAATAATCTTTCGTTACGTAGATAATTAAATCATATGTTTGCTACTTCGAGAATTAGATTTATCTCGACATTCGTCCTCAAAGGGTTCAATTTTTTGTTAGATTTTTACAGCTAACTATCGATGAGATTATATATTCATATCTCGTTACAAAAACTTATGAATCGATAAAAATATGGCTTCTCTCACAGCTATTTGACGGAATATAAATATGTAACTTGTTTCAATATTTCTACAAGATATTGCAGTGCAAGTGATCCTGAAGAGAATTATTGTTTGAACTATTAATATTTCAATAATTCTTTTACGTTATGGTTATAAAACATTTTTACACGTAACAATTTTTTATTAATCTGTACACGAATTAACAATGCTGCAAAAAACTGAAAACTGTGCAGGAACTTCGTTCAAGTTTAATTTAGACTCGCTACTCCAATATTAATTTAGAGAGTGGTCTGCGCGTTAACCGCATAGAAATTTTAAGTTTGCGAAAATTTTAACAAGGTGGGAATACATTTACTGATAATTAAATTAAAAATAGAATTCTCTTCGGCGCCACATTTCCAATGTAGGCCCAGATACAAAAGTTGTTAACAGCAACTAATATTAACAACTTTTTTATCTGGACCTACATTGGAAATGTGGCGCCGAAGAGAATTCTATTTTTAATTAGTCAAACGTGGGTTAGGCTATTCCACGATTCCGACAAACTGCAATTTTTTAAAAAATTCTCTTACGCGTCATGTAGTAAACTAATTCTTCCAACTTCTTAAAAAAACTAGTTTGATTCAATTTTTAAGAAATTATTCCATTGTAAAGAGCGTTTGAATATCAATTTCAACGACCGTTGCTTATTAATAGACTGCGGATGTTTATGCAATTTTTGTAGACAAATTTTAAGAAAGTGGTACCAAATAAAATTCTATTTTTATTGGTAATAGCATTTGTAGATCCATAATATATAAAAATTGTACTGAATTTTGTTGAATTCAATACTCCAGCATTTTTTGAAAATTTTTATTGCATAAAGATCCGCAGTTTACTTATTAAAAAGTTCCGAAACGAAGTTATTAGGTCAATGTTATGGTCTTGCAAAACTGGAAACGTAGAGATCGTTTTATATTCAGCCACAATTATTCTGACCGCTCAGCTTCATGTTGTGATGGTGCACGTACGCGATTTGCGCACAGTACGTGTAATAGAGACGTAATAGCAGGTTCAATACCGAGTCAAGTACCGCTATAAAACTGTAATTTTGTCAGCGACAAGAAAAAAGATACATCGATCACCGGGTTGATCGATCCACCATCGGCATAGCGTTCGCAGTGGAAGAGCTTTTTCAGAGCGAACGTCTGAGAACTGCTGATCTTGGAAGAATGGCCGAAGGCCCTAAGGATTAGGAAAAGAGGACGAGTAGAAGAAGAATTCCACTCGTAAAACACGAGAGTATGAGGATGAAAGGAATGATCACATATTGTATGTGAACATACAGGGTATCCCAAAAATGTCGTACTTTCTTGAAACAGGCAAATTCCGAGTCCATTTGTAGTAATTTGTTCCAATTCGAAAATGTTCTCCTGCTCGACTTCGTTAAGGACGTAGACTCGATAATGCAAAGATAGTGTTGTTCAGTAGTCAAAAGCGCTAAATAAAAGATCAATCTAGGCCGCAATCGCCCTAAAAAATCGTATTTTTACGTTAAAAGAAAAGCGTAACATTATATTTGTTAGACGTTGTTGAAATCTTCATCACGAGTCTGATTCGTTAAAATACGGCAAGGGGTTAACAAAGCCTCGAAGAACATTTCCTTAAAGGAAAAAGTTACTTGAAATAACCTCAGCAATCACGTCTTTCAAGTACAACATTTTTGGGATACTTATCACCGTGCCCCGTGATTTTTTCGGCGACTCCTCGATTCCCTTCAGAATAGTTTCGTGTTGTCGGCGAGCGAGTATAGGGATATTAGAGGTGCCCCAATTACGTCTGTATATCTTTATGTAAATTTTCTAAGCCGCCGCTGCGAAAGGCGAAGCGCGTGTACCATCCCGCCGGATTTCATCCATGCGTGGGAAGCTCGATTACTGCGTCCGAATAATAAGCGTGTCTTTAACCGACGCAGAAACGATACACGAAAATCCCGATTGAGTTTGTTCGAAAGTTTCGGGCCGAGCTCTAGCGACCTCGCGGAAATTCGATGCGCGCGTTCCGAACGGAACGCGAAAAGTGGATACGCGTAAAGAGAAACAGATGCAAATTGGATTACGCGACATGAAATAAATGTCGCGCGAGCGGGAATATGAATGCGGAGCGGGGTACTTAATGCGTCTGAAATTCAGCATGCGCCTCGCTCGCACTAAATTTTTATTGTAAATTGTCTGTGATGTCGAGCAAGAATTTTCGCGGGATGATTTAACGGGCGAATGTTTGACCAGACGAAACGAGTTTAAGCTTTAATAGATGTATGACGTGCGAGACACGTGACTCGATAAAACTGTCGAGTCCATTTTTGAACTTATTAATCTAATGAACGTTTCGTTGGGTTTTATTTTATTATAAATTTAACTGCAACAGTAAACGAAAAATTTCTGATGGAACGGATAAATGGAGTATCGACAGGAAATATTCGATCAAAAATCGCTGAAATTTTTCGAGCGTTTGTTTAGCGATCAAGTATTATAACGTGACGTATGTTGCACATATCAGCAATATGTACACTGTTTGCATCAATTACCTGACTTTCAGATGATGATCTGAACTGCTGTTAATAACCGATTGTAATTTAACTTTTTTTGGTGAATCTGAAGCAAAAATAAGCTGACCCATATCCGTGCTTTTTGACAATACTCATTATTTATCAAGATAGTGAATATTTATGATATCCACAGAAAATTCATTGATACACTTCATTCATTAATCATATCGCAACAGATATGGTAGCGAGGGTGGTAAAGGTAACGCGTTCAAATCCCTCTTACGATTAATCATTTTTTTTATTTTTATTTTAGCAGTCCGATCGAAAATGTTTTTATCAGAGAGAGCTTTCACGTGATTATAGCAAATTTTTCGTCAACTCTTCTTTTTATGATTTTTCAAGGTCACCTTCAATTTTTTACAAATACACGTATAATTTTTTTACACCTATTTGTTAGAGGATTTCAAGGCGAATTTGGAAACGTATCATAACATTAAAAAAATTGCACAAAAATTGCAAGAAAAGATTGCAAGAAATTATTTTCTAATTCTTTTTTACAAAAAATTTGCTGTAATCACATGAAAGTTTTTCTGAAACCATGTATATGTGATAAAAACATTTTCGATCGGACAGCTAATAACAGAGTAATCTCTACTGATCACGATTAGTGATTCACCCTGTATATTTTGTGCAGGAAATGGACAGCCCGTAGGGTGGTATGCTTCGTAAAACCATTTGAGACATAAATATTGTCGGCAGTATAAACATTTTATGAATGCTAATGAATTTCATAGGTACTTTGCTGTTCTGATATCATTCAGAAAGCAAATTCGGTTCGCGTTGGAGAAAATAGATCTGTCATATATCAATATAGTTGCGTACCAAGAATACTGAAATCAGATAATGCCCGGGAAACTTAAGATATGATTAAGAAAGGAAGTAAATCCAGATATTTTCTGGATACCATAAAATTAAATGTTAATTATCTTTATAAATAATGAGTATTGTCAAAAACGCTCAGACACGGGTCTGCTTCTTTTGCTCTAGATTCGCCAGAAAAAGTTTAATTAACATCAACGATCCCACCACTGTAATCTGTCCTTGTAAGTTAACTAATGCCTGGCGATGACAATACATAGTTCCATGCTGCCATTGTGTATTTTCGGTAAGGATGCGATACCAGCTGAACCGAGAACTAATAGTATGACACATGTGGGGTCTCGGTGAGTCATATGGATCTCGATTTCAGAGGTTTCGGGTATCTAAGCCGTCTGGCTGGTATCGGAGATTTCAAGGATTTCACAAGTTCGGAACTCCCCAGGAGCACCGACGACCTCAGACTTATTGTCGACCACATGAATTTTAGGTATCCATGAAATTCGAAGGCGGCCCTTTGAACTTCTCGAAAAAATCGGAAAATCCTGTGATCAGCTCAAGTGCCAGGTCGATTGTGTAGATTGCGCATGGAAAGTCCCGTGTTGGCAAGAACGAACAATGATGGTATTGGCTTCTCCAATGCCTTGGCTGAATTGTATCAGAGCTCTGTTTAAACAGTACCAGATGACATCTTGATTATCCAGATTGCGTCTAGTATATCCTATGTAGACTAGATAGTACCAAGTAACTCTGAACTTGTTGATTTTGAATTTGTTTACTCCTTCCTAAATGGAACTCTGGCGAGCGGCGACTTCTCGATTGTACGTATTTGTTCTGTGCAATCTACGTTGATTAACCGTTGCTGCACATACAGCCTGCGATAGAAGACGGGAACCATTTTAAATGTTTACAAAAACGGGGTTTTGCACATTTTATGAGTAATAAAAATTACACCGGTCTGGGAAAAATGTTTCCTGTTTAATTAAATAATGGAATTTATACACGGTTTGTTGATTATTTATTAGGCGTGGTTCATAGATTATCGAAGGCAATATTTTTTAATTAGTTGTATGTATATTCTTTGGTAAAAATTGTTACAGCTGTATCATTTTTAAGAATCAGTGTGTAGACTTAACTAATGGTGCCTCTTGTGTTGGTTTCTAGTGGACAGAAAATGGTTGCTGGAGTTGTCACGATATTTTCCCGGTTGGAAATCGCAGTAGCACCAATACATTTCTGAAGCTGAAAGTCAGTATATTTTCTATGGCAATAGCAGCGTACACATACAGTAGAGCTCAAAAATATTTATCTTTTCGTTTGAACAAATGTGTCAATGAACTTGCACAGTTAGAGGGATACATATAATTGATGACATAAACCGACTGTACGTGAAAAAAATCGAAAGTGTACAGAAACATTTTTTCTCGTGCAAATCCGATTGTGAAAGAGTCAAATCCGAAAATTTATTGAGAATGTTATTTGTACCGTGTCTGACTGTCACCGGCTATTTCCACTTCGAACGTTATTTGTACCGTGTCTGACTGTTACCGGCTATTTCTACTTCGAACGAACAATGGTCACAGTGTAATACTTTCTGCGTACCGTTTCACTAGTTTCTAATAACTAACAAAGTTGCTGTCGGAAATAGAGATCATTCTACTTGCTATAAGCAGAATTGATACGATGTAGTTTTATTTAATTAGTGAAAATTCGTTTCTAAATAATTATAGGTGGCAAGATCTTCTAATCCAGTATTGAGTAAAAGACTTAAGAAGCAACTTGTCATTTGCATCCAATGCTTGCAAAGAATTCTATTAAATTATTGTTCGAACGTAGATTTTATATGTGTACAGTGTCTGACCGTTATTGGCTATTTCTCCTTCGAACGAACATTCCTCATAGTACGAAACGTAACTGGTGATGGGATCTGAATCACTTGGAATCGTTTCGATTCAATATTTACGACAAAAAATTCGAATCACTTGCAACATAATTCGAAGCTTAGAACTCTTGAAACTCCTGGACGTCTTGAAAGTCTTCATTGTCTTGAAAATCTTGGAAGACTTAAAACTTTGGAAGGTTTGTAAGAATTGAAACTCTGGAAATGTTACATCTATTCAGCGAAACAATGATTACGTCGTGTCAGCATTGGGATGAATAACAGTATGAACGTGCCAATATTATAAAAAGTATAACATTTACTAAGATTATCAAGACTTCAAGACTTTCAAGAATTTCTGATTTCGAATAAATATCGAATTGATTCGAAACTCTGTGGTGATTGATTTGTTCGAAAACTTGCAAGACAGAGTATTGTATGCCCATCACTAGACGTAACAACTAAACAATATAACTATTAAATACAAAGACCGTTCTACTTACAATAAATAGACGCAGTTAATGAAAGCATTTTGCAAATGAGTATAGTTAATATCATTTTCTAATTATCCATTGAGTAAAAAACATAAACAGCATCTGGATAATAGTATTGAATGTTTATAAAGAAGAATTAAATTAATGTATTACTCCAACATACACTTTATATAGACAGTGTCTGACTATCGCTGGGTTTTTCTACTTGTGTATTGAATACACAATATTCTGTACGTGCCATTTGGCTATTTTCAGATGAAAATATTAATGTGAAGCACGCACCTGAATCGTAGAATAAATAAAGAATATTCTGTGTGCAATGGCTGTAATTTCCTCGGGCAATGCAAGAATCGTATTACTGTCTGAGAGAGACGTCCATGATTACAATTTTATTGCTTCCATCACGGATGTTATTCCGCGACGGAAAGCCTTGGGTCGGCCTCGCGGGGAAGTGAGCACGCGCAATTAACGAAAAACTATAAAGGGCCGATGACTTTCAGAACAATACGCACAAAGGATCCTCGCAATACTATTCTTAATTACTGTCCTGAATTGATTTGTCCCGTTATCGTACCCTTCGAACTTCAACCGAGCGGAACGTCCGGCTGTAATTGCGTTCGAGCCGTTCACGACGACGATGACGACGACAACGAGTAACGACGTCCGGGAGATGGCGGCTAGATTACGTCTGCCCGCGGAATTTGTTGCTTGCGCGTGTAATCTACCGAACAATTCAAATTCGAGCGACTCTCCTGCGGCCGGCCGATTACAAACAACCCGCCTGGGCCCATTATTGTTCCGGACAAATATTGAAATAGTTCCGGGCTCCTTGCAGTCATTATAATTAATTCCGGATCGAACTAGCCGAGGGCCAGCCGCGTGCTCGAATCCAGTCAACTCGATCCAGGTCCAGGCTCTCAAAACTCGCGTCCGCGCGCGTAAACCGCACGGAATTCTCTGATTTCGAGAAAGTTTCGCACCGGTTACATCGTACAGTGGTTACCAAGCTGTATGCGCGAGAATGGATATCCGCGGTTGATTGATAAACGACGTCGAGACAAAAAGCATGCCGGGTCACTAGGGTAAACCTTATTTTTCAACTATGAATTTTAGCAAACCCACCCCTAAAATAACTAATTTTTTTCTACTCAATAATTTGCTCGCAGTTGTTGTGAAAAAAAATATATGAAATGCAGAAGATAAGTTCGAATATTTTCGTCTTTTTTTCATTTCAATATCCTAATTAACAACCGAGAAAGAAGATGATACAGTTGAGGGTGTTTATCCTCATATTATCCTTAAATAAGGGGTTAGTAAAATAGAATGCACACGCACACGCACATGTACATGATTCAAGGCGTGCATCTGATGGTGATAAAAAAATCCTGTGAAGGTCATTTTAATGGTTTCCTCAAGGTCACCGCATTTTTTCCTTCATATTAACGCGTCTTTTTATAACGCGATGTGATAGTCGAGATAAGTTCAACGACCTACATGCCATGACCTTGAGGTGACCTTGAAGTGACCTTGAAGGCGAAATAAATCAGTTTAAGTTTGACGAATGCAAAAGTAATACAACGAATACATATACAGTATATACTTATATGTACGTATAATCTGCATACAGTGAAATTCTGCAAAACTTGATGAACTTGTTTCGATAATTCTTTTAAAAATGACCATCGAGCTAAAGGTGTACAGTCACACCCAGAACGAATGACTTTTCTCACACTATGTACACCATCGGCAGCAGAAGATTTCGCGGCTGGATGTTTCGAGTAAAATTCGCGACACCCTCGTTATACCATTCATTAAGAGACCCCGCTTTAGCGCATCAGCCACTCGACGACGCGCAAGTATTGCCTCCGTCGCGTGGCATCAAGAACTAATTAGAAACGACTGGCGACGGATCCCGTGAAATTTGAAGGAAAACGATGCGTGAACCGGTCTCATTTAATTCGCTCGTTCCATCGCGTCACGCGTAATGCAAAGAAGTGCTCGTTTAATCGTCTCCCCCCGTCGTCCCCCAAGGCCGGTCCCCTTCGTTACCCCGACTGCACTTTTCACTTTTCCCGAGGCTAGCCACCGCCGCCGCGTTCAGTTCCCTCTCTCTTCGCCGCGGCTTTTTTTCGTCGGTTACCTCCATTCACGTTGGTATACGCGGGATTCCGCGGGAAATTCTCCGACAAAGTTGCTTCTGGAATCTCGAGGGGTTTCGACAGTACTTTCCCTAGTGTGCTTATTATCGTGTCGATGTAAACGGGGCATTCTGTGCTCGGAACCGAACGGTGAGCCGATGTTCCGGTTTCGTGACGCTGCGGAGAGCTTATCATCCTTATGGCTTCGAGTTTCCCGGCGTGGGGTGGACCTAGTGGTACAATTACTAAATATTTGAATGATGTGTGTGCGCCCTCTAAAACGGAGCAAATTAACTTTTTTAAAATTGGACCACACGATCTTCTTTTCAACAATTAGAAGCATTGGTTTACTGACTGACGTGCAGGAAAGATTTTGAAAAACTTGGTAGAAATTACATGACAAAATAAAAAAAGATCTTTTCTTTATTTGAGCTTGTACATACATTGCTGTGCAAAAGAAAGGAGCACTCGGCCATGTTTAATAGAAAAGCGTAAGAAATCAAATAAGAACACAGTAAGTTTTGAAAAAGGATTCCGCTGTTCAATTGAATAGTTCTGAGAATATACAGGGTGGCAATTATAAAGCGTTATAGACGAATATCTCCAAAATATTGATTATACGCAAAAATGTTTCAGATGAAAGTTGTTCAGTACCGAGGGGGACATCATGTGGTGGGATTTTTATTTTTCCCGGTGGACACTCCAAGGTGAGGTGAAGATCAATTTTCTTTTTTTAAATGGAATGATATGTTTTCTTGTCCACCCACTCTACCTTCCCCCTCTACAACGCTATTCCCCTCGGTCACGTGACGGATTCCGTCTCTGTCGAGTGCATGGGTCACGATGTCACGTGACTAATCCGATACTGGCAGAGAGGGGGTAATAAAGGGGTAATAAATCTATTTTACAAAATAAATAGAAGGTGGACGTAAATCGTCTCTAGAAAATAGATTAATTGATTCTTTTGTTGAATAAATTATTTAAGTATTACATACAATATATGTATTTTGTCTTCGGAAGAATTCTTGTAGCCATCAGCTGGGAAAGTTTACAGCCGGGGTATACCTAGTTAGTAAAACTCGGTACTTTCCGTAGAGACTGATAGATTCTTTAACAATTAAGGTAGCAGGTCGGAATAAAATTTACAATATGTTAATAGGATCACAAAGTTGGTGCAACACGCAGTTACCTTGAAAACTCTCTCCGATCGTACCGTATTTTACACATCGAGAGGAACAAACTTCTCAAAGGAACCATGGGTCACGAATGAACCGTTCTCTCGAATATTGACGTTACAGTTCAAATAAGTTTTATAGTTGTATTTCATTTCAAAAATTTAAGAAAGTGTTAAAAATAAAATGCATTCCAGAGAGCCACGAGTTTCCTAACTAAAAACAGTACACTCACAGGACAAAAGATATTTAATCATCAGTATTCTTGAAGACACGAAATCTTGAGGTATTCTGTCTAGCATTCTTAGAATAAAAATATCATTCGGCAACAAATTCCGCCAAACAAATCGGCAGGGGTATAAGTATAATAAAACGGGACTACGAAATTTCCAAGTTTCGCGGAACACAGCACGGCCAAAAATTTCGAAACTTTCAATCGGGCTCGGAGCGAACGTAAAGTAAGTTTCCGCCTAACGCATCGCTTTACACTTCGTTTCCCCGTACTAAAAAGCTTTTCATCTCCCGAAAGAACGAACGAACGCTCGCTCCCCAATCGCGTACATTTCCACGAACTTCTTACGCTGAAGGGGCTAAAAAATAATGATCGACTGGCACAGTTCGAAGACTTTCGGAAGCAGCGGAAGAAAAGTCCGTCGACGGACAATACCGGGGGAAACAGAACCGCGTGCGTGCTCTGTGGAACGAACCGCTTCCGGCCATAACGCTACGAAAACAAATGAGAGCAGCTCGGTGCATTCTTGATGCATCGACCTCGGACCAGTCCCTGTATTCAGTATTCTAACAGATCTCGGGAATCGAGTCGGTTAGGTAATAAGCAAACCCTCGATTCAATGACGTCGCCGAAATCTTCTGGAAACGAAGTTTTTCGAAAAAAGTCAAATTCATAAATTATACATAAGAATTTTATTATTTGAGCCTTTATCACTTGCCAAATCGATTAACTCCATAAAACAGAAAGTGGAGAAATGTGATGAAATAATATACATTGTTTTTCAAAATTCCCTTTAAAATAAAAATTGAAATGAACATTGTATAATGCATAAATACAGATGTAGCTTTCATATAAAGACATGTAGAATGAATAAGATAGAATAGCCTTGGTGTAATTAACATCCTGTACTGTTCATCTGCCAAATGATGGGCTAGGCAAAGACCAGGTTAGAATTTGATTGATCCTCGTAGTTTCTGAGTTCGGGTCAAACACGCCAATGTGGCGGTGGCCTGCATTCTCTGAGCAACGGGGTTGCGAAACGGTTAGAAGAGGGAGCCGGAGAAGATGGTGATCTGCTAGGGAGAATGAGGAAAGCGGTGGGAAAGCAAGGAGGAGTCGGAGAAATTCGAGGGGGTGGTAGATCGGGGCGGAAGATAAAAGAAAGAGAAGACTTACCCTTGCCAGAGCCACGGCTGGAAAGCTGTCCCAGGCGAGTTGTGCTTCCTCGCCCGTGTTTCCATGACGTTGACCCGAGAGGATCCTCGCTGCCGTGAGGGTGCTCATCCCCATCCCGTCGCCGACGAAGAGAACGACGCCCCGCGCCACGCCGCCCGGTGGCGTCGTCCCGCTGATGCTCGAGCTCGCCGCGGACGCGCGAATTCGCGCTTCGATCGCGCGTGTCGCAGCCTCATACCACACCTCCCTCTCTGCAAACAGAAATATTTTCTCCACTGAGCGTATCGTATGAGCTGATCCGTATCGTAATCCCCGCCCTGGACCCTCTCGTAAAAGCCATCTTAATTGAATACTCAGCGGAACGCAATTAACTGAACGTGTGGTCTTTGTCATGGCCGGGGACTTAGGCGATCTTTGTACCATGATGATCACCGTTTACCTCCAAAGTCATTTGGTCAGCACGTGCGCTTCCAGAGACAATAGACTTCATCATTATCTGCATTCCTAACCACCGACTCTCCACACCATGATGCAGGGTGTCCGCCACCCACTCTTGCCCCACTGTGTCCTTACCTTAGCGGTGTCCTTACCTTGCGAAGGATAATTGACATAGGTCTATAAAACACATCCGCTGAATGCGAATAGCGGGTCAGCGGGGGACCATAATCTACAGCTCTGCGAGATGTGAGGAAGGGACCAAAAGGCCCCTGGGCGGTGGGTTTTTAATGGGTATGCCTTCGCCCTAGTTTTATTTCGGCAAGGTTAGCCCCACACTACCCCCCCCGGACCAACATCAGGAGGGGGTGTGCGTAACATGCATTTACAAAAAAAGGTCTATAAAACACATGTGACCAGGCATGTGTGGCAGACAGAACATGTGTGGATAGTGTGGATGTGTGGGGGACAGAAGTCCGGGAGAAATGCGGATAGCGGTGCCCCGGACTTCCATTATCTCGGGCAAAGGGAGTAGAGGGGCACTTCATTGAGTGTCCCGGGTGATTGGGCTTCATAGTGGGTAGTGGGGGAACAGGCCACCAGTTCCCTTTTTGGAAGTGAATACGGCCGGTGTAGCAGCTGTGACCCAGAGGGATGCGTCGCGCCGACTGCAGGCGTATTGCGAATAGTAGATCCCTGCAGTCGGTGTATCTCCGGGCTCAGTTGTGACGGGGTTATGAGTCCCTTATGAAAGTGAATTTTTGTAAATTTTCTCATTTTCACAAAAAAAAGGCCACCAGTTCTCCTGAGCCCCACACTACCTCCTTCTGGGTCTACGGAAAGGTATTTTTCCCCTCATCCTTAAATAAAGGTCTATAAAACACATTGTCTAAATTTTAACCAAAATTTTCAGTACATGTCATCTAGCAAACTAATCCGTTTAGCTTTGCTGAAATCGTTTGGACCATTTATAAAAAATTGAAACAGAAAATGAAACTGTAGGTGCTTCAGATCACGCGTGTCGCAGCCCGACACCACACTTCCCTCTCTTCGCGCAGAAATTTTTCTCCACTGAGCGCATGATCGGTATCGTAATCCTTGCGACCATCTCGTAAAAGCTATCTAAATTGAATCTATAGTCTTCGGGCGTTGTCGAGACAATCGGCCGGCAATGTCTGGCTTCGACGCAAGTATCGTCCGGTTATAGCGATCTCTTTGTTTCCCGCGTGGGTGTGCAAGAAAATGCTCCGCCGGATGCACGAAATGCGCGTGCTCTTTGTCGTCAGGGTGCTACGGTTCTGTGGATGGATCCGTGAGAATCGCTTTGTGCCGGGACGGATGATCTCTTGCACCTGCGCTTGGAACAAGCGAGTCTGCCGTTTTCGAGAGACTGTGACGGGTTAGACATATTTTTTATTATTTTTTTGAGAGACTGTTCTTCGAATCATTATAGCATCCAGTTTCTAGTTACTAGTTTAGTTCATTTAGTGCTAGGAAGAAAAATCCGAAGTAAATCGTAGAAAACACTCCATTAGATTGTCATTAATAAACTTTCCTTCTCACCCACACCTCATTAAAAAATGGCCCATAATCACCCTATGTAAATGGAGACACCCTATGTATTTTTGGATCTACTTCTTTCAGATCAAATTTGATCTTCTTATTGGCTTTAACCCTTAGCACTCGACTGGTGACTCGGAGAGAGAAGGAGTCACCACTAAAAATTGCTGTACCATTATTCGAAATATTGTTTACATTATTAAATATGTTGGTATCTAATCGATTACTACACATTTAAGTATTGTATATGAGATATTAAATCAATTTCATATTCATACAAAGAAAAAAATTATGGTTATTCTAGATCGGAAGAAATGTTTAACTTTAGAGTTTAAATAGTTCCGAGTGCAAAGGGTTAATGAAGCTAACGGTGCGATTTGGCTATTATTTAGGCAATTAAAAATGTTATAATTCTACGTTAAAATGGACCCAACACAATTCGTCATTCGGGGGTTAAAGAATTTGAGTTAGAAGTTTATTAGTATAGGGAAAAAACAAACTAGGCGCGTTGATAGTGAAAAGGCGATGCTAGTTTATGGGAAAAGATCCCTTAACAAAAGCTCTTTGTGCAGCGTACTGTGTGACCTATGTGAAGAAACGAAGTTATGGGGTCAATGGGCGTTGCGCGAATTGGGGATACACCCCAAATCAGTGACTTACTAGTGGGAGTAGGGGCAGGCTTAAGAATTTACTAGAAAACTCTGCGAACTCTAACCACAAAACGCTTTTTAACTTTCAGTTACATAACACTCTTCGGGTCTTTGTATTTGAACAAGCAAAACTGTAAACTAAGTTTGGAGCTTTGTAAAATTGAATTGTATGTATCCAGATTTTGCTATTGAGAAAAATTCTAACATCTATTTTACTTTTTAAGCGTATAAATGATTCTCCAGACTGCGTTAATATTTTGAAAACCTTATTATATTTTTACTATACACTATTTTTTATGCTAAAAGTAGCCTTCTCAGTCCTTATTTCAGTCCTACTGCCCCTTATTTTAATTAACTAGCTAAATATAAAATATCTAGAAATATTTTAAAGGAATTAACGTTTCAATTCTTATTTACATTTACTTCTGAAAATGTTCGACACTGAACCCTTACAAATGAAAGGAATAGAAAAAAAGAAAACATAAACATTCGAATGTTCAATAAAAATTTTCTTACCATCTTTAGAATAATGTAAACGATCTAGAATGCAGATCATATGCAAATCTATCATAATATACGATGATCCGCAAAACGGTGATAGCTAGACAGCAGAATTATTTATGCAGAATAAAAGCTTTCTTTAACAATTTCAGTAAATTAAAAATAAATTCCGCCTACTCATTTGTATCACAAATGCACCAAATCTTATAATGACACAGTGAGGCAATTAAGAGTCCACTAACAAAACTTGTCCTACAGTAGAATTGACAATATGAAAGCATAAATATCTAATAATAAATTAATATTAATGCTAAAAGAAACGATACAATTTGTTCAATGGAATATTCCTCTGCGTTCGACGTGCCAGTCGACTGCATTAGAGCTGCATCCGTTTGGTTCGCACTTTTCCCTCGGCCCTAATGAATTCATCATTTAAATACTTTAGCGGATCTAATGGATATTCTCGATAACGGAAACCGAACTATAACAAGGTGTTATTAGGCGCCGAAGGGAATTCGCGAACGCTGAAAACGGGGAACGTCGATGATGCTAATCTCTAAGTATCGTGCTTCTTCCCGAGGAAGCTCGGTTACGTTGGAATTGTCATGTTGCAGCTTCAAATCGCGTTCCCCTGTCTACGACAGAAGCGTTTCTCGTTTGAATGCTGCCGAAGGGAGCGGATATCTTAATTGAATCTGTTAGTAAAACGGACCGAGTCCAACTGTTTCCGGGAAAGTCGTTTGCTGCAGTTACCCGCGGAAAAAAGACGATTTCTCTGCGAAGCGAGAGCCACCCTGAGACTCTTAATGGTCATATGAGGACTGGCATTTAATACAGGAAAATTACGTTAACCGAGTCAAAAGGAACAGGAAGACGAAGATTAGAGTCTTTCAGAAATAACGTGAAATTCGCGGAATATGGCTCGGGCTGATATTTCCCATGAGGATTCGCAGGGAAATGTATTTCTTTGATGAAATCGTAACTTCATGTAACAATTTCCAATATTTGTGTTACAAAGGCTTTTCCATTTCGAAATATCTCTGGTACAATTTTAATCAATTATTTATCAGCGCGATCAAATATTTTAATTGGTTCCAATATGTCTGGACAGTTTGCCAAACAGGAATTCAAGTAGACTTCATATGTGATTTTCAATAAAAATCTATTAAAATTTATTGAAAATTGTATACAAATAATCGGAGTTATGCTACAAAGCTGATCGAATTATACCGTTTTGTTTTCAAAATTGTGTAAAATGTTTTATCGAATTTTTTATTAATTTTAATTCTGCAAATGTGTTACATAGGAATGTTAAAAATGTACATTATCTTTTTATTCCTCGTTACTGTTCACACTGGATAATCACATAAAGAACGTGTACACGTTAAAAATTTTTAATAGCTATACAATGGCTACAAATTGTCCCGGAAAAATCACGCACAACGTGCAACTTATTTTTAAGTCGTCAGAAATACAGAAAATATTTGGTCAAAATTAATAGAATATCCTGTATACCAAAATTATAGATAGATGTTTTCTCTTAGTTAAATCTTTGGTTCAATCGATTTCGGTTCAAATTAATCCACAACGCAGTAATGTAACGATTAGGTACAGTGATCAGTGCAGCTCAATACAGCTGACTTAACAAACCTCAATCCAATAAGCTGACTTAATAAAGCTCAATAGATTTAGCTCACTTATTAATCTCAATACATTTAGCTGATTTAATAAAGCTCAATCCAATAAGCTGACTTAATAAAGCTCAATAGATTTAGCTCACTTAATAAATCTCAATACCCTTAGTTGACTTAGCTCCTGTTGAAGGTTCAATTAAAAAGTGTTTAGCCATGAACCACAGATTTTTCAAAATTATGCAATAATCACCAGTCGGTAATGTGTTAATGAAGCTCAATACACTCAGCTGATTTAATGAAGCTCAATACACTCGTCAGCTGATTTAATGAAGTTCAATACACTCAGCTAACTTAAAGCTCAATACATGTATGTTATTGAATGTTTGCTTTATGACAGAAATCCTATCTGAATATAATAATGCAAACTGCAGGTCATGGCTTGTAAATCTTGGGTGTCGTGTGTCAGGACAATTTGAAGTGCAGCTAGGCGGTACAGTTGACGAAGAAAGTTCTTGCGGACTTGTGTCGGGGGCGATTTTGTTCGATGGTAGAGTGGCAGGAAATGTGTTAAGGTGAACGACTGTTTCCTGCAAACTGTACTACTCGGGGATCGCGTCGTTACGGTTTGCTTAGAAACACATTGCCGGCTAGTAGCCACTAATGGGTAAGTTTAAACTGCGCCATACCTACCAAACTACCATATCCTGTCGCGATATTGGCCAACCCCGTATCTCCATGAAAGCAAGATCCGATACACGTCGCGGTACAGAGTTACAATCTCTGCCTCCCTTCGGAGACATGTTCCTACTGTGGAAATGCCTTAGAGAAAGAACGTGAAATAAATGATGCTACAGTATCATCTAGAGATGTATCTACAGAGACGCAACAATAACACAGATTTCGTAAATAACGAAATTTAACCATTAAATGAAACCGTAGTACAAGCAGCAGAGCGATGATTCTGCAAAAACAAGTCGGAAAGAAGGAATAACATTTCTTTGTCGAGAAAGTTGTTATTTACAATCGTAAAACATGTCGTAATATTCCGAGAATATATGATTCTCCTTTATTAAATGTTTTCCATATTTCACTGAAGAGATGCATCGCGTTTCGTGAAATATTGTATCCGTTAAATATTTATAAACGATGGATCCATAATGGGAACGTCGGATTGACAAAGAATTGTGTTGAACGTTATGAATAAATTGCAAATATATAGATCCACATTTCTATGCGCAACGCGAAACCGCTTGGAGAAGCGTGTAAATTTGTTTTTAAAGCATTTGAATTGAACAAAAATAATAAATAACAAAGTTGGTGCCTCGCAATAGTGTGACTTGCACTAGTGTGTAACCGACCATAAACTCATTTTATTATATTAGGGGTCCCCATAAGTAATCAATTATTTTGCATTCATAGACAAAATTTTTTTTTTAAATACTATTTTTATTTTTTAATCGATTTATATTCGTTTCTGCAAAAGTTCAATCTCCCTTTTGTAAAAGTCTGGCGGACGTGACTCAAAACAAGATTCAAGGTGTTTAACATCAGCTAAATAATTAGTTTTATTTCGTAGCGAATGCTCCAGAGACCTAAATAAATGATAGTCCGGCAGTGCGATTTCTGGGGAGGGTACGGTAGAACTTCCCAGCCTAACTGCTTAATTTTTTCTTGAGTGAGTTTCGCTGCCTGAGTCTTTATTGGCCTCAGATAACCCATATCCCTTGTCTATGTACCTTGTCAATTTCATTTACAGTGGGCGGATTTAATATTCGGACACTCTAAAAAACACGATAACTTTTTTAATATTGTACTACACGATTTAAACTTTTTTTGGAAGCTAGAGCAATTAGTTTACTACAGGAAAAGAAATTTTTTCAAAAATTGCAATAGATCGGAATTGTAGAAAAAATACTAAAAGTTGCATTTTACAATTTTTTTATGTGGGCCTATATTGATAATTTAAAAAATACGTTTTGCAGATCTGTGGCAATTATATACACTGGAAGTTTCATCGAAATCGGTCGACGTTGCAATGAGCTACAAACGTTTAAAAATAGTAAAAATTGCTGATTTTCACGATTTTCGGCCTCTAACTATAATAAATCTAAGGATTCTTACATCTTTCAATGCCTGCCGTTTTTTCCTGCACCAACCGATTTCACCCAACCAATTCCTTCATAAATATATAAAGATCCGCAATCTAGTAATAACATTACCAATAATAAATTATCAGTAATAATATTACTAATGAAAATAGGATTTTACTTGTTTCCACTTTCTTCAAATTTGTTTACAAAAATTGAAAATTGCAGAAACATGCGCAGTCTAGTTATAAGATTACGGGTATTCATGCATGTTTCTAGTTTCACGGCTACATTAAAATGAACCTTTTCTTCGACTCGCACTTCATTTAATTAAGTAAAGCATGTTAAGCATCATATATCATCATTGAGAGAAAACATGTTAAGATGTAAATTTATGTTGTCTACATTTTCATGGCGTGTTCCAAAAGGAAACATTTTCATAACGTATTCCAAACAGAAACATTTCCCTAGAGTTTGATATACGGCAAACAAATTCAAAGATTTATTTGCTGATGCGTGTACTCAACACCAGGTTAACATAATAATAACAAACATAAATTCATCGGAGCTCGATCCTGATTGGTCGGGTCACTGAACCGGAACAGGCGATCAACCGTGACCAAGGGTATATAAACCCGAAATTTGGAACCCGAATTTGGAGTAGATCATTCGAGATCCTGACGCTGCAGCGACAACATGGAGTTTTTCAAGTCTTTGAAAAGGTGGATTTCATTTCTGAACTTCAGCCAGAGGTGTCGCAGCTGATTCTACGTAAGTTGGATTCCAAATCTGTTCTCCGCGCTGCTCTGGTGTCGCAGAAGTGGCTGAATATCTGCAGAACTGATCTGGGCCTGAGAAGAACCGCAAGGGATTACAAAGATCGCGTGGAGAAGAAAATGAAAGAACGTTTCCTAGGTATTGAGGAGCCGGAATTGACAGCGCGAAAGAATCTACCTAATCCCGCGCAGATGCAAAGAATTGCACCTTATGCGAGGACCAAAGGCAAGGTGGTATTCCGACAAATTCCTCGGCGTCTTTCAAACGCTTTTGACAATGAGAATTGGATGAAGCGTGTAGCAATAGAACGTACCAGATGTATTAGAATGTAGAGTAATACAAATTTCATTTTGACATGCTTGCAGCAGTAAGCTTCTTAATTTTTGTATGTATTAGAATGTTGGATAATATTTTATTTTGACATGCTTGCAGTTGTAAGCTTCTTAATTTTTGTATGTATTAGAATGTTGGATAATATTTCATTTTGACAAGCTTGCAGCAGTAAGCTTCTTAATTTTGATATGTATGCAGCGCCAGCAATAGTACAGTTTACCCTAAATATAAAAATATTTTATAGATTTAAGTTCATCGTTTGAATAAAGAAATTCGGTTTTATTTCACCTTAAACTATCAAAATTACTTTCTTGCCAACCCAATACATTTGAAATTGTAAGATAATATGAAATTGTGACATGCGGCGTTTTTCCTTGTTATTCTGTGGTTGTCCACAGAATTTTTATTTTGCATAAAGATCCGCTGGCTAGTTATGATATACAAGTGATATACAAGTATCTTTATACAGTTGAAAGAATTTCTGTATACGTACCTGCGTAAACATTATGGAATTTGTGCAGCAACACACTCATAGAACACATCTTCCGTTTGCATGTAGTCGCAATATTTGGGAGTTCTGAAGCCACAAACGTAGAAGACAACTTACGGAGAGGAGTTTCACCTCCGGTCAAGTTCTATGTGGTCAGAATATAGTGGAAACTGCTGAGCTTCGCGCAGGTGCGAAAAGTTGCGCCTCATATGAGGTTCGAAGCAGACTGTGTTTCGGACAATTTCCCGAAATCTACCAAACTGGATTTGGGGTAAGGGAAGCTCCATAACAGTGATATATAATAGACAATTCAGAGTACACTGTGATAAGAAGTTTTATTGCCACGTACTTGCTTACTGTACTGTAGATGATAAGTAGACTATAGATTTCATACTCTTATTGCAAAAATAAGTAGGTGTAATATAAAACAGTAGCGGACAAAATTGTAAGACGACTATCTTTTCAGTAGATTATCGCATTTTATTAGAAATACTAAACGTCAAACAATTCTAATTTCACGCCCCTATTGAAATGAAATCTATTGTACTTCGATTCATTCATTATATGATATTAAACATCATGTACTTGCTAAATTCGTTGTGCATTTATATTATCTACATTGCCATGTCGTATTTCAAAAAGGACAGTTTACAGGTATTCCTACGAATTTTCACACGTTTCATAAAAATGTATTCTACAATTCACACTAAAACTGGCAGTTTGATGCATTCAACGTCGATCATGTGTCAAGGGTTGACAATTTTTCGGTGGAAAGATAACGAAAATATTTCCGGGATATTCAAATTCATGGAAATGCAACAGGACTCCGGATTAAATGTATGAAAATCCGAATAACGATGGTTGATTTCTATTACGGGGCTGCGAGGCGCGAATAGAACTTCGAACGTTGCTAGCGAAAGATATGAATTTTGCAAATCCGCAGATTTGGGTTCAGCTGTAACAACAACTCTAGTTCTGTCCGCGTATTACGTCAACTCGTTGTAATTAATCCGTCGAAAAACAAGGCAGCGCAATTTGTATCTTGCGAATATCTCGTATTTTTACATGAACGTGTAACCAGTCGCATTTCGTCCGACAGGCGATTTACGTTGTGCTTCGCGGTATACAAGATATTTAACCTTCGGAAGACGGACTTTTTTCACGGCTATAAAACTGGGGTTGCATACATATGTCTACGCTTTATTTAAACATTTTTTTAAACAAATTTTCGAAGGTATTTCTCGTAGAGTCTTTTTGTTATTTATAATGTATCATTTTGTTCATTCAATTTCATCGTCAGAAATTAATTGACTGACGATTTCAATACTCTGGGTCTGAAAGGGTTTAAAATACTTAGGTACTCACCATAAAAAAAATATATAAAAAAAGCCTTTTAAAAACCGCGCTTATATTAAAATGCTCTAAAAAGGAGAAAATAATTTTTATAGACATTAGTGACTATGAATAAAAGCGTGGAGCGCTGAACTATATTGACGTAATCTTCGTGGGCGCTTTTATTTATAATCACTAATGTCTATAAAAACTATTTTCTCCTTTTTAGTGCAATTTAATATAAGCGTGGTTTTTAAAAGGTTTCTTTTTATATATTTTTTATTTTCTATACTTTTTAGTCTTTACATATCTTGTAATCGATTTTAATTACCACTTCAACCAAGCTTCAGCCACTGTAATTAAAATGAAAATTCTTTCCTTGTAATACAAGAAAAAAAATTGCTGATGAAGCATCTACCATCGATCTATCGAGCGAATGCGATCATTCACGAAAGCGAGCGATCCAAAGAATATTTTAAACGATAGTTTGCCGTCCGAACAATTCTTCGTGTGCGTGTCGTTAACCCGAGCACCGTGAATGGTTGATACTTCGACGACGACGAGAGTTAGAAATTTATGGCAGCCCGGGAGCTAGTGACACATGTGAGCCGGAGCCGGAATTTATTTTACTACGCAATTCTGATAAATATTTGCGAGGCCGCGTCGGATTGAAATCCGCACGGCCGGCAGTCCGAGCCTGTTCCAACTATCGATTGACTGCGTACATCGCAACAGCGCGGTGCAGCGACTGAATATTCATAAATATATGCAGCCCGATGATTCCTCTGAAAGCACAGTGTCACATGGATGTAAGCCCGCGTTGCACCCGTTCGTATGCCGGTTATGTTTGTATAATCGAAATTTAATTACCAAGGACTCGCGTGCTTCACTAGATTAGTGATCCACCTCTCGAATACACCAGATGCTGCGATTCATGCGCGAAATCGTGATCCACGCAAATAGTAAACACGATTGAATAGTACGTGCTTCCCTTTGCTGACCTTCCCCAGGCTCACAAGTCTTCACTTTTGGGTAATATAACCCAATGTTCTATGGCAATAGTCCTTAGTATTAGTCGGTACTACTACTAGGTAATTAATTACTACAGTGTATCAGTTAATTAGTTTAGTATTCACTGTTTCAACCAGAGTTGAAATGAACAGGTATTTTCTGTTTTGAAAATTTCTTTGCAATTTTGCAGAAATATTCTGCGTTTTCTTTTTTTCAGATGACTACAACAGTCGGAATTCTCTTATTATTAGTTTTGATTATTACTACTGCTCAACAAATTTTAGTACACTCTTTAAATATTAGTTAACCCTTTCGCTGCTACGTCCGTAAATATACGTTTATCAAAATCTGTTTTATTTTATGTGCTACTCCGTAAATTTACGTTTTTTATTTTTTAATTAGGTTCCAGACACTTCAAAAAAGTACACTCAGCTTTTTTCGTAATAACTTTACGTAAAGAAATAGCACCTTGACACAATCTGGATTTCTGGAATTTCAGTTGAAAATTGTAAATGTATTTATTAACATTAATACAAAAATAATTCGGCTCAAACAGCCATCTGATTTCCGAAATAATATTCGAACATTGATGGTTGGTATATTAAAATAAAAATTATAATAAATATGAAAACGACTTGTTAAAGCGAATACCGCTTTTCAAAAATATGTGTAAAATTTCAGGAAACAGGTGTATTTGGAATTCGTGAATGGAAAATGCATACCGATGCATTTCTACAGAATTCAGTTTAATATTTCATAGTATTTATAATTTTATTCAATAAAATATGAAAATGCTTTACAATGCGATTGCATGATCATTATAAATATGCTACAATCGCTCTTGACATTTTCTGCGAAAACCATTACAATTCCCGATGCGGATATAACGTTTTCCTGTCCTGACCTTTTGCCTGTCAACTGCTGTCAAATTAGAGATCTTCCAGAGATGGAAGACAGTTATGGCACCACTCTTGACGTCCAAAACAATTGTGAGGACCAATTTGTTATAACTAGACTACAGATTTTATGCATTTATGACAAAAATAGTGAAGTACAGTACCGTGAACAAATTAGACGAATTTAAGAATATTGATATATTATTTTCGACTTAATAAAATCACTAAACAAAGAAGTACACTCTTAGGCGTCTTCTGTCTTTTACAGTTGTTTACAGATGCAGAATGTTTTTCGTTGAATATACAGTGAGCCACGAAAGAATTCGGACGCCATTTAAAACAGAATAACTTTTTTATAATAATTGTACCAAACGACCTTAAAAAAATTCGATCCTATAACATCAAATAATCTTTCATTTCAAATGACGTAATAAATTGCAATTCGTTGAAATATGTTTAAATAAATCATGAGAACTTTTGATACTTCTTCTCAAACCTTCTTTTTTCGGCGCCCAGTGCGGTGGGTTTGATTTCTATCGTAGAAAAAATTGGCACCGGAGTCGGATTAAGAATCGTACCGATCTTTCTTTCTCGCAGTTCGCGTGACCATTTCGATATGTACATGTGTTAGAGAAAGAAACGGTGAAAGCTTTAAGGATGAATTTGTGCGAAAAGTTTACTTGTACGAAAAGGTCGGAGAAAATGTGCGGGTCGTAGTCGCGAGAAGTCCCAAACTCGAAATACAGTGACTCAGCAGTCTACTCGTCTGAGGCAGGTCTTCGGGAAACTTTTGAAGTGCAGGTACATGCGATTAAGACACATTTTCGAAGTGAACTACATCGATGTAAGTTCAAATTGAAGCGGAACACCGATTACACATACCTATGATCACGGTAAATAGTGTCAAGAGCTTCGAGATTTCGAGATTGTTAGAGGAACGTTTGCGGGAGTTTCCAGCTGCGTAGCAAAATTCTATTGGAAATGGCGCGGCCTGAACAGTGGTAACATTTTATTGATAATTTTATTCGAATATTCCAAGAAGATAATTTTTATACAATAACAAAATTCATAATATATTTTCATCTATTTTAATTGACTTCAACATCGAATTGTAGCATACTGCAGATATATATTTTATATATATTCATTTTAATATAATTTAATATAATTATTTTATATATCGGAAGATTAAAATAATTTAATATCTGTGCATCATTTTCAACTCATTAAAACCGTTCAAGAAAGAAATTTCTATTCTGAACTTCTGTTTGTTGGAATCGACGAAGAAACGTTTTATTTTGCATAAATATTCGCAGTCTAGTGGCCACTTATTTAATAATAAAAAGAATACGAATGGATTCTTGAACTTTGAAGTTAACCCCTAATCAATTGGTTTACGATGTATTTCAATATCTCACTTCTTATATTCTAACATTTTTTCAAAACGAAGTGTTTGATCTATTTTAATATGTTTCGTGAAACAAGTAAAGCAACTAAAATTAATTAATTAGATTGTGCATATTAGTTCTGACATGTCCTCTGATATGGTCCTCTTTCTCTTAGAGCTGATATATTTTTCAGTCTTAACCCTTTGCAACTCCGAATTATTTTTCAATTTTATTGCCATCAATTCCCTACTATTTTAAGTGTTTTATTTAAAATTTACTTCGAAGGACAGTTCCTTGACTACTACTTATTTTAAACAATTTTGTTTACTAACTACATTAAATACAGCTCTCAAACTTCGTTGTAATTTATATTTGTGGAACTTATGCTTGTTTTTAACTAAAAATACGACAATTAAATGAATAAAGGATGAACCAAATACATTATAACACTCGACAAAGGGGATTAAACTTATTATTGAATTCATATTTTGAACATATTTAACAAATATGCTATTGTGCACCTTATGTAGCACACGTGATCCGAGTAGAAAGTTCAACATGTAATATCGGCGATACACGTGGCAAGGACGTGTTAAAAACACACAGAATTTTAATATTAAAGGACGTGGGAAGACACATACACTACTGTGCAAAAGAAAGAAGCACCCAGTATAATTATAAGATATAATGACAAACAATATCTTTAGGTAGAAATTAAAGTATTAGATAATCCGCAATAACACACATATTCTCAGAACTATTTAATTAAACAGTGGAATCCTTTTCCAAAACTTACATTGTTCTTATTTGATCTTTTACGCTTCTCTATCAAATATGGCCGGGTTCTACATAGCAGTGTATATATTTAAATCTTTATATCAGAGAACCTACATCCAAAAAGGAAATGTGTGTAGGCGATTGTAAAAAATTGTTTGAAGAAGAGTCATACAATTAACTGTCTGATAAACGTGTTCCATTGTCGGCGGGAAGAAGGTTTAAAAATTCATTCATCGTTTCTCTGCCATTATTATCGTTCGGTTTATCCTCGTGCTAGGCCTGTAATTTAACAGGGCTCGGTTGACCCCGGAGATCATTCTTTTAAAATCATTTATGTGCTTTCTCGGAAGTTCTCCCGGGACTAGTATTGTACTTTCCCAAAGTTATCTTGAGTTCCCAGTGGAGTCTTTCGACGGTCTCCTTTCTTTCACCTTAGTCACATTTTTCAACGACTCTTATCAGTATTAAGTCGCGTAACTAATATTCCACAGTTCCGAGTATTATACTTATGCAGTTACCAGTCGTATCTTCTTCACGAGTGAAATACTCCGTTTGCGTGAGTACTCGCGACACCCGCTGTTTTATGGCATTATCTTTCCCAAGAAACTTTAACGCGACTCGCTTGGTGGATTCGTGAGAATCGTCGTCTAGAATATTTAATATCGACGTTATTTCTGTTTCCAACTTTATCCACGAATTTCTCTTAAAGTACAGAGTGGACCGGGAGTACAATCAGGCATGCGTGATTCTACATGTAAAAATAAATCGGAAAAAAGAATCAAATTTTCTCGTTCGGCGTCTCATTTTCAAAAAAATCGAGTTTAACTCTTTCATGGTTCGGTCCACTGTCACGAGAGGCGCCTATATTATTTTAGTCAGACGTAAATGAATGTTAATTCAGCAATGATAAATTCCGTTAATCATGTATTATTTAAATATCATTATTCCGGCAGATCTTATTTTAGTCAGACGTAAGTGGATGCTAATTCAGCTGTTACATATTCCGTTAGTCATATATTATCTAAATATGTTTATTTATATTTTGCAGTTATTTTTAAATAAACAGTATTGTTTTAATGTAGTGGAATTCAGTGTTTTGATTATTTGAATATGAGTATCTTTATCAGAAATCCACGTCTAACGAAAAGTTTCACCGTTCTCCGTGTACATCGCGAATGAATTCCTACCGTATGGTACGGCTGGTGCGTCTCAAAGTCTGTCGTGCTGCCCACAATCGCTGCTGAACATTTTCATTCTGCATAAAGATCCGCAGTCTAATCATAACCCAAAGAGCTCCTTATACTGAAATCTACATTTCAGTTTTGTTTTCTATATAGGAAGTACATAAATCAAGTCTGTCCTGTATCTGACCCTCCCCAGACTCTCCTAAATGAAACATGAAATTAGTACGTTATTACGCAGTTAGTAAGTCCGAATTTTTCGGATCAGATTCGATTCGATCAGATAACACAAAATCGAATGGCACACAGGGGTTGATACCAAGCGGAAACAGAGCCCTCCATTTTTGTTCCGTAGACAACGCGCCCCGGTTTAACCGTAAATCCCAGTGTCACGCGCATCGACGGGATGCAAGGTGAATTCGGGCAGGAAAAAAAGGCCGGATTCGCCGTCGCGCTCACAATTAGACGTAGCATCGCCGAAAATGCGAGCAAACAATATTTGCCCGGCGACTGGCTCCGCTTGAAGACGAACGCCTCTGTAATCCGCTTTGTGGCTGATTGCTGAAACGCCGCCTCGCTTCTTGACATAATTTATGCCCCGCACCCCCCCGAACTTATTATAACGTCGCGAGGTGTCGGCGTCGCAAACGCAAGCAGCTTGCGACAACCAGGGGCGTTAGTTTACGATCGCGATAGGTTGTTGCGAGCTACATGACCGAGCAGCTTCCAGCTCGTTCGCGTCGATTTCCGCCGCCAGGTGCAACCTACTTCCTTTGAGGGTAGGACGGAACCGGATGCGAATATCGTTATCGGACTGCCGCGGCCAGCCTTCTTTCGCTGGCTTTTCAAGTCCAGCCTGGGTCTATGTGCCATTTTAATTACGTGACCGATCCGAGCGCGGCTACCTTTGAGCTCGCCGACGCTTTGGAACAGAAGCGGTTCAGCGAGATAAACCGCCGGCACCGTATCATCCGGACACGAAGAGATTTTACCCTCCATTCTCGAATTACGTTAACACCTGCCGGACCCGCTGATTCTTTTAACGAAACTGTACACAGTCGGCGAAATTTCTACTGGGATCTGACTGACAAGGGGCGTGGACAATATACACTTCCGGCCAAAAGATTGGGACCACTCTATATTTTATTACATTTTATTTATTTGTTATTGCTCTAAACCAAGTCGTTTATATAGCAAGTACAATATTATTACATTTGGCTTACATTAAATAGGTGTTGCATTGCTTCTAAATTTTTTGCGGAACATGTTTGAGAAAATTATAAATTATTTTCAGACCTTCTATATCAGGATTACATAAGAAGGAACTAATACAAAGAGGGAAACAGTACTTGCCTTTGACAAGCTTTGTTTCTAATGTATTACGTTCGTTTTCATAGTCGGAGCATTGCCATATAACATGATTAGACTGCGGATCTTTATGCATTTATAGCAAAATTGAGTTCACAAAATTCGAAATTGTCGGATAATTTTAAAAATTGAAGATGTCAATATATGATTTTTCTTCTATTAAAATCATTAACTAGACACTAGAGAATGAGTAAACAAAAATTTTTGTTTGAATTGCAATTGGTAGGAATCACACAAAATTTTAAAAATGTTTTGTCAACTTTTTTGTCTGAGCTAGTACCGATAATATAAAAAATGCGTTTTGTGTAGATTTCGGTAACTTATATACATACTGAAAATTTCATCGAAATCGGTTAATGATGCAATGAGCTACAAATGTTTAAAGATTCAAGCTCTCTTAAGTTGGCTACACAAGTGTTAAACAATATATTAAAAATTTTTGAGAAAGTCTTTTCTTTGCCGTTTCTCCTATTTATTATTCATTCATTTCGATATATACTGTATGATATTTGATTCAAGATAGGAGATACGTATTTTGGGTTTTCTTTTTTATTAGCCTGCGGATCTTTATGTAAAATATAATTTTTCTTTATCAATTGCAACGAATAGAAACCAAGTGTAGACAGTGTTCTGTTTTCCTTTAATCATTCCAATAGATTGAAAATACAATGTGATAATTAGACTGCAGATCTTCATGCAAAATAAAAAATTCCAAGACACGGAGGTTAAATAAAAATTTCTTTCTTGTTTGAATTATTTTATTAAACTGAAACTAATACGTTGATATTCTTAAATTTTTTAAATACCACTGCTTTAAATTGTACGTACCAATTTCTGTTATAAATGCATAAAATCCACAGTCTAGTAATAATAATAATTTTAATTATTTGGAACAATTTTATCAAAAAATGATTAACTATTTGTATCTCGCAATCCATCCACTTGGCTCTTGTTACTGAACTACTATTAAGGTACACCGTACCCTGCGATATTCCACCAGGAATAAAGACCTCAAACTGCAACATAGTTTCCTCTGAACAGCGCACCGCTGCGAATGCTCCAATTTCGGCAACGCCTTCGCGCTGCGTGTTACAAGAAACCTTTCGTGTGGCAACAATCTTATCAAGAATACTGTCTCCAGTTAGATAATTGATATCGACAAAGGTGATACAATTCCATTCCCGCCGAGCTTCGCGCCTGAACACACGCTAATTACTTAAACACTTCGCTGACCATAATTAATACGATCCTAATGAATATTCGCCGGCGAGATCGAGTTGCGCGAAGTTAGTTCCAAGTTTGCCTGACATGAACTGGCTCATTCCTGAGGGATTCCTGTAAAACAACACGAAACCAGTTAAATAGACCATACCTCAGACGGCAAACACAATCTTGATCCTTTGATATCAGAAATCTGAATTTGTGACTTTGATAAATAATATTATTGCATCGCTGATATCTACGCACTGTCGAACTGAAACGCGTTCTCGATAACTGATTAAGGTAAATTTGCTTTTAATAATTAAATAATAGCACTGTTGTGTGTATACAGTCCGTTGATTATTGTATTCGTAAAATCTCATAAAATCAAGGTATAACTATCAGATTTGTACTCCCGGTCTATTGATAAGATTACTTCTCGATGATTATTCAGTATTCAACGGTTAAGATAGAGCTGAAATAAAGTGCGGCGAAAAGAATCTTTCCTTCCGGTTATACGACAACGGTTCGGCCACAAATAATCGGAAATAATGTCCCGAATTGTCTCTAGTTTCTGTTGCGTTCCTTTTTTCTGGCAAGGATCCTGCGGAACGAACCGAGGAATTTATAGACCGCGATTATATCTGAATTCGAAAGCCCAGGAACGATCATTCCAATATTTATTTATCGTTGTCGCGTTATCGCTGGGGAAACTGTATAAACTATAACTGAGCAATAGTCGCGCGCAACAGCTTTATTGCTACCGCCGCGCCGCACCGAGTTTATTGTGCCAGGCAACTACTTTTTGGAATTAGCTGTTTCCGCAATCCATTCCCGATTATGAATCAAACCGTTCCCCTACTCGGACTCATACTTTACACGAATTTCGACTCTATTACCTCCGATACCCATCTTAAGCTTCAAACTTAAATTTAAAGGATTGCCCAATTCGATATTCAACCCTTGGCCGGGAAGGCCGATTTAGATATCAAGTATGATGTACAAGAAAACAACCAACCAATTTCGATTATACTCTCTGTGTGTGCAGAAAATATCGAGCAAAGACAAAGGTATAAATTAATCACTAATATTACAAGATCACGTCGAAAACACACTCTACAATCATTAGATTATTTTAACCCTTTGCATTCCGAATTATTTTTCAATTTTATTGCCAACAATTCTCTACTATTTTAAGTGTTTTATTTGAGAGGACATTTTTACTTCTTTACTTCAGAGGACATTTCCTTGACTGCTACTTATTTTATACAATTTTGTTGTAATTTATATTTGTGGATTCATATTTGTTTTTAACTAAAAAAAATAAGAAAATTAAATAAATAAAGGAAGACCCCCAAATACATAAAAAAACCCTTTTTCATTTAGATATTTCTTTCTCTGAAAAGAAAAGAAATCTCTTTTTACATAATAATCCTAAACGAAATTATTAGATTCCGCTGCTGAACTTGTTACTTCACGATTGAAATCGCGCTCTTTCCCTATTGCTGTTAAAAGATGTATTAAAAAATCCTTGGTCATGGACTTTAGAAAATTACGAATATATTATGAATTTATTACGAATATATTATGAATTTATTACGAATATATTCCACGAAAAATATTCTGTTATATTAAATAAAAAACTTGGTCATCCTCACTTGGTCATCAATCAATTACCTTGGAGAACATTATAACAAAAATTATTTAAATTACAGTAAACGAAGCAAATTAAAATGACAGTAAAACTAGAAATGATTATTTATCAAGTTATAAGAAGTAGTAATAATGTATACGTTATATTGTAGTAAAATATGTATAAAGCTCGCCAATTACTCATACAAATGGTTAATGCAATGCTAAAATATATAAATTATATAGGGTAAAATTATAATGAGACTTATTTTCTTGTGGTCTTGTGGCTTATTTTCTTGTCGAGTCACACTCGACAGAGGAGTGCAAAGGATTAATGATTTCAATAGAGGAGAAATCACAATTGAAGAATCATAATTGAGGACAAATTGAGAAATCATAATTGCGGACGAAAGCGTGACATATTTTTTATACGAGTATAATATGAACTTTCGTTTCAACTCGGTACAAATTGAGCATATTTCATTCGAGCTTTTCGTGGAAATGCGGTTTCTCCAAATTGCAACCGACAACAGTCAACCGAACCACTTAACCACGCCGACTTGCGCGTCCGATGCGAAATATATCCTTGCGCGATTTTTAAGAAATCGGTAAAATAGCCGAAAGGCATCCCACGGGGAATTTCAACCGCGAGACTTATGCAGCATTCAGCATACGAATGCAGGAATACATCCGCGAATAAACCTAGCGCGCCTGTATCGGTGGCCTGGATCTCACGTCTTGACTTCCAATATTTCGGCAAAGATACCTGGCAAAACCAGTAAAAACGAGCAAATATTGGTTCGAGGTGCACGGACTCATCGAATTACCTCTTCCGCGGCAGCGTGAAAGAATTCGTTCTTCAGAATATATTACTGTACGCTGTCGTGAGACGTTTTAGATGTTCTAGGGAATGGATTTAAGGGATTACGTATTGAACGGTGACAGTTTGAGTGAAATTTGACCATTTTTCTATATATGCAATTATGTTTCTCTAAACAATTAATATGTACATCACATTATATAATATTTAATTGGTAGTTGTCATTTCTGCAAAACATTGTTTGTGGTACCAGATGTATCTCTATTTCTTAAATTTTACACTAAAATAGACAAAGAATGCTAGTTCTAGTCAAAGCCGATTTTGAGAAAACAATTTTTAAAAAGGTTACAGCTATTAAAGTTTAAATATATAATTCTAATCTAAACTAGGTTCTTTTATTTATACAAAAAAGAAAATACAGCGTCCAGCTGTTTCTCAGTCTGTTTCTCAGTACTTGTTATTCGACCGGAAAATATAAATCGAATATAATTAATTACATGCTTCGTTTGTTTGCGACGTGTTTGCGAAATTCAATTAGAAATTAAAATCCAGTGTTTATTAATTTTACAACTAACCAAAAAATTCTTATTTATGCACGACAAGACAATTTAAACAAAATGGATAACGAAACAACCCTCAAAAATGTTTATAACGTAAAATATAAATTTAAAAAATCCACGAAGTGATATTTAAAAATAATATGTGAAACCATAAAAGATGAAGCCAGAAAAAATATATGCAACCGAATACAAATATGAATAGTCTCTCCACAGTCCCGAAAATCATCAACATGTTTCCAAAACTTAGCATACATTGGAGGTAGAGAAATTAAAGTGGGACATGAAAACATCAATGGAAGAATGTGAGTGTGCTCTTCGATCCAGCAACGTCTAGATACATGAAGCACAGTTTCGCGTACACACTACGTTAGAACGGCTCACAGGTACTTCTAGTTTGAGAAAAACAAACCCATAAATTTCAATCCTCGTATTGCTACAGGATTCACGATACTTTAATTGCTGTTGAAAATGGAGCAGCGAAAAGTGTCCTCATAAAATCTAAACAACTCATCAAATGATCAACGAGCAGTACAAGACTAAAATAAGTGAAGATGGAGAATGAAGAATGTATGTACGTTCTAAATAAATTAAAAGTAAATTTTATGCTTTTATGACAAAAACGAGCTGGTACACTTTAAAACAGTAGGAAGATTAAAAGAAATTAAGGATATCGATACATATATTATTTTCAACTTGTAAGTCAACCCTTAAAGAAGAATTTTCTATAGGGCTACTGTATCTTGCAATTAATGCAGACAATTATATAAACCTAATCCCAGACAATTTTTATTTTGGTTTGCTGGTTTTATTTTATTTTAGTTTTAGCAGTCTGTTATATTATTTTAAACCTATTAAACGTACATATTAAGAAAGAAAATAAATGACCATTTTATTCCAATTTATTTGTATTGATAACATACACAATAGCTTCAAAAAGTATATTTCAATGTCTCTAAAAATATATAAAAATGATTAATGTTTCGTGAATCCACCATAGGCTCGGAGATTGAAGTTTCCTTTTCACAACGATCCCTCTAAGGCTTAATGTGCCATCTTCCTTGCTCTTTTATAGAACAGAAATGAGAAACAAATTTGGTCGTATAAAGCCTTTATGGTGTACTTTATATTACTGTGACGTTGGCAATACACTTTTCAATGAAACCCCCATACAACGGGGAAACAAATCGTATATCAAGTTTTAGGGGATCGTTGTAAAGAGAAAGCTGCAATCTACAAGTCTATGGTAGTTTCAGACACAATTTTTCAATGCTTCGATCTCTTGTCACACACTATATCATCCAAAAACAATTTAGGATAAAATGAACCATGGATTGTAAAAGCAGAAACTTCGAGCTTTAAAATTAGCCTACTTCTACGATTCCTTTTTAAAAAATTATAATAATGTAAATGTATTAGATTTTCTAATTTTACTTATTATCTAAATTTTATACATTTAAAATAGCTAATATATTATCTAAATAAATATCTAATATACTTAGATATTTTATACATTTAAAATAGTTAATATATAATCTGAATAAATATCTAATATATTTAGATATTTTATACATTTAAAATAGCTAATATATTATCTAAATAAATATCTAAATATATTAGCTATTTTAAATGTATAAAATTTAGATAATAAATAAAATTAGAAAAGTGCTGAAAAATACCTGGAGCCAGTATATAAAGTATATAAAGTACTAAATATACAATAATAGCGTTAAATCAAAAAATTCTTTAGCAAATGAATTAAAGAATGAGGTATAAGTACACAGATGAGTAAAAAAGAGCAGTTAACACACCTTCTTCATCGGCAGGATAATTTGTCAAAGACGCCCCTCATTACAACGATACGAACAGCACACAATCGACACGCGATTATTGCTGGATCGGCAAAACGTTCATGCCATAAAATTCACTAATGTCGGTGTCGAGAAATATCGATACTGCACGACAGTTACGGATAAGTGATCACGTTTATATTTAAACTACAAATAATAAATTTGAATACGTCGATGCTGATCCGATGGCGTTCATATGCTCCGGTGATAAGTGGCCGTTCACGTCCCGTGAAATTTTTCAATACTCGCTCTATCATTTCTGCATTTCCTTTATTTTAGTTCATAGGAACGCGAGCAACAAACCGGCGATACATTTGCTCCGGAATTGTTTGCTGTTCGTTGTGCGAGTAGCACTCAACAGAAAGCCACCATTGTAACAATTAATTTGATGAAGTTTCCCTGATAAAAACCGACGAAAATATTTGATCGTGTATGCTCCCTGGTTGTTTTATGGCGTCCAATTAAAATCCTCGATGCACGCCATGACATTTTTTATTGATATTGTGCGCAAAACAATGCTTTTAGATTGAAAGATAATACTCCAAAATTTTAAGTCTCCAACTCCTCATTTAAGGGTAATGTGAGGGTAAACACTATGGATGGGCGGGTACCCAGAAATTCGGGTTCGGGTCGGGACCATGCTTTTCCTGCTAGATCCTTTCATTGATTCTCACAATTCGAACATGGACAATTGTTCGACTAGTTTTGCGTTTACAGTGCAAGTGCATGACATCAAAATGTGCTTACAGTTTCTAGAATTAGAATTCGTATTAATTACTTTACCATACTTTAGACGTAGCAAATGTTAACATTAATCTTCAAACGTATAGTCGATCCAAAGGAACACTAAATTTCCGAATGTGTACGTAAATGAGGGCAAAAATTTTGACAATATAATTAATAATTTCTAACTATTTTCCAGATTTCATTTTTCGAAATTATCATGCGACGTCCTACAGAGGCGTCCCTATTGCACTCCGACCAATTCAGGCGCTCATTCGTACCTACTTACGTCCTCGCAACACTGCCAGGGGCCAAGACCTTCTTCTCAATTCACCATGATACACATTTCATATTGTTATATTTTTGGTGGAAAATAAAGAATATTTAGTTACAACAGTTAATGTGTTATTTTTTCACACCCAGTACATGAATATTTGATAGTAGAATTAGGTTAACATCTTCGAAAATTTTGGATAAAGAAAAATTTCTGAAGTTAGAAGAATATTTGTAGTAAGCTGTTGAATTGTACTACTGAATTTTCGAGAATTTTTCGGGCGTCTGGCTTGACGTTGAGTTGTACTACTGAATTTCGTGCCACCTCCTTCGATATCATGTTCTCCTAATACAAAGTTCAATTTTCGAGGTTTTGGAAAATTTTCCGAAATTTTCGGCCGTCTGGCTAGACATTGACTTGAACTACTGAATTTTCGAGAATTTTTCGACCGTCTGGCTTGTCGTTGACTTGTACTACTGAAATTCCGGATACCTCCTTCGACATCATGTTCTCCTAATACAAAGTTCAATTTTCGGAGTTTTCGAAAAATTTTCGAGAATTTTTCGACCGTCTGGCTTGTTTGTCTTTTTGTTCAAGTTGATTCTCTTATGTACAATGTAGGGTAATTGTTGCATTATTCAGCCATCTTGAGCATTCTTATTGTTAATATGCCGCTTTATAAATTATTTATAATATAGGGACATGTGACTACAAATTGGAAGTGAGGAATAAGGCTCATTCAAATGTATTGTGTAGAAATTAATTCGGTGCCTTGATATTAAATTATTTGTAACTCTGGTTTGAAACACTTACAGTTATGAAATATATGAGATCTGGTCAAAACAAAAACTTTGTTGTAGAGAACAATTCAATATCTTTTATAATAATATCACAATATTAGTTTAAAGTTGAAAAACATGTCTTTTTTTCAAACTTAAATTTCTCAAAAACTGTGCGCCTAGGAGAAAAATTAAGGACAGATTCGGAATCAGCGCGTAAAACTCTATAAGGATCGCACCGTGAGAATCGAAACGTTTTTTGGCTGTTGGACAGTGTAATAAACGTTCCCAAAATCTCGAACGGTGTTCGACTAGAATTTGTTTCGAAATTGATGCTGCTTATTTCTAACGCTGGCCACAACTAATTAGCGACACCGATGGCGTTCGGTCGATGCTCGCGGCGCGAGTGTGCAAAAGTGTTCATCGATCCCGCATTTGCGATGCAGATGCGGAGAGCTGGCGGTGAAAACGCGTGGATTTTCTTGAATCTGCGAGGAGGAGAAGCCGTTTCCGGTCGCCGATGCGGGGATCTTGATTTACAATGCAGAGTAGCCAACGGGCCGCGGCTCGCGAATGCCAAAACCGCGCATCTGACCCTGTTCGACATTACCATCTTCCTCTTAAACGGCGCGCAAGTTTTCTGCTCTATCTGTCGATACAGAGGAGCCGCTGCCTCCTAATGCATTTGCCGCAACACGGATTCCTGGAATTCGGTGTATCTCAGCCGGCGCATGGTCAATGCGCGTGTCACGCGTCAATTTATCTACGACAAAATGTCGCCCCTGACGCGTCGTGTTGTGTCGCATAGCGCCGCTCATCCTTCGACACAGTCTATTCGTGGCATTAACGCGAATATTCGGAATGGTAATTAACTAATTTTATTAGCTGTATCGGTGTTCATACGGTGGCGGCCATTTACTTACGCGCGAGTCGTATTTTGTATATGAAATGGCTTATTGTTTTCTGGGAAGCTTGCAGAAATATCTAAACTATCGAATTGGCAAGAAAATAATTTCAGTATTTTAACCCTTTGCACTCTTTTGTCGAATATGACTCAACATCAGAGAAAGGAAAATGTATATTTACTTAAGTCGTATTTTTTAGTTAAAAACAAATATAAGTTCCACAAATATAAATAACAACAAAGTTTGAGAGCTATATTTAATATAATTAGTAAACAAAATTCTTTAAAATATGTAGTAGTCAAGGAACTGTCCTTCGAATTAAATGTCAAATGAAACACTTAGAATAGTAGAGAGTTGTTGGCAACGAAATTGAAAAATAATTCGGAGTGCAAAGGGTTAAGGCGAAATAAAACCGAATTTCTTTATGCAAGCGAAATATTTTCTTATTTATTTTTTTTCGCAAAAGATCATCGGACGAAAGGGTAAATATCTTATTCATTAAAGTTCATTGTTTGAATAAAAAAATTGAGCTCTATTTCACCTTAAAATACCGAAATTACTTTCTTGCCAACCCAATATATAAATTTGTACCACTGTTATGATATGTCGGCAATATTTCTGTATTTCTATGACGCGCAAAATGATCAAATAATTGATAGTTTAAACCTCTCGTCCGCTATCTCCACGTTCATGAAATTTCTATGTAGCGCACCGCGCTTAAGCAGATCAACGATATTATAGATCATCTCTCGGAGAAATCGTCGGCGGTGCCGGGAGTCAAGTTAAATGAAGAAAGTTGCGCAAACCCCGGTGTAACTTAGTTACGCTCGATGATGTAGCCAGTCACGTTTCCGAGCTTTCCGCTCCCATTCCCAGCATTCCGTGGCTTATCAGAGGATTGAACGGTTTACACGTTCGTATTGGTACCCGCCACAAAAGGAAGTGGCGCTGCGTAAATCGTCCGCTCGGTAGAGGAAGTTAAATCTCACTTATCTCTCGTCAGCGCCCGGCTTTCTTTCTTTCGAGAGAGCCCGGTATTCGCGATCGGGCGTTGGGCATTGAAATTCGACGTCGGCCAGTTGAGAATTCGATACAACGTCCGTCCCGTCGTTCTGCTGCCCGGTATTTCCGTTTTATTACGTCCGAGAGAGCCATGTTCGCGAGAGATTATGCCGGCGACACGGGTCTAGGTCACGTTCTTGGTTTATAGACCGGCCGCGTGTTTCCGTAACAATTTATCAGCTGGCGCGAACGGGAAAATAACAGGGCCACCGGAAGCTGTACGGGATAATTATCTGGCGGACAGAATCATCTTCTCATTCTGGTTCTCTGTTCATTAGGATGAATCCTAGTTATACCTGGTGAACATTTTTTGCGGCATTTCTTCCCGCATCAATATATGTATACATTTTAGACTTCACAATATCGTAACTGATGTCAAGACGAATCCAACGATCTTCATTGTTACACCCATGAACTTCCAAATACAGTAAAATCGTCAAGTGCCTACCCCCTCCACTGAGGGGCATCGCCGCAGGGGCCGCGAAGCTCGAGCTGCCTCGGTCTCCGAGCAGTGTAAACATGTCGCGTAATCTGATCTCGGCTCGGGTATATCGGTGTGAACCACTACTAATCGAATTACGAAACTTCTTTACTTTTCATTATTTTTTTATGGGACTTTCACCAACTTATTTGTCGCATTTTTCTGCTTAAAATGACACTAAACACGATATAATTTCAACTGTATTTAGTGATTTATTGACGATGAAAGTTTCGGGCGCAAGAAAAGACAGCGCGATCCGTGTTTACATGCTGTCCTTTTCTACGTTCGACTTCCTTTGTACTTTCGGCGCGGTAGACTCAGTCATAAAAAATAGTGTCCCTACACGATAATTCTCCGTGCAAAGCATAGCCGTTTGTTACTGTAATGTGTTAAAATCTTCATGAACTGCTAGATCGGCCGCCCGGATCACTGTGCCCCGATCGGATTTGGATCTCACCTTGTCGCGAACCGTCAGATCAAAACGAGGACAGTTCGAAAACGGTCCGGGGCGAAATTGTCACGTTAAACGGGTTGAAGATTTTCTATTCCGTCGAAGATGCGTCTGGGGTAATGCGATAATAACGTTACTCTCGGCAAAGAGATTCTTGCGGACAGGCGTTTCGACTCGCAGCGAACCGGTAATGCTGAAATAGGAACACATGTAACTTGTAATCCGAACAGGCAAATTAATATCTCGACGGGACTGCTGGCGCGCGGACTCACCCCTATGATGCAGCCGTTGAACGCGTACATCTGTATTGCGAATATTACCGCAAGCTGCGGGGCTAGATACGTCTAACTTTAGGACCAGACATGGCTAAGTTTGATACAGTATGAAGTCCTCGCGCAATTAACGTCATTCCAGATCGGCGTGCTCTAACTACGGATTTGCATTTGATGAAACCGCCTGATACAGTACCTTTTTTTATCGCGTCCGCGCTGAAGAATTAGGCAACTTCTTACAAGGTGAGTGTCAGGCAAAACGTGGACCGTGGAGCTTTTTTGCAAAACACTTTCTGCAGCATAAGATGTGTTGTGTTTGCAGTACAAATAGTTTAATTATCGATGTAACTGACAGATTTTGTGTGAAATAGTATAATTAAGAGCTATGTAGTATTATTACATATTACAGACAAAACGTCGAAACATAATGTACCAGGTGAGAAACTCAAGACCCCTTTTTCCTTTAAAAATACTGCAAATTCGATCATCTCTGAAAACTTCCAAAAATTTTTCTCGTAAACACTACCACAGATTTGAAGATTGCAGCCTTCTCCTTACAACGACTCCTTAAAAACGTATGATCTTTTTTCAATGTTAAATGAAACAAAAATGAGGAACAAGTTCGGTCGTGTAAAGCCCTCTCATTCAAAGCTCGATAAAACAACTAAACAAAAATCGCACATCAATTTTCAAGGTGTTGTTGTAAAGAGGAGGCTTAAATCTTCGAATCTGTTGGTTTCAGTCACGAAAAAATTTTTTCGAAGTTTCCACAGACGTTTGAATGTACAGCATTTTCGAGAAAGAACACCGCTTCAGTTTCCCGCTCGCTACATCATGAAACAAAATCTTAGAATAAAACGAACGATATATTATGAAACTAAAGGATTTAGCTTTAAGATGAGTGCAAATTTAGATACTTCTTGAATCCACTGTATACAGCACTGACTATACAGGGTGTTTGACTACAGGGAGAGACAATTTAAGAGGCCATTATATGAAGAATAAAAAATTGCGATTTCCGTTTCGTCTTCAAGTTACTACTAATTAAAAATCTGCCTAAATGCGGCAACCCGACCAACACAGGTGTCCGGTGCGTATGTCATGAAGGCGCGCGATAACGTACACCTCTGTTGGTCGGGTTGCCGCATTTTAGGCGGACGTTTAATGATTGATGACTAGACTGCGGATGTTTATGCATTTATGAAGAAATTCGTTTGGTGGAATACGAAACAGTAAAAGATTTTAAAAATTCAAGAATGTTGCAATGTTGCTTTCAATGTAACAAAGTCGTTAAGGGATGAAATCAATTTTTATGTTATTCCTGCTTCCCACAATCAATGCAAAACATTTCAATTTTGCATAAAGCTTAAATTTTGCTGTCTATTGATGACTAAAAGACGAAGCTGAAATCGCAATATTTTTATTCCTCATTTTCGTCTTGCATTGTCACGGTGACAACTACCCCTTAAACTTAAATACATGTACTGTCTATTTTACTTAATTATAATTAGACTGCGGATTTTATGCATTTATGACAAGAATGGACACGTACAATTTAAAGCAGTGGACATGTCGAAAATATTCAAGGTCATCGACGTATTAGTTTCAGGTTAATAGGATAATTAAAAGAAGAATAGAATTTTTATTCGGCTCCAGTGTGCTGCAATCAATGCGAACATTTTTTACTTTGCTAAAGATCCGCGGTCTAATTATAATGATTCCCATTCGTATGGAATTCATCACTTACCGGAAATTAACGTACTTTAATGAACCATATTCGTAATGCAATTCTCGTGTCCCGCAAATGTTTAAACCGTCGGTCTCTTGATCAATCATTCGCACTTCTAAATAAATGGGAATTCGTTGGGAACAAGCGAGTCGAGCGAATGGGATCGGACCTGACATTTTAATTCGTGCGGTTTTTGCGCCTTGTGACAAACAAGGTCACCGTTGTCGCGAAATAGGATCGCAATCCTTCACCGGAGCTGCCAAAGTTTTTACGCGCTATCTCCGTGTCGCTGGAGTATTGTCAGTCTAACAAATCATTGAAAGCAACTGTTATCCTATTCAACTTTTTAAATAAAATCCCGGATCGGGGGGGGAAAACAACCGGCTCGAGCAAACCGAGTTGAACGAACATTAAAAGTCAAAAACTCATCATCGCGCGGGGAAGTGTCTGCAAAGTTCGCATAAAAGAGCTAACAAGGGACGGCGTTTTAAACACATAAAGTCTAACAGCTGCTTCAGCCGGAGCTACTCCGCAGTGATAACAAAAGAAGTTGAAGTATTAAATCCAGAATGTTCTTGAACGCCGTAAATGCGCCGTCCTATGTCGCACGCACAGCACTTAAAGTCTTCCCATGGGGAAGGTTAATATCAAGGAAACCGTTTTCCTCTATTACCGCTATCGGAGGCACACTTTTTCCACGGACAGGAAAACAAAGTAATTGCGACGCTGAATTCTTTTTTTTTCATTGATTTTGTTTTTAAGCTTTTACGAGCGGCGAATCCCAGTTTGTCGCCGGGAATGTGTGGATGGCCCTTCAAGCCGAGTCTGACAACGATGGAAAATCCACTAACGTAGAATGTCCCGTCGTAAATCGAGTACGTGACTACGTTTGTTGCCGTGAAAACACCATTTTCCGGATATTTACGAGTCGACGCTATTATGTGTCACAGGAGTGGCGTAAGGCTCTAATATTTCCGTTTTAAATACAGTTATATTTATTTTTCATGCTGCGCTAGCGAGTTTACGGGCACGACCGTACCGAGAGCGGAGCCGGAAGTTAACGTAAGCGACAAGAGTAATTGCTTTCACCTATTCCTTGTGCAGTGAACTAAACCCATTTCTTTTCGATGTTGTCGGAACTGGACAATTATCATTTATTCAGCCACTGTATTTCACTCTCTATGAGCTGAAACGCAACACAAATTATTTACATACCAACAATACTAGTAACATTAACGTACGTAATAATGTCAACAACCTCGTGGCAATTTTATAACGTTAAAACTGAGTGCAACTTGAGAGAGTGTGAAATTAATTGATCATTCCATTTGTTGTGCAATATCGCGTTTATGTTATAACTGCTTGTATTAATATTTGGATATACAGGGTGGTTCACGCAACTTGCATACCTATATAACTTCCAAAGTATGCATTGTACGAAAACGTTTTGTATACAGAAGTTGCATGGTCTGAAGGGGTATTTATTTTTTTACAGGTGGAAGCGTTTCGGAGATTTGAAGGTCGACTTTGTCTTTTTAAATGGAATACTATATTTTTTATACCAAAATATGGAAGAATGTCGAATTCTGAGTAAAAAAAAGTATTGACCTACATTAGCCATAAACTTAATAATTGACGAGTAATTTCACTTTATTTTCTGAAAACAACCCGCTGTCCTACGGAAATCTGTAATAAGGTTGAATTTCTAAACTTGGGTGTGGAATCACGCTGTAACAGGTTTTACACATAATTTCTTGACACCCTGCACAAGAGGAATACCGTCCAAGAAAGTAATTTCGATATTTCAAGGTGAAATAAAGCCCAATTTTTTTATTCAAACAGTGAACTTTAATGAATAAGATATTTTCGCTTCTGTTCGATGATCTTTTGCCAAAAAGAATAAATAAGAAAATATTTTATTGATTAAAGTTCATCGCTTGAATAAAGAAATTCGGTTTCATTTCACCTTAACATACCGAAATTACTTTCTTGCCAAACCAATACATTGTTCATTTTACAAAAGGATAAATCATTTCTTTAAAATCGAAAATATATAAATAATTTCTTTATAATGTTTAAGTCATATTGATATTCAGACACTATAAAAAGTGTTTCATAATGAAAAATTGTGGTTTGAATATTTTGAAAAACAATTTACGTAAACAATATAAAGAATACCAATGCTTTCAAATTATATCGAGACAATCTAAAGCATGGAGCAAAAGATCAGACTTGTTGAAGTAGAAACATGAGCAAAATGGCTTTAGAAAATGATTCTGCTTTTTGAGTTTATTTTCTTGATCAAGCTAACATAATTTTACTAATTTTTCACGGTTACTATTTCGAATGAAACTGAGAATTCACTTATCCTATAAAGTGAGGTAATTTTATGTCCGCCACTGTTAACTGTACATTTCATATTTTTATTTCGTCGATTACGAATGTTTGATGACTAGGTTAGTGGTCTTAAAAGTCATATTTGCTATTCTGCAACTCGGAGCCTCCTGACTGTAAAAGATTTACGGAGTAATGCAGTTCTCTTGAATGAACTTTATCCTATTCTTTCTTTCGGGTGCTGTGCATTTCTCAGAAAAAGAAATCTAGAAAGCCGTTAACACTGAATTGGAATAATGGGCAGTCTGTCTTTCATCGACAAGACCTAAAAATTTTTTTACTATAATAACGGTGGAACTATTTTGTACTTTTTTTCTAATAAACGAGCCCATTTTAAAGAGCTCCTCTAATTTGATATTACCATTGAAAAAGACTTCGATTCCTCTCACTAGACTCAGTTCTCAGGTTAAGTGCACCTTGGTGCCATCCCATACAAACACCTTCGTTGTCCGCCACAGACAGAATGGATTGCGAAGAAAACGGGCGACATAAAAATACTTCGACATTCAATATTCCCTAACAAAACACAGCGGCGGTGCGTGAGAATTGAATGTAGAAGAAGAAGGAGAAGAAGAAGAAGCACTCGCAAAATCACCTTATCAAAGACGAGAAGATGCAGTAATAACCATTTCCTCGTTGAAATTACAGCTTCTCGGTTGGCGTAACAAAGGAAAGGGACACAATTTCTCCCTACAATTTTTCCCTTAACAGAAGATGATGATGACGCCCGTTACGATCGGTAGAGCGCGAATGTCGTCGCGCAAATGACACGGAATAAATCCGGAAATTCATTCGTGCTTAGAAATTGTCGCGACGCGCAGTGGTCCTAAATCGTGAAACTTTATTGGCTGTAATATTAGCATTACATCAGTGGTTTCCAACCTGGGAGGCACGGAATATTGCCATTATTTCTTAAATATTACAAGCATTTTTTTATAGTTTATAATATAGTAAACTGAAACACAAAATCTTATATTAATCGATCATTCACATTTTTCAGTACTGTCGTTTAAAAATCCTATATTTTCGCCCCTTGTTACTGTGTCCTAACCTCTTAAGAGAAAAAATAAATTTCTATGTCACTCCAGTTGGTTGAGGATCAGGCAGAAATGTTTTATTTTGCATAGAGATCCACTAATTTAAAAAACGGATGTCCTCCATGCGTTTGGAGGACCAAAAAGCTATTTCGATGGCCTGTTTATGGCAGCCTCACTCTGCAGCAAGTTTTAGAAACGTCCAATGAAATCGTGAATTTTACGGACTTTTGGCAGCTCCTGGCCCAGTGTGCACTGCGCGATGTCAAGGGATGCGCGTTATCGACGCAGAAAGGTCGGATTTGCGTCGAGTAACGTTTTCCACTTGGCCCGTATATCGCCAGCATAATTTCGCCGGCCCGAGAGGACCAAACTAATATAATCTGGAAACGCGAGCAGCAGGGAATTTGGTGCGGACAACCATTCGCATGTTTCGGACCCAGGCTGCGTCGACTCAGCAGCGCAGCGTGGCGGCGCGACAGCTTGAGCACAAGCGACCCTCTGATACACGCTAATTAAGCTTCATGAATTTAAAATTGTGCTCGTTAACCGAGGCGCGTGTCAAACAATTTCTCGCCGCGATAATGATTATCTTCAACGCGTGTTACCGTCGCGAGACCTGTTCCTCGCGTGACACCGGGGATTTTTTAAAAAAACCGGAGGCGGCCATGGCGTGCTCGCGAGATTTCGCTCGGAAAAGTTTGCTACAACCTGCCCGCGCGCCCGACGGATAAATTATGCAGAAATATATCCGACTTTGATCGCACGACGACCGTTCTCCTCGATGAAAAAAAATTAAGTTCGCCGCGCGTCGAAGCCAGATAAACGTATCACGGCTCGCGCCTTTGTTCCTTATTATGGAGTTTTTTCCCGAGCGACGCCCGCGTCCGCGCCGTTCCTTTTTCTTTTTCGCTTTTATCACCCGCGAATTCCGCCACCGAGATACTATTTTTATTCCGGGGATTTATAACGCCCAGCTCAGCTGCACTCGAAATATCTGCCGCCCCAGATTTTTCAAAAATTCCACTTTTTCGGACAGCTTTATCCTTAATACTATTTCCTTCTCTGCGTGTTCGTCTTCCTTTTCTTTTTTTTTTTCGTCGCTACACATTCCCTCACGTACAGGCTGCGTTCAGCTTTCAGCCGAACCGTCCGCCGCACTCGCCCTTTACTTACAACCTGCGACTCCTTTTTTCTTCTGCCGGAGTCAAGCACGAACTATTCCTAGCTAAATTAAAGTGTTCCGACTTGCTGAAACGAATAAACGCGACCGCTTGGTTTAAACTGCGACGAATGTAATTACACGCGGGTGGGGGGAAGCGGCTGACGTTGCAAATATGAAAATGAAACCGCGGGATGAGGTGTGTTATCTACATGTTGAATCGACGTTTCGGTTTCGAGTTTCTGACCGGAGGAGGCGAGCAAAACGAAACGGACCCGTTCGAGACGTCTGCCAATAAATTGACACGAATCTTGAAACAACGGGCGGAGCGCAATATCGCGAAATAATAAATAACTTTGTCGCCGTCATCCCCGGAGCTCCGCGGAACGATTATTTGATATACTGCGTGCTCTGAATAACCGGTGGTGGGGAAAAAAAAGGAACGGGCGAGCGACGCCTGGCTCTTTGATCTATCGGCCACCTATACTTGCTTCCGTTTGAGGCGTGGATAAAAATGCAGATACCGAAACGCCAGATAAATGCTAACTACATTGATAAATGGCGTGCACAAATGGGCCATAAATCCTTCGAATGATGCACATCGTCTCCGCGGATCACCCGAGCCAACAACCAGTTTAAAATGGAGGAAGCGGAGGCGTGAGGAACGTCATATATTCTTAGAGTTCATTTATACTTATGGAAATATAATATCGGATGACGCACGCGACGCGACGCTCTCTCGAACGCGATTTTATCCCCATGCTGTTCCCTCGGAACGTCACGTATTTCATCAAATTATTTTTCACACTATTCTACACGCTTTCCTGAGCGATCAAAGATGGCCTGGTTTACTGCAAAAAGTTGATGCGATTTTTTTTAATCGACAGTGGCATGGAGATTATATCTCTTAGGTTCTAGAAATTCGAAATACAGTATTCGTCCCAATTACTATGTCATTAAGCAACTTGTTAATTCATGAATTGAGCCGCTCACTTGTCAAATCGATTAACTTCATAAAACAGAAAGTGGAGAAATGTGATGAAATAATATACACTGTTTTTCAAAATTCCCTGTAGGATAAAAATTGAAATAAACGTTGTATAATGCATAAATACAGATGTAGCTTTCATATAAAGACATGTAGAATGAATAAGATAGAATGGCCTTGGTATAATCGTTAGTAATATCACAACTTTTGGGTGACTAAGGGAGTTAATCGATTTGACAAGTGAAATAAAAGTAATAACATCAAAATCAGTCTCCAAATTATATTTTTTATTACGGGAAAAGTTCATTGATCGCTAATAAACCTCTAATTTCAATCATTCTATTTCCGCATAAGATATACATACATGAGCCAAATCGATCAACTCCACTTTTTGAAATATTTTTTTAACATATTTAGAGCAGATCGATGCCACAAAATTTGGAGATTAGCAAATAGAGAAATGGATCTTAAAAACCTACGTCCAACCGTGAAGCATGGGGGTGGATCGATAATGGTATGGGGGTGTATGGGAGCCAACGGTGTTGGAAACCTCGTTATTATCGAAGGAATATTAGATAAATATAAATATCTGGAAATATTAAAAGAAAGATAATTTGAAATGAAGTGCGGAAAGATTAGGGGTAATAGAGAATTTTCATTTTCAACAATGATCCGAAACATACTGCACATATCGTTAAACAATGGATCATATACAATGTACCCCACGTTTTAGAAACATCCCCACAAAGTCCGGACATCAACCCCATAGAACACTTATGGGCAGAAATCGGCAGATAACTTAGTAAATATGATACTAATTCCAAGGAAGCATTAAAAACCAAAATTTTTGAAGTTTGGAGCAGTATAAAGAAAGATATTACTAAAAATTTAGTTGACAGCATGCAACGACGTTTGCAAGCCGTAATAAGTGCTCACGGTGGTCCGACAAAACATTAAAACTAGTAATTTGTTTAAAATGTATACCGTTATTTAGTCGTTCGAATAATTTTGTGGCGTTCATTTAGCCGATGTTGCTAAGAAATGTTTTATAAATATTGTTTATGTTATCAGAGTGACTTTAAATTTAACATGTATAATCATGATACTTATACATTACTATAGAAATAAAAATGTTTTGTAATTCATAATATGATTCATATTTTTTAAGCGTGAAACTTTTAATTTCAAGGCGTTCGAATACTTTCGTGACTCGCTGTATAAAGTTTCCACCATAAATCATAACACCAGCGGAGTGGGGAGGATTCTATGGCTCACAATAAATCGAAATGATAGAATAACTTTTTCTGATACGGAGTTCCACTCCCCAGAAAAACGAATTTGGAAATCAATCGAGTACCTGTGCAAATGACTGATCGTTGGTGTAACTGGCTTCGCTACAAACTGCGGCCGTTTCTGTACACCGGTCATCAAATTTATCTTTATGTGCAATGAAACTTCGTACGAGAAGTTATTCTATCATTTTGACTTATTGTGACCGATAGAATGTCCGTCGCTGGCAGATAAAATTTACAGTCCACCCTGTGTATTCTTATTTCTCTGGTACACGAGCATTTACAGTACTGGACACACGAACTCGCACACAAACGTTTCCCCTTTTATTTGTTGTCCTTTCGATCGTACGAATAAACATCAATTCGCGGGATGTTTGCATTTAATCCCACTCTGACTGTAGCAAAAGTTACAAGGAGGTATGCTGCGTACTGCAAAACATAAAATAAGTCGTTCTGTATACAAGGTACGGCCGGATGGGTGGTACAACCGGCAGGGGATGATTCTACATGTAAAAATAAGTCGAAAAAAGTAATAACATTTTTTCGTTTGACGCGCCGGTTTCGAGAAAATCGAGTTCAAATAGCCATCGGGTTCGCGTGTTATAGTATACGCAGGAAGTAGAATTGGTTGGCCATGATCAGACGCGGCAGACGATTCGTATCTAATATAATGCGTATTCACTGCATCTTTAAACTCTATTTTCAAGTTCGACTTCGAAAAAGATTTTCTCGGAAACAAAGTTACGGATAAAAAATTTTTATTCTATATTGTTTTCTTATTTTTTTACTTATGAGTTAGTAACACTGTCCAACAGCCAAAATACGTTTCGATTCTCACTATGCGATTCTTATAGAGTTTTTCGCGCTGATTCCGTATCTACCCTTAATTTTTCTTCTAGACACACAGTTTTTGAGAAATGTCAGTTTGAAAAAAAGACATATTTCTCAACTTTAAACAAATATTGTGATATTATTATACAAGATATTGAATTGTTCTTTACAGCAAATGATTCTGCAGACTTTTTCGAATACAGTGATATCCAATATTAATACATTATGATTGTTTAAAGATGTTTAAATAATCATTTAATCTCCCCAAAGTCGGAGAGACACCACTTTTGCACCAATTTTTGAGGATATTTTTGAATTTATCTCAAAAAATAAGCGTCCAGCGGAAAATCGAACTGTACCACGCGATAGAGCAGAATTTTATTTCCCCTCTCCAGCTTGCAACATCGACGTTTTTTTCGAATCAGAAAGAAAAAAAACCTCCGCCCGACATGAGTTGCCGCCAGTGGTGCTCTTCCACTAGCGCGGTCGTTGGATATCACTGTATTTGGGAAAGTCTACAGAATCTTTCGCTGTAAAGAATAATTCAATAGCTTTTATAACAACATCGCAATATTTGTTTAAAGTTGAAAAATATGTCTTTTCTTCAAACTGAAATTTCTCAAAAACTGTGCGTCTAGGAGAAAAATTAAGGGTAGATTCGGAATCAGCGCGAAAAACTCTACATACTAGTATACTCTGTATAATAATCGCATAGTGAGAATCGAAACGTCCAAAAAAAGTTGAAATTTGTTGGACTGTGTAATTAGTAAGATTAAGTAATCACCTCATGCTTGTACATGTCACTCGGCCACACCCTGTATAAATCGGATATAATTCATTACATGCTCTGTCTGTATCGTGTTTGTGAAATTCAATAAATAAAATATGGTCCTGAACATCATCAATTATATGTAAGTATAGCTATAAAAATAGCGGTCCAAGGGTTAAAACTTCAGCCTTCAACTCTGTAGTAGATTCAGTCATGAACGTTTGCATCCTCATGAAGTCGTTCAATTTGCATAAAAATGGAAAATGAATGAATTTGTTCTATCATGTTCTATCATTCTAAAATAAAAGGCAGATGATGCTATCCGAGTCTCGATTACATCAGAATCCTTTGGCACCATATGCAAAGTACCCTAAGCTGGATATCTACGGTAGCAACATCTAGGGTCACTCTATAGACGATCCAGATCTCGTGAAAGACGATAATAGTATATCCGTAGAACAGGTACCCTCAGACATGTAGGATACGAAATGCACTGCAGCCTCATGGAAAGCTGTAGATTCAGTGCCTATGGAAATCAATAGTGACAATCCAGCTCTGTGGCAGACGATATCAAGGATCCTGCATTCCTAGTGATGATACTAGGGACTTCAAATCTGCTAGATCCCAATTCGCTCAACCTGGAACTCTTTCTACCTTAATATAAAACTCTCTTCCTATAAAATATTCATAATTTTTCAAAGTCTACGTACGTAAATATTTCTTACGTACATTTAAACAAAAAAGACTCTGTACAAGCTTTAAAGTACAGTCAAAATAATATCTATATGTATAATAAATAATTAGACTGCGAACTTGTACACATTTAGTAAGAAATTGTAAGAGAATATTGTAATGTTGCTTTTAATGTCATGATGTCGTTAAGGGATGAAAGCAATTTTTATTTCATTCCCGATTCCCAGAATCGATGAGAAGATTTTTATTTTGCATAAAGATCCGCAGTCTAATAATAATATAAACAAATAGAGTAATATTGTCTAGAAAAACAGGATAGGCCATTAACTGTTTTATGTGAATAATTAACGAACTAATTTTAAATGTTTAAATATTTATGATGTGTTCATTTAATAAGAATTTTATTTCTGTTTTAGGTTTACTCAATAAGGGTTTTTTTCATTTATACTATATTCTTATAAGTGTACGAGTTTCTACACAAAGCGTCCAGATAGTGTTCACACTCGTTTACAGTATTGGGCGTCACAAACCCAAGGCAGTTAAAAGCTTACAACGGAAGCTTATGCCAGCTATAGCGAACATCCCACGAGCGTTGCGAACAACTGCCTACATATTCGTGAAAACCAACAACAAACCATCGTAAATCTCCAGCTTCGCACGTTGCTCTGTTTTGTACTCGATATCACATTAAAACCTCCGCTTTTGAAGAGCTTTGAACCCGATTCTATTGTACTGCTAACGTGAGATAATGCCGAAAAACCAGCCCAATATTCTGTATCGCAAATTCGGCCTCTAATGGCCCCTGAACATTAATTTTAAACAGTAGAACTGCACACATAGATCGTTCACTATCAGGACATTATACATATAAACATACAGAAAATACTGCATATTCATAATACAGTTACTCACAAAGATATTTGGATTTTACACTATTCCCCTAATTCTTGCCATACAGAATCTATAGGATGAAATGACGAATAAATCAGAAAAACGGCAATGCATAATTGAATTGTAAACCAGATTCAAAAAGAATGGGATTCTATTTCTAGGATATACCTCAGAATATGTTACTGTTAATAGAAATAAATTCTTTCTGTATTTCGAGCGAACAAGAAATGCCACACTTTTTTGCACAATAATTAATACGATACGTGATTTATGCCATCTTGTACAAAGCAACAAATCCAGAAATAGTATTGTGCGTGAATTAATTCTTAGGTCAAACATCATGAACGTGTTGAGTATTTACGAACAATGAAAATACATTTTACTCTCCAAAATAATCCCCATCACTTTCTATGCATGTACTGATCGTCCAACCGGAGAGAAAGCTTGTACGGACCACGTGATGACCGCTACAGGTCGTCCGCTATTGAATCCGAATCGCTTGATGAAGATAGCAAATGCCTTCCTGCGGAATCTTTCTGTGTCCCACTCCTGATGGACGATCAGTACTCCCTCTTACAAGTAATTGGGGGAATAGACTCGTTTTTCCAGGATTGCAAGGGTGCGGGATGCGCGTTCTTATTTCTCTACAATACAGTAAAATATACAAAAAAAGACTTCTTGAAAACCACGCTTATATTAAAATGCACTAAAAAGGAGAAAATAATTTTTTCCTGGTTGTCCATAAAATACCGAATCCAGTTAAATGATTAATAATATTTTTCCCCAAAATTTTAAGCAATTAGTTCAAAATTTCTTCTGTTATAAAATTAGTGTCGGAATATAGATAGAAAAATTTAATATAAATTTAAATAAAATCATGACATTAGTGACTATAAATAAAAGCGTGAAGCGCCCACGAAGATTACGTCAATATAATTTAGCACTCCACGCTTTTATTTATAGTCACTAATGTCATGATTTTATTTAAATTTATATTAAATTTTCACTAAACGAGTGAATACGCCTTGTTCGATGCACCTCGCTAGGAGAACTTTAATTAAAAATCTGCGAACTAGTGAAAGCATCATCGTACATAAAGCTCGCACGGAGTCTCGATATTTCCGTAGACGTGTGTGCTTGCACCTGAACTAAACATGTTAATAATTAACACACGCATTAGCGTGTGTTAACGGATTGCGCGTCGCGATTCAAAGCAGAACATTTACTTTAATCAACCGTGAACACGAAGCCGAGAGCGGTTAGCACGATCCGCACCTGTGCTGAATTCTTTTAGCGTATAGTCCGATCTACACTGATTCCATATGCAACATAATGCCCGTACCCAATTAATCCTGACTGACGTGTAATCACGAAAGCGCAGTGTGTCCAATTACCAGAAGCAGAACTGGAAATAAGGAAATCAGAGCCGTCAGTGGTCTCTGATTCGCCTTTACGATAGTACAAATATTTACGGACAGGTATTAGAACGACGAGTAATTAAGTCATGCAAAGGGAATATGAAGAAACTCGGCTGGCACGAGAGAGAAAGATAGAGAGAGGGGAAGAGAGATAGCTGTTAGCCCAGGATACTTGATGCTTCATAATCCACGAGCAGATTTCGTCCGTCAGACATTTTACTGCGTTGCCAGGACTGACTGGCTCGGTGAACCGCTAACGAGAAATTGAATATTCGAACAATTGAAGCACGCCTCCGTTTTCCGCTGATCAGAGAAAGTGGATTCCAAAGTCCCTCGTTTGAGAACGGCTCGCTTATAAATCAGCCGCCAGCCGATTTTCAAAGAAGCCGCCAGATTGAATTTAAAAAGGCGCACTATGCGAAGATTTGTCGTATCTCTGATGACTAATTTCAAACAGCAGGAACTGCGTTAATGTCTCGCTATATGTGAAAGAGATGTGCACGATATTTGTACGAAATATATGAGCCGTTTATTTTGAAAGTGGCCTAGGTTCATTTTCGAGAAGAATCAAGCTAGCAATTTTAATATTTACATTTCTACGTTATCTTTCCATTCTGAAGCAAATTGTAACTAATGTATTTAGAACCACAAAGATTTTGTAAAAAGGAAATTAGCTGGTTAATAGAATGATACAAAATTTTATTTTGAAAGTAGCCTAAGTCCATTTGTCAGTTGTTTGATGTTAAGGTAGTAGCTCTGTTTTATCGATACAGTGATTGAAGTTACCAAGAAGTGCCGGAAAGGTGATAACTTTATTTTAAATGAAACCAGAGGATTTCATATCAACAAAACTCTCAACAGTAATATTCGGACACTTTTAGAAAGACGATAACTTATTTAATATCAGATTGCAATTGGTCGGAAGTACAAAGAAAATACTAGAAGCTGTTATTTACAATCTTTTTATGTGGGCCAATATTAAAATCTTTTTAAATACTAGATATTAGATATTTATTAGATATTTATTCGATAAATAGTAATAGAAAATTTCATAAAAATTGTTGGATGCGGAAAAAACTACAGGCATTGAAAGATGTAAGAATCTTTAAAAAACTACAATTTTCATCATCTTTAAACGTTTGTGGCTTATTGACACAGATCTACAAAATATATTTTTTAAATTTTCGATATAGGCGCCCATAAAAAAGTTTGTAAACAACAACTTCTAGTGTCTTCTCTGTAATTCCGACCAATTGCAATTTATCAAAATTTTTTCACGTATTGTAGTAATCTAATTGCTATAACTTCTCGAAAAATATCCAAGTCGTCTGATCTGATATTTAAAAAGTAACCGCCCTTTTCAAAGTTTCCGAATATTACTGTAGTTCACTGTACATATATTGATAAAACAATCCAATAAACAAACTTATTTGATTTCAATTATTTGTATGCTACAACTTTTACCCACATATTCGTGAAACGTTTCTGATTAAAATGAGCCCAAACACGACCCAGTCTGGACCATATTTATCTTCCCGAGGTTATCTCAATTTTCCATTAACCGTATACATATGCAACACAAGTTATTGTGAGTAAAGTTTTAATCCAGCACCGTAGTTAGGTAGCTTCTCTAATATTCGAACACTCATGTTCCACTGATTACTACGGATAATAGAGGTTCTACGAAACCGTGAATTGAAAACGTAAATGTGATCCACATTGGCAACCATCAGCAAAACTAAAAAAAAATTCCTTATAAAATCTCAACACGGTACAGTAGAGTATCCATAAAAGCTAAGCATAACTAAAAAGCTATTCTCAAGAAGTAAAATTAGAGCTAATTGCGCGGAACGGGTGTAAGTTGAACATTTCAAGAAAAAGGGAATTTGCTAAAGTACGGGTTAGGGAAAAGAAAAGCATTCCTCCAAGAGGAAATTGCCGACTGAAGTTGAAGGAAGGAGAGACTAAAAAGAATAGTGGCGAGTCTTTAAGGCTCTTACTGCATTCTTGCTGTACACCTTCTCGCGATGCTGATAGGCAAATTCGAAATAAGAGCATTTTGCATAATAAGACGATGAAATGGGGGAAGGTTAAAGATTCATGTATACATACATCTATATCGATCGGTTGCGAGAGGAATTTCAGTGCGAGAGCTAAGCCAGGAATGCAAAGAATCTATTTACGCAAGAACATCAAACACGAAACGGAATTGCACCTCAACACAAACAGCTAATAAAAATGTTACCGCAAACGCATCCTTATGCGGGAATGCTATAAGGGTACGCAATGGATCGAAAATGTGAACCCATAAGTTCATGCAAAGAAACGATATACACATCGGCGTAATACATTTTTATTACAGCTGCATTCTGCAATAATGAATAATTAAGAAATGACGCAAGGGGTAAACTTCGCCTTACCGGACTCAAAATATCTGCCTTTCTCCTATAAATTATGATGTATTTGGTACGTAATCCAGTAGATTTGTATCCGGAGAACCTGCACATCGAAGTTTCGATCCAGTAGAATCAATGCTTCAGGAGTTATGGTTGTTTAAAGCTGAGCAATTTGCAGTGTTTTTGACAGGTGAGGGCGCCGCCATATTGGTTTGTAGTGACGATCGCGCGCCGCTTACCCAGCAGAACCGCTAGATGGCAACACGGGCACACAGTAATATCGCTAACACAGAGAAAATGTCTCAGAAAATGTTTGAGAAGAAATATCGTGGAAAATATTTACAAAAACATAATCCAGACCTAACCGAGACCAGTTAAAACGCAACATCGTGGCCAAAATTCGCTCGTGCTGCCATCTAGCGGTTCTGCTCGGCAAGCGGCGCGCGATCGTCACTACAAACCAATATGGCGGCGCCCTTACCTGTCAGAAATACTGAGGAATGCTTCAACTTTAAACAACCATAACTCCTAAACTATTGATCCTACAGGATTAAAACCTGGACTGAAGCCGCGCCGGGTACTGCGCTACTGGATTACATACCAAATACATCATAATTTATAGGAGAAAGGCAGAATTTTTGAGTCCGGTAAGGTAAAGAGCAGCCGACGCAAGCAACTAGTGTATTGTGCATTTTATCAATTAAAAATGTTATATAATAAAATGATATTAGAATATTTTTCTTTTACAAGAAACAGAACAAAATTATTGGGAGAAAGAAAGAAGAAAGGAAGAAGATTTTTTAAATATGAAAATGACGTCAGCTTAACCCTGTATTTAATCTACTGTGCTTATTATGTTGTATTTTATTCAGAGGTACAACATTTACTATCATTCTATAGATAAAAATTAATTTTGCTAATTAATTATAAATTTAATATAAATTTCTTGTGAAAAGAAATTTTTTGGAACTAATAATATTTACGCCATCGTTGGCATGATGTTCGTATTTCATAATTAGTGATCTTCTTCGTAATTATCTGCGCTCGAGATGAAAAAATTCTCCAAATCTCTGCGAATGATTGTAACCTAAATAATTGTTTTCAAATTCACGTCGTAAGAGAAAAACAACATTCAACATCAAAGTGCAAAATGTTTTCATACATGTTTTGCTCAACCATTTGGAACAAGGTCCCCTTTTGACGCGAGTAAAGCCCTCGTTCGCTATATCTTGATATACTTTACATTTTTGTTCTCGCAGCGTGTTTCCTTTCCCAGACAACACCGGTCGAGCGAGGATAATGCGAAATACGTTATAATAAATAAAAAAGAATGTACGCAATTTTTTGCTCGCTCTGTTACTGCGAATATCATAGAATATCAAAAGGGAAATACGTTTCCCCTTTAATCAACCAACGGCGAGGCTAGGTCTACCCCGGCGCATATATTTTTCTCTTTTTGGGAAATAAGAGCACGTTGCAATTTTTCCACAACTTTCCCCATTCTTGGTCAATGTGAGCAAATAGTAAACTGTGGATCTTAATGCAAAATACACAATTTCTATTTATTGTTCATAACGAACAAGAATCAAATAAAAATTTCTTTAATAATTCTAATTAGATGAAAATATATCACAAATATATCAGAAAATATGTCACACGAGTATGTAGACAGCGGATTTGATGTATTTATGACGAAAATGAGTAGGTCCAATTTAAACCAGTAAAAATATTACAAGAATTTAAAAACAGTGTTATATTATTTTCAATCTATTGGGTTGGCAAGAAAGTAATTTCGGTATTTTAATGTGAAATAGAGCCCAATTTTGTTATTCAAGCAATGAACTTTAATGAATAAGATATTTCCCCTTTAGTTCGATGATCTTTTGCCAAAAAGGATAAATAAGAAAATATTTTATTCGTTAAAGTTCATCTCTCGAATAAAGAAATTCGGTTTTATTTCACCTTAAAATACCGAAATTACTTTCTTGTCAACCCAATATTAAACACATTAAGAAAGAAAATAAATTACTATTTCTAGTTTGTTGCAAATCAGGTAGAAAATTTTTATTTTGTATGAAAATCCGCTGTCTACATATGAGTCATGCTAGCCATTTGTGGACTGCTTTTTGGACTGATTTTTTAATGCAAAATGACAATTTTCTAAGTTGATTGTAAATAATAAAAGGTGAACCGATTTTTGCAATGACCCAATATGTAAGTGGAACCTTGTAAACCCCAAGGAAATAGCAGAAGCTACGAGACGTCGGATTGCTCTTATCTTGCTCTTATCAGCTGGGGGGTTAAACCCTCGGAAAGTGCAATATCGTAGGAAGAAATGACTTTCTGATGAGAAAATAAACTTTCCCATAGGTTCGAAATGATCCAACTTACGTAAAAGTGTGTCGTACGTCACGCGCCATTCCGTTGCACCGTTCTCGGACACTCAAAACAAAAGAGGAAATTGGTGACTGCGGTTCTTCGCAGGATGTTAGAAGCTTCTCGGAAGAGCAGAACAAGCATCACATCTGATGGTCAACTCCTTACCAAGATAACCGAGTTTCCGCGAAAGATTAGTAAAGAAGAAGCACGGATGATATTACGGGGAAGCGAACAAAACGTGAAAGTTCGAAAGTGGGTGGAGAGAGAGAGAGAGAGAGAGAGAGAGAGCGAAGGAAGCGATGTATCGCGAGGAAACTCGAGGTCCTCAATGGTATTGTCACATCGGAACTTCTCGAGAACTTAGAATGCATAAAAGATGGAGATTCCATGCCCGTTCAAAGTCACGAATAAATTCCAAAGCGGAGGACGAGTTTATTACGTCGCGACACAGCTAATTGAACAATTGTATCATGTTTAAATGTCTCGGCTGTAACTCCCTGTTACTTGTCCTCATAATAGCCTTCCACTTGAATGGACCGGAGTAATTAATGGCAGAGTGGTTTATGTAAAAGGACTTTTTATTTAGCACCTGCCCCTTATAGTTCAGCCTGTTTCTGCTAGGCAAGTGCTAGTAAATTGTCCCGGAAGAATTTTATTTTATCAATAAAATGTTGTTATTATGTGAATGTGAGGACAGAATTTATAATTAACAATGTCCTAATTGTCCGATTTTTTAAACTATTGCCTTGTAGATTTGTGGATCTCGTAGGAAGTGAGCAACAAAACATCAAGTAAATTATTTTAGCAAATCTCATTCCTGTTTTCCTAGCTTGAAATGTTATTTTCAAAGAAAGAAGCACCCTAGAAGCATGGTCACGAGCACCGACGTTTACCTCACACGAACTTTCCAGCGCGATTCTCGCGAATAATACGAACAGGCGACTCGCGGATTCGTTCGATGTCCCGCATTTTCCGAGCACAAAACCGAAGGCCTTGACTTGGATCAGCAAGCAGAGACATATAATGTCTACGTAATTATCTGAAATAAACGTCACGAATGGAGGCATTCGAGAGAATCCCAATGACTACTTTCAGACTTAGGCTGAATCGGGTTATATCGGGGGTAGAGAAGGTAAAGGAGATAAAGGTTCAGTCCTAGTCCATTAGCCGTAACGATCTTTTTGCCTCGGTTACGACCGCCTACATCCTCAAAACGAAGGCAACGACTATGAGCAGAGAGTCGTAAGAAGGAGACGGCACGCGGCGAAGAAAGAGCGCGAAATGAAAACTATGTAGCACCTTGCATCTGGTTCGTTCGCCGGTTGGAAATTAGACCGAGCAGCGAAAGAAACGAACTTCGCCGTTCGAAGTGTGTTAACCCTTTGCGGAGGAAATATTTTTGCGAAGGAACCTCGCCAGATGTTGCATTAGTTAGCCATGAAGGAAACTTTCTCGACACTGAGCGGCTACATCGTATCCCAAACGCATTCCTCTCGCGTCAACTTCTTTCAAATTTAAAATTCATTTCATCTACATTTTTATAATGTAAGTGGTTCTTCTGCAGCCCATCTATAATATTAGATTTTTACCAGGTGTACACAATCCTCTATTCAGTAATTAGGGGAGACCGGCGCTAGTTGACTAATGAGGATAGTCGACTAATCTCTCTCTCTCTCTCTCTCTCCATTCTAGTAGTACTATAAAGTAGATCATGTCAACATGTAATGTGTTGTCGTGACCGAAACTTGCGTGTTATACCAATAAGAATAAAAAAGTTAAAAACATCGGCGGTAAGTAAATATTTTTGTTTCGACTATTTATCAATTTTTGTCCATTAAGTACTGCTTGATATTTTTTCATGATTAGTTTATGGAAATATGATACATTGACTATAATTTGAGGTATTTTATTTTATCCGGTGCATCGAGATTATGCACGTGTGGCCTTTACAATGGTAAAAATGTCGAACGGGACTACTTGACTAAGCATAGGATTTACGTCATTCAAGAAAGATTTCTTGTCCTCAGAATCAGAAGATGATTCAGAATGCTTGATCTGCAATGAATCTTACACTGATAGCGTTTGTGTTTACCAGTAGTATACTAATAATTTTTTTTAGAGGTTTTTCTTGTAATTTTTGTCAATTTATTTAGGTATTTTCTTCATTATGACTGAATATTCAGAATAACAATAAAATTTTTTATAATTTCATGATCAACATGATTATGATAAATTGATCAATCAACTCACATTTTTGATTTCACAGTCCAATACGTGGCATAAAATTGAGATACCACATGAATTTAATTGAAATTTAAAAGGAATGATGAAAAAAAGGCCCCCATTTTTTCAAAAGCAGCTCAATCCAAATTATTTTTATTTATAAATAATTAGACAGTACTGCTAATTTAAAAAAGAAAAAAGATTTGGAATCGTACACCGAAGGTTGTCCAAACGAAAATAAATTCTTTTGGAAAAATTAAATGGGCAGAGAATGAAATGTTTTTTGTCTCTCAAATTGTCTGTAAAATTTATGAAAATGGATTGAGCTAGTTTTGATACTAAACGCCTCATATATCGGCAGTCTCAATTTTTTAAATTCTCCAACAATCTTGAATTCCATCTACTCAATTTTGCTAGAAATGCATAAAGATCCGCAGTCTAGTAATTACTTACACATCAAAATGTAATTTTTGGTCTAGAAGTAACTCCCATTGGTTCAGAGAACATAACTTTCAAGAAAAATTTACAATGAACAACATCTGGTGATCAAGCCTAAACTGAAATCAAGATCATCTGAAGGTCGTAGTATAGTAGGTGATTGAATTTGTTTCTGAATCAGCAATAACCCTACGAAGTCAAATATACAGGGTGCCACTTAAAAATGTCAAGGTAACCTTGATTTTCTATCGAAAAAAGGTAGTTTCGGTAATTTTATGTATTTCAATATGTAACCGACTAAAAATTGAATACCTTTCGTTGGAAACAATTTTTTGTCAGACTCTCGGAAGTACCTGAAAAATCGTGGCGGCAGTTACGTGCCACACCCTGTATAGTAAGGATTATTTAACAAAAATAATTTGCTTGAATATATTTATAATTGAAGCTTGAAGCGTTTTAATGAAAACATTATGACGCATCGTGTATTGAGCTTCATACAGTACGGTTTATTATGGATTATTCGACAAACCGAAGCTCCTATCGTCCGATTACTTGGACAATCCTAGGTCCTATCTATTAGTTTGGATTATAGAATAGTTAATTGGATTATCGTTAATAATTACTCAAGTAATCCAACAACGGCGGGATACCCAAGAGAACATATCCTCGCAGCCGAGTGAAGCTCTGGCTTCTGCATCTGAGCCGCACGAGCCTGATCTTGGTGACGGTGTAATTTGTCCAGCTTGTCCACCCCTGATAGCGGTTTGCACCCTACTTATTTCACGACCACAGGTATATAGGTGAGAGTCTGAGTTACTTCACAGGTTGCTACATAGACCAAGATGACGGTAAAGGACGTGGTGCAAGACTGCCAGGTACCGTTGATGGGTTCTTGTAATCCATTTACCTAAGAAACTCCCAGGAGAAAAATTTCTTGCAGCCAAGAAGGATAAAGTCCTCTGTCCTTAAAACCCTGATCGTGCAGGAACCGAGTGGCTTCGAGTATAGAACACCGGTAACGAATTGACCCAGAGGAGGATTGCTTAGAACTGGATAGGATAAGAAACGCAAGAATTGGAACGCTTCGTTTCCAAGCTGTGTAAATCTGACCCAGTTAATAAGATGTTCGTCCAATACTTCTCACGCCTACTGTACCGGACAAATGAACTCGGACGCAAACATTTTTCTCGGTGTTCATCGTCCTTCCGATCGGACGAATGTTTTGATTCGCGGAGTGTTTGCCTTTAGTCCCATTCTAACAGTGAATTACAAAGGATTACAGAAAATAAAATGACGTTTTGGATAAACATGTTACATTACTTAAATTAATTTTTAATTCCTAGCGTAAATTCTTATCGTAATAGGTGAATAGGTGAGGAATAGGAATAGGTGAGAAATTGTCATAAACAAATTCCTGAACAGATCAACACTCTATTTGCATATGAATATATTGGGTCGGCAAGAAAGTTCGTAGCGTATTCAAATTAAGAATCGAAGATAAAATTAAGATATTTATTGATATGTTTATTCAATAACACGAGAAGTTTCCTCGAAAATAGCAAAAAGTAATAGAATAGCATGGAAAATATGTTATTGAATAAATCTATGAATAAATATCTGAATTTTAGCTTTCAATTTTAATTTACAAATGCTACGAACTTTCGTTCCAACTCAATACATATAGAAGAATAGATTCTAATTTTTTTAATAAATTTAAAAAAAACCATTTGGAGGGACGAAAAATAATATTATTATAGATTTAAATTTTTAAATCTATGAAAATATAAATTGCTTCGTACTATGTTACAGATGATGAGATTAAAAACAATTTCATATCTTCTGCAAAAAAAATTGAGAATAAAATATAATCATTATATATATATATTCCTGAAAGTATTTAATAATTTTGATTGCATTGTATTTTTATGCACCCTCGCAGTTTCTGTCACAAATGGAAGAAATTCATAGTTCACTTAGCGTGTCAATTTTTAGCGCGGTGTCGTCGTCAGGTGAATTTTGTTTGAAACGATTTTTGAAGTGAATGCAGCGTTAGAAAAACGAACAGAATAAAAAGTGGAAATGGAAAAGGACGAAGACGGAGCGAATTCACGTAATGCATTCAAGTGAGTGATGCTGCACACGGATTGCATCGTTTACCGACGAAGGAGTTTGCCTCTCCATCCCGTCGGTCGAAAATAAAGGTAAAAATACACAGCGTTTCTCGCAATCTACGATAATCGCGGTTCTCGAGTTTTTCTAAATTTTTGAAACACGTGCGGTTCACTGCTGCACTTCCTCCGCCAAACCGAAATTTCAGTTTCTCACCTACCTTCGATTTCTCTCGCAAATTCGTTTCCCTGGAGTAAATATGAAAATCCACAAATCCCTTTCTCCCTCCACAGATTTCAAATCCTTCTCTTCTTTAATAAAGAATGGAAATAATCGTAACCCACCTTTTAGGAATAAATATAGAAAACTGATGTCCGGACTGCGAATCTTTATGCAAAATTAAAATTTTCTACATTAATTGTGGGTAGCAGGGATAATATAAAAATTGATTTCATCCCTTAACGATTTTTTTATATTACAATACAATCTTTTAAATCTTTTATCGTTTTATATTTCACCCAAGCAATTTCTTCAAAAATTCATAAAGATCCGCAGTCTACTGATGTCCGTTAAAAGTTTCTCTGTATTCCATTAACAATTCTTTAATAATGTATATAAAATAGAAAGTTCATTAAAAATTCTTTGTTGATGCGTATAGAAAGTTCATAATGAACTATAATGATGAATTATGCATGATCGTGTATGTTACACGTGTACATAACTTAATAATTTGATAATGTGATGGGAATTCGAGAATTAAAGGTACAAAGCTAGTATTGTTTTAATATGATGTACTGAATAATAATCGAATAAAATAACTGAATAAAATTGCCAACTTCCCGTTAAATTCTGTAACGAGATTGTGTACTTATCTTATTGTTCTTTTAATTGTTGTTCTTGTAAAGTAATTACGATTGAATGTTCCATATTATACGTTGAATCAATTCTCAAATAAGTTTTCAATTAGCAATTGTACCAGATCCCTTATTTAGCTTATTTAATTTAGCAGACCATCCTTTTCTGAACACCCACGATGATGATTCCTTTCATTAGGAAATCAGTGACTATAATTACTCGAGGTCATTCAGGGTAAAATGTTAGTTGTTCATTACCAAAGTAGATGCAGCAATAACTTAAAAATGTTTACGGTTGTTATACCTGAATATAAACATAAATATTTCTAGCGAGACTAAATACACCATCATTTATCAATGTATGTGTGTTATCATATTAATCAAACTCCTGCATTTCTCAAGCATCATGCTAACGCCGAAAAAGTGATTTAAATTACGGGATAGCGCATTTTACCCCTGTTAATCAGGGGCGTGCTGCAAGAATCGATTGCAGATACTTGAAATTAATTAAAGCGGCCACTGCTCCTTCAAAGCAGAACAAAATATCCAACAGCTAGAAATTACTGCACCTTGCTGTGTATTTACCTTCGTCCGGCGCGCAACAGTGAGATTGTTATCAGACCCGGGGATGAATCACACCGAAACTAGCAATTTTAGTATACTGCAACCTGTTAAACGCCTGCTACTGGATGTTCATAATTATACCCCGATTTCCATCTGTTGGCGCAATTAACGATTCTTACGTCGTGGCCGTGCACTAAGTACGGCCGATAGCTGGGGCTCCTCAAGATTGGCCATAGATTACGAACAGATTACGACAAACGACTCGCAATCTCGATTTCGGTACGGCTGTAGAGTCGCCTAATCATCGCAGGATCTAGGAAGATGGAGCGAGACTCGGTTCCACCCCTTATCGCAGACACCGCGCGGCGATAGCGCGCGTGATTGTGTACAATTACCAGCCATGGAGAAAGATAGTAACGTCATGAGAATGGCCGGGCTCTCCGTTAAGCTGGCCAGTCATCTTTCTCCATTAACCTCACGGATCGCGTTCGAGCGATCGGAGCTGGGTACCGGTAAAAATTTCCATATTGCCCTAAGCCGGCATTATTGGCGGAAATTTAATTAACTGGGTAACTATAGACCGAGCACAAATAAATCCTCGTTACCTCGATCCTCTGCTCGCGTTATGGGCACCGTTCATTGGCTCCGAAAAACGTTTGAACGCTGAACTTCCGAGTTTTGAAAAGTTGTTGATTATATTCTCTTCGTTTGGTAAAAAAGAAAAGTACGAGAGCGTGGATCCGTTTTAACCTTTAGAGGGCTGACATTTTTTATAAAAATTGGTATAAAGGGTGTCCCAAAAATGAACTTCCTTGAAAGAGGCGATTCCTGAGGTCATATGAAGTAACTTTTTCCTTTCCGGAAATGTTCTCCGCGGATTTGTTAAGGAGTTATTAACGAAAAACAATGACCAATTAGAGCGTTAGCATTGGCCGAGCCGGAATTCGTCAGCTGTAGCCGCGCTCTGATCGTTCCTTGTTTTTCGTTAATATCTCCTTAACAAAGCCCCGGAGAACATTTTCGCGAAGGAAAAAGTTACTTCAAATGTCCTCAGGAACATTTATAGACCGTACCTAAATATAGTGATAGGGATAGTTCGCTACTTTGGAAGAAAACCGCCATAACTCAAAAAATTGCGATTGTTTGCTTATGTCATAATCAGAATGAAAAAGTGGTATATTTTTATGTGTCACGTGACTCGGAAAACCGAGTCCTCAGTTTTCACTACTATGGGATTGAAGATTGGAGCTTTCTCTTTAAAACAATCTTCTAAAACTTGTACGATTTTTTTACTGCTGCATAAAACAAAAATATGGAACAAGTTCGGCATGTATACCTGATGTTATCGTAAAGTTGATAGTACACCTGCTATTTCAAGTTCAATAGAAAAACTAAAGATTATCGTATATGAAATTTTAGGGAGTTGTTTTAAAGAGGAAGCTTCAATCTCCAAGTCTATGGAAAATTCAGAGATGAGAAAAATGGAAAATTCAGAGATGAGAAAAATGGAAAATTCAGAGATGAGAAAAATGCAATATTGCTAGAGATATTTCAATTTGTTGTATTTTCGTATAATCGTGTCTTCAGTTTCTTGAGAATCCACCATTAGATTTGAAGATTGAAGCTTCCCCTTTACGGCAACCCCTGGGAGTCCAGGGCTAGTTAGCTAATGAGGTTAATTGACTAATTCCCTCTAACTATTGTGTTGTATAGTAGATAGTATTATTTGCGATCATATAATATATAATGTGTTATTGTAGTATATTATGTTAGTGAGAATAAAAATCTACGAACATCTGCAGTAAGCGAGTATTTTTGTTCTAACTATTTATAAATTTTTGTCCATTAAGTACTGCTTGAGATTTTTCACGAACTCAATAAATATCGTTCAATAATCCATGCGAATACAAACATATTTAATTCGGAGAAAACAAAGCCATTTATAAAAGCAATTCCACAGCAGAATGTTAGAAAGACGAGAAGAAACAGACAATGTGCTTCTTAAACAAATGCATTCATAATTTAAGAAGCTAAGAAAGAAATGCCGGAAATATTCAAAGTAAAATTCAATATCTAAATAGAAACTGAAGATGGAACCTTAAAGATCAGCTTTGTTCCTTAAAATAAAATATGACAAACCTGTAGACAATGTTACATATATTTCTTGAACAAAGACCTTAAAATAAATTGATAAAATTTGCATTCTGAAATCGCACGTTTCATATTCAACAACCAAATATACCGCTCCCATCGTTGTTATATTAAATCCTTTAAAGAAGGCTCTGCTCTATCTATACATATCGCCAAAATCTTATCGAAACTAAATAACGACTGTAATAGCTAGTAAAATAATTATAAATTGCAGCTATACGAACTTTCCCAACATGCAATGATTAAAGCGAGAGAAAGAAGAGAGAGAGAGAAGATTCGCCGATATTTTTTCATTTTAAAATCCAAGTTGGCCGTTCGGTGAACAAACGATCAGACATTCCATACCTGCGGTGTATACTGCTCCGGCGTGTTGCACGATCGACCAACCAGGAAAAATGAAAATGGAAAAGAAATGGCGGTTTTTACGGGACAAGTTGCTAAGTGTTCCCGATATACGGAAACTCGTCGGCCAACGCGAAACTAAGAGATCCCCAAGAAAGAAAATAGTTATCAGGCATCAAAGTTGGATTATCCCGGGTGATTCGTACTGTGCCGCGTGTTCTACAAACACTGGGCCAAGTTTACGTTCACCTACGTCAGGCAAGAGCAACTACTTCCCCGCTTCACAGCTCTCACTCTACCAATGTACCTTTTCCCCCACTATCAACTATTTCATATTCCCCTATCGTCAGTGTCGCCAGATCAAGACTTGTGTCCCCACTCTACCTTCCCCTTCTACGACGCTGTTCCCCACGCTTCCGCCGCGGCCCGGTCACGTGACTAATTCGGTAATGACAGAAAGAGGATAATAAAGTAACGACTTACACTTCTCGAAAATGCTATATACTCAAACGTCTATGCAAATTTTAAAAAATTGTTTCCGTGACTGAAATCTACATAGATTCAAAGATTCAAGCTTCCTATTTACAACGACATCGTAAAAATTGATGTGCGATCTTTTTTAATTGTTTTCGAACTTTGAATGAGAGTTACGCCATGAGGGCTTTACACGATCGAACTTGTTCCACATTTTTGTTGCATAAAACAGTGAAAAAAAATCATACATCAATTTTTAAAGAGTAATTGTACAGAGAAGACTCCAACCTTCACATCTATGATAGTTTCTTTGATTCGAGTACCCGAATATTGCAAACTTTCGTGACCCCGACCCGATCCGATCCGATCATTGCCCAACTCGACCTCGAGACCCGAAATTAGATTTAACGCACACCCCTAGTGTATACTTCATATCGTGTTTCCCCGTTTATCTAGCTCCGAAACTTTGTCCTCATTTACATTTTTGCAAAGTTCGAGAATATTATACACATGCTGCCGCGAAGTTATCGGATATATACCGAATGCATATTTAACTGCACTGGGCACGATTAACGAACGTTTAACGAGAAACGAGTTAGAAGCAAAAATGAAGTTGAACGGCGTTCGCGTGTTACCTAAACTATGCGCCCGTAAAATCTGCATTTCGTGGCTAGATTATTCCCTTCGCGAATATGTGTACACTTCACTTTATTTTGACCTTAAAATTTAATAGTCCCTTATGCGAACGTTGTTTTTCGTAATGAGTTTATAACTATTTTTGCGCTACTTTATTTTGTTCAATTTCTATGTAACATTAAAGTCAGACAATTCTTGTGCCAGTGATTAGGAAAGCAGTCTAAATTAAAATTCCGACCAAATCGATCTTTTCACTACTTATAATATAGAAGAAAATTGTATATTTTGTATTATCATGGTAAAGTATTTTCTTATCAAATCAGACGCTGGTTTGAATCAGCTTCCGCTGCACAGAGTATTTAATAATAAGTATTGTAAATTATATAAATAAAATTTTAGTATTATGTATTAAATACGGTACCTCAATATTATACCTGACTATGTACATTTCTTTCGTCATGAACAAAATTGTAATGTGCTAAATTACTGATTTTCTGGTCCCTGGATATTGAAGTTACTCGCTGTATTTATTAGATCGTTAAACTCGTCAACAATTTTCCCACATAAATTGTATATTTATTAACCAAATAAATCATAATTATATCTTAAATAAATATATATCCACCATTATTTACAATTTGTTGCCAGTAATCAGGTAACTCGAATATGATGCGCGTCATTAGAATGATAAATGCGTCATTACAATTCGTCCCTGGAAACAGCAATTATTTATCATTCAACATTTAAACTACATAAATTATAACTAGATTGCGGATCTTTATGCAAAATAAAAATTGTCTGCATCGATTGCAAGGAATAAAAACTATATAGATCGCTATTTTCTCCCTTAATAATTTTAATAGATAAGAAATCATATATCGGCATCTTCAATTTTCAAAATTCTCCTACAATTTTGAATTTCATCTACTCAATTTTCTTATAAATGCACAAAGATCCGCAGTCTAATTATAACCAACGAGAAGAACCATCTCTGTCCGCTCTTGAAAAAGTTTCTTAAACATTTACGCAGTTAATTTGTAAATGGAGCTTGTATAAAAAATGTGTAAGTAAATGAAAGACGTAAATAAAAAGAATGAGAACGGATTGTTTCACCTCGGGTTCACTTAATCAATTAGAAAATGTGTTTCTCGTAGAAAATGCATCTTAAATGGAAGATGTTAATGAATGTGAAACGCGTGGAGCAGATTGCATTATCTCTGAAAGCACGTAGTAAAAGGCTTCTAAGAGTATCGGGTAAACAAGTTAACCTCCGTGAAAAATCCCCCGGTCTTCTTCGATTCTGCATCGATAGCAATACCGGAATTTCGAAAGGCAGTAGTGGATTAGATAAATAGAAACGGACACTTGACGGGTAATGTGCAGTAATAAAAGTCGTACTTTCATTTCACAGAGTGTGCAGACTTCGGACAAACGTGATCCGGGTCCAAATACCATAACAAGATATTTAGTGTTCAAATATTTTATGTAAGTACTCTTCGGAGAAAGTTGCAACGGATTAAAGAACGGGAATGAATAGGAAATAAAAGAGTGATGAAAGTAGTCGGAATTGAAATTGATACTATAAATGATAAAATTTAAGGTTCCAAAATGTATTGAATTTGAACAGCAGCAGCTGATTCAAGCAGCAGCTTCAAATGTTATTTCAAGAAATAATAATAGTAAAGGGTCTGCCATTAAGAAGTGTTATTTTAGATTATAAAAAACGCTGCTTTGTTTACAGTTAACAATTTTTTAAAAACTACAATTTTACAAACCACGTGTCGATAAGTGACAACTCTAATCTTCACAAATAAAAAATAGCGCGAAACATAAAACGGGATCTCTTAATGGAAGACCCTGTATAAGAGGAAGTTCCGTGATTGCAATAAGTTGAGAACTACTGCAATAGATTGACAATAATATATATATATATATATATATATATTTATAATATATATTTATAATATATATTTATAATATGTAATAATATATATATATATAAGGTCACCTGAAAGTAATGACTTAAGCATATTCAAATGTATTTTTTCAGCCGCTACAAGATGGAATAAAAAAAATAAGTTTTCTCCATAAAAAATAACGATGATCTTGAAAAAACTATGAAAAAATAACCGGACAAAAAAATTGTTCTTCTATGATATTCCTCCTTCGATACCATTTAAATTATGCCATAAATATTTTTTGTGGCATTAAAAATGAAAGAGATATTCAACTGGCCTCCTTCACTATATATATATATATATATATATATATATATATATATATATATTATAAATAAATAAAATGAAGTAGAAAAATTGAAAATTGTTTACTTTCTGCGGTATGTAACTTTAAACGATTTGCGCTAAATCACACTTTTACGTTGGCGTTAACCGATCCAATTACCCCTGTTGTTCCGATTGCGATAAAGTGCATGGAAACACGTTCTACGCTGTGGTTAAGTGAGCACCGTCTAATTTTCGGTTTCTGTACACAAAAGCTCGTCATTTACGTCGACAATTGGATACAAGGTTGTTATTTGAAGACTCCGGAAACAAACATTATTCAATCAACTATTTAATAGAAATTGCTAAACTTGAAATTTTTTCATTACGAGAAAAATTCGAAGTGAGTCATTTTGTACGAAAATATATGTATGCCATAAATTCTGTGTACTGAAAATTTTTTAATGAATGAAATTGCGTCCTTTATTTTTGTCATTTTAAGTTAGTTGTCTAATCTATTTGTTTAAAAATTGAGTTTCTTAGAATTGACTTCAACAAAGATCACCTTTTTTTGTCTAATTTAATGTATAATTAAAACAGGTATTATTAGATAAAACTCCAAGGACAGTATTTAATACCACAAACAATGTGTTGCAGAAATAGTTTTTTGGAAAATGCTGCTAGTTTAAGTTTAGAATTAGATATTAATTCAATTTTTCAGCAAATATATAATTATACACACTTAAATTATAATTTAATTAACGTATATAATTATATACACTTAAATATATAATAAGATGTACATATTGATCTTTTAATGAAATCTAATTTTATCAGACAACCGTTCAAAGGTATGTAACCCCTTAAAGGAAAAACTAAATGTTCGGAACCACTTGAATTATAAAAATATCTACATAAATTTTCCATGAAATTTCTTTCCACGAGAATCTGAACTCCAGGAATGCAACCATAAATTCTAAGGGCTTGCGATGTCCACCTGATCTTTGGTTATGTTTTCCTAACTTTATGTTTCACTAGCTTTACCAAAATTACTAAACTAATCCAACTCTAATGTAACGAAGAAGAGAACTTCTATATGATGAAATATGAACACGAGTTTCAATAGATGAAATTTCATTCTTCATAAGCATAGAACTGAAAAGTGTAACATAAAATGTCGTAAGTTCAATATTCTTCTACATTTCACAGATACATGCTCAAATAATATTAGGAAATCTAACATACAGTAACGAGTTACTCTGTTGGAAAATATTTAATAACCAGTAATATATTAGAGAAAATATTAATTTAAAAAACTCGTTGGATCAATGTTAGTTATTCCCTCTGTCCCATAATAATAGTAGCAGTTGATGAATTTAATTTGTCCCATAGAACGCAACATTTATTATCAAAAAACTAGATCACATTAAACAATAAATTAAAAATATTACTACTAATTTTTATTTTGAGTGTTCAGATAGTTTCTGGATTTTTCAATAATTTCGTTACTGCATTTTAAACTTGTAGGTAGGATCCCTTGGCTGCGAAGCTTTGCTTTCCCTATATGCGTCAGCTTAAAATTATTGGAGCCATCGTTCTTCATTGCTTTTAGCATAACTTGTTTTTTTCATCTTACTTTTGCAATGGGTTGATATTCAACTGAAATAAAACAATTGATTTCAGCGGATGAAATTAGAAAAATAGTTATAATTCGTAATAATTAGGTTAACCTAAAAATTGAAAAATGTGTCAAAACAAATGACAGATGTCATGAAACATTGATTTTGATTGAAGGCTTCGCAATTTTGCGCTACAACATAACTTACAGCTGCATTCGCCAATAATTCCCGTTTAAATTTTCACTTGCTACTATTATTATGAGACAGAGGGAGTACATTATAGAAGATGTTTGTATTACATTTTCGTAAATTGTTTCATGGCGTGAACATCTTATTATTGTAGTTACCGTGAAATGAATCTTTTTAGACATACAGTGAATGCAAGAAGTATTCAAACATTAAATATTTGAACACTGTACTGAACGTGTCCTGTTGGGGGCCAATGGGTTAAAAGCATTTTTGTCCTAATGAAAGGGAACTTACTATTTTAATTGCCACTGCTTCTCTGTAACTAATATGACCTGGTTCTTTGAAACTAAGAATGTGTGGGAACTGCCTGTAGAGAAATCTGGAATACGCCCAAAATATGTTCTCCGGCTTTCTCATCCTGCCAGGTTCATTCACAACTCCGCACGCACACTTCTAAAGAGTAATATTAGAACTTTAATATCGTTCTACATTCGCTTTAAAATGTGAGAAAATTAAACATCGTCATATTCTCGCAAAATTATAATGTTTGCGAACGTTCAAACTCCTTTTCTAGATCATCGGTCGACTGCAGGTTTTATGCATTTATAATAAAAATGAATAGATCAAAAAAACTCGAAAATGCGCATTATTATTACCCTCTTTTTACAGTTGACTTAGAAACATTTTCTTTTACAGTGGCCGGAATTAATATTCGGATATTCTAAAAAAGGCGATAACTTTTTTTAATATTGTACTATACGAATTGAACTTTTTTTGGAAGTGAGAGCAATTAGTTTACTACAAGATGTGAAAAGAAATTTTTTCAAAAATTGCAATAGATCGGAATTATAGAAAAAATACTAAAAGTTGCATTTTACAATTTTTTTATGTGGGCCTATATTGAAAATTTAAAAAATACGTTTTGTAGATCTGTGTGAATTAAACATATACTAAAAATTTCGTCAAAATCGGTGTACGTATGATGGGTAAGTCCAATTTAAAGAAGTCTACAGGTTAAGAGAAATTAGAAACGCCAATGTATCATTTTCAACGCACTAAAATTATTAAAGGAAAGAAATTTTCCCTTGGCTCGTGTTTCTTAAAATTGACGCAGAAAATGTTTATTTTGCATAAAGATCCGCAGTCTACTAATAATTCATTTAAAAGGAACGTTCAGGAGATAACAAAAGATAGCAAAATTATTATTTTTTCAGTGTTTATGAGAAATGTTAGTACGTGTACGAGAAAAAGGCGACATGATGCGCTTCCAATCTGACATAAACAACAAACATTTGGAAGAATAAGTGACGTATATCGTTGAGATGCTTGTTGGAACGAAACCAACGATGTTTTCCCGCCCTTTTCGCCGAACAAAGCGAAGATCTGAGTAGTCTCAGCGCCGATGCTCGCAATCTTATTATCCTAAGACGCGACGGCTCATTTCCCAGGTTCGGCACAAAAAGTTCTGAACGAAAAACTCTTAGGCGAAATATCTGCGTGCTCGGGAGGAAAAAAAGGATACCGTGACAGATAATCAAATGTGTTCCCGAAAAAGTTTCGCGTACAGGTCTTCCCGAGTAAAACTTTTTTCATTTGACGTAATGCAGCCCCGGTGGCGCTTGTACTCGGGCTTGCCTTAATTTTCAAAGATAAGGCCTCGCCCGGGCCAAAGTTTCCTCGAAAATCGAGTTTAGGTTGCTATGTTGTTATCGTGTCTGTTTTTTACGTTCATACATATGGGGTCCTTAGAGGATCAATTGCAACCAGAGAATATGCGTTCGAGCCAATCAAAGAGCTAAAAGCAGGAAAGAGCATACACGATCGTTGGTTCCTCGGGCAAGAACAATCGCTGCTACGTTCCTTTCCCGACAAAACATCTGTTATCTCTTCATCTGGTACAAACACGAACAAATCGCTCGTAAATAAACTACTCGGCAAACTCCGCTGGCACGCCGTGTTACCAGCGTGACGAAGCAAATTTTATTAATCTTGCTGGAGGCGTGTAATAAAGCGAAATTAATTGACCAAAAGCCGTGGGGATTCACTACACTACACTCTGACCTCTGAAGGTAATTGATGCATTGTCCGAGTTACAATCGTTGCGGGAAGCACACTCTCGGATGAAAAGATAGCGCTCGTATACTTTCTTTCATTTTTCATATTATAAAAGGTCATAAAATCGGAGCTATACATGTTTAAATTGAACATTTAATTTTTTTTATTTATTGGTAGACGCCACTATGTTCTAAAAATAATTTCATGGAGCCAGACTCGACATGGACTTCTGCACATTAATAGTAATTAAATTGAACATTTAATTCTTTTTTAACTTATTGGTATGTGCCACTATGTTTTAAAAATAATTTCATGGATTCGTCATGGGCCTCTGCACTAATAATAATAATTTAAATCGAACATTTAATTTTTTTTTAATTTATTGGTACGTGCCACTATGTTTTAAAAATAATTTCATGGATTCGTCATGGGCGTCTGCACTAATAGAAATAATTTAAATTGAACATTTAATTTTTTTCATTTATTTAAATTTAATAAATAAATGATTCAGATGATTTTGCGACAATGAGGGAACGCGTCACGAATGGTGTCATAGAAGGTGAAGATAGACCGGGGGAAAGTCTTAATCTGGCGACTCTGTATATTTTACTGAGAGAGATTTACATTCATCAATAATACCACAATTTCATGGTATGTAACAATAACTGTATTCTCCGAATATAATCGAATTACATGTTGTAGCAAGTTGTTGTAACTGTGACATGAATTAATTAATACTTTAGTAATTAGTGAATACCTTCCTAAATATTTCGCGAAGCGTGTCACACTTTATTTTCAACCGTCCGCATTATTCCATAATTCTCCCGACTACGCTAGTTATTTAAAAAAGCGGCAAATTAAAAGAAATGAATACTTTTTTCAATGAACGTTCGCCACCGTTATCGAGGACCGACCGGAAATGAAAATAAAAGCGTTTGATATGGATCGACCAGCTTATAATTTCTCGCACGTGTCAAGTTCCACGCATTGCTCTACAATATGATTCGATTGCATTGATAAGCGGACAAAACGATGCAGGAGGGACCATAGATTTGATCGGTCCGTGAAATTTCAAGCATGAAAACGAACCCAACCGTTTTGCTTTATTGTACATGCGAGGGACTGGTATAAATCACGTTAGTTACAGCACATTCAGTTAGAAAAAAATCCGGGGAAAAGATCTTGTTTGCCATTGATGAAAGGAATTGCATCGATATGCTCTCGTGCATGCCAATGTCAAATGATAACGGCACTTTACCGATCTTGTTGTAATACAAATCAAACGAGATCAATTACAATAACCCGAATTAATATTCGGACGCTCTAAAAAAGATGACAACTTTTTTAATATTTGACTATACGATTCGAACTTTTTTGGGAAGCTAGAGCAATTAGTTTACTACAGTACAGGATGTGAAGAGAAATTTTTTCAAAAATTGCGATAGATCGGAATTATAGAAAAAATACTAAAAGTTGCATTTTACAATTTTTTAAAATCCTGAAAAAAGTAGCTGCCACTTTAATTTTTCAATTTATAGTTCGATTATAAAGTTATTATTCAACACTCACAGGATATTATTTTAAGAGCTTCCGTGCAAATTAATAATTGATCACCCTTTAGGGTACAAAATTTTGCCGAATAGTTAAATAAGAGAGTTCATTTAAATATTTCATAAAGATGAATTGTAGAATGAATGAATTTAAATGAATGAAAGATTTAGAGGGTAAAGTAGCGATGGTAAACATTGATCGCAGACGTCCAACGCACATTAGGACTTATAATTCACACGGTCCAGAGATTGTGTGCGTGAGACTACGTTATGAAAGTGTTGAGCCATTACAATTTGCATCGTCCCATTAGAACGAAAACGTTAACTCCTCGTTTACGCGTTGTGGCTGATTAAAACCAGCCCTACCCACTACCAAGTTGTAGATTCGGACCATAAAACGATTTACAGCCACAGAGATCGTGACATCCGCCGTGTCAAATTGAAACAGCAGCGTTTCCGCGTGTAATAAAAGTTCTGTAACAAATACGTTTGTGTAACATGCATGTGTTCAGTTCTCTAATTCGATAAAAGTGAAAAGTTGTAACGGATACTGATCAATATTAAATTTCACAATTCAAATATCCATACAAAATTCGTGAGAGCCGTTTTTTAAGCTATTGCTGTGAAACACGCCATTTTACGGGTTCTTTAATATTAAACCTACCACCATCGGTCAAACCGGTTTTTTATTTTACAATTATTGAAATTATAAAAGTGATTTCACATACGAAATGGTTGTATATATTAGATATCTTTAGTAGAGCACGTATTACAATAAGAGCCGCACAAAGTCTAAATAAAATTAATCTTGTTATTTTTATAAGGGAAAATGTACCAGTTACTTTTAAGGCTCGGTAGGTTTAGTGTTAAAATTCAAGATTGTAGTTTTTAACGTATCTTGACGAGTTTCAAAAAAATCTTTGAATGTCCCAGACACCTTTTTATTTTATTCAAATGACTTTCTTGAATATTTCATGTCACAAATGCTATGAGCATAAAAGGACATTCATTTGCGAGTAACGCGATATTTTACAAAATAATACTGTCACTCATATGCGAGTGACACGGTAGGTATGAACCATGTTGACGTCATACATATACGAGTGATATGAAATATCACTTGATTTCATGTTGCGTTTAAATGACGGACAGATTAAAAATTATTAACTCTATATGCGCGCTTTTTACAAACAAAGTGATGCACAAATCAGAAATTAGAAGACACAATAAATTTAAAAAAAACATGAAACTGATTTTCAATGGTTATAAAATCCTATAATAACCGTTCTACACAACATTTAAATTTATAGGATAAACTCTACAATGAAAAAACCATATTTACTCAATTTAGCTTCAAACAGAAGATAAAAATAAATAGTATGAAACAAATTCTGCAATCAAATAATCATATTTGCCAAACGTTTTCATAATCAACGCAAAATAACTGTTTAGTTCGAAAATTCAAATTTGTTATTCAACTGCAAAACGAAGAATATTTTCCCAATTTTAGCAAAATAACAACAATAACATCGTATTAACAATAACACCTAAATCATTAAGCATTTCGGTCCTCACATTAATTATGCTTATAATAGACTTTTCCATAGTTCTACAACTCCAATCTTCTCGCATTGCTTTTATCTAATAATTACGCACGCCTTGCTTTCAATTGCAAAATATTGTGGTAGGGGAATTCACTCGTATACGACATAATGATCTTCAAGATCACACAAATGGAAGAAATACTTTGAATACCTCCTGCCAATCTGTTTCTCGCATTTGTGATTTTGTATAAACTTGAAGATCAATGTGTCATATACGAATGAATTCGTTTTGACACACGCTTCCATATTGTATTAAAAAATGCAAAGCATTTCATTTAAAAAAATTGACACCATTAAATTTCTTGCAAAAAATAGTATAACTTTTACCTCTTTTATTTTTTCAAATCACAATACTTTTCGATAAAAATGCTTGCTAGTAATGACGCGACACCGTATATGTGTATGTGTGTCCGTGTGTATGTGTATCCGTGTATATGTGTATGTTAATTGTGTATCTATATTAATAAGATATGAAAATTTGCGATAATGACTGTAATAGATTCTGAATTATTTACAATGTTACTTTTGCTTCCTTGTACTTCTTATTTCGTTCTACCATATAGTTTTAACATGAATTCAAAATGAAAGGAAGATAGTCAAAAACAAATTGTATACAATACATGGTTTTAATTGGTTATAGGTTATTGATTTGTTCTGGTATTTGCTGTGTACAAGTTTTACTCAGTTTCTTTGACCGTTACGGCGGAAGACCAACCAGGAATTTAATCTTAACGAAAACAAGATCGCTACTTTGACAAGTATTTCATTTAAGCGATGCCAAAGAGTAATGCCAAAGTAATGGATGAACGCCACAATACCAACATTTTGCCATTGGAACGAAAGAACCATTTATGTACGACAAAAGGATTTCCGATAAAATGGCATTCCTGACGAAAGAAAATTGTATTATGTGAAGTTTTGCGCGACAGTAACTGTTGTTCGGGAATACTTTTAGAAAGATTCAAAGAGCGGAATTAATGATTAATTAAAACCGTCTGAAACATATCGACACAGGTATTCGAGCAGTAATTTCTATCGAAGCAATCATCACAAATTATTATCGAAAGATATGCAGTGACCCAGTTCTACAAAACATATTTCTTTAATTTTCAATATAGGCCCAGACATAAAAAAAGTTGTAAAATGCAACTTTTAGTACTTTTTCTACAATTCCGATCTATTGCAATTTTTGAAAAAAATTTCTTTTCACTTCCTGTGGCAAACTAATTGCTCTAGCTTTCCAAAAAAGTTCAAATCGTATAGTACGATATTAAAAAAGTTATCGTCTTTTTTAGAGCGTCCGAATATCAATTCACTGTACAATGCAAATTATGATAATCGTAATACCTGAATTAAACAGCCTATTTCTCCAAAAGCATAGTCTAATTGTAAGTTTGTCCTGTCCAGCTTCCTTTTCGTGGCGAGCCACGCGGTCCACACCATTAACTAGTCGGTTCCCTCACTACTTAAGCACTAAACTGAGTCACTACACTGCCATGCTCTTTTGGGGGTACGATGTGCGATCGTCGACCGTGTAAAATAGTGGGGGAACATCACCTCCCGCCTTAGCGGAATGAAGAAGTAGGGGAACGTCACCTCCCATCTTAGCGGAACGAAGAAGTGGGAGAACGGGCCAAACCTGGCTCGCGGGCCATGAGTTCGACAGGCCTGGTCTAGAAGATAAAATAAAATGTTTCAATGTTCAAGACAATAAATAATTCAAGACAATAAATACTCGAAGTTAAAGTTGGGGCATTTCTGCGATCAAATCAGCGTTTAGTAAACAGTGTCTACTACAAATCGAAATATTATTACAACCGATGATTGGACATCTTAATATGCACACAGTTATTTATCGGCCCTCCGGGCGGGTTGCGCCCGACCACTGGCGGTATACCTGAAAAGGTTGTTATAGCAGACAAAAAACGCGCACGGATCAGCTCCGAACCGGCCGATTATTTACAACCACCGCGCTCCGACAACTTCAACCCCGACAGATAGACAACACGCGTGACAGATCCACCGAATCAGATCGAAGGTCTATACATACACACACACACACACACACATGCTTTTCTATTTTATACATATAGATTTGATCGCAGCCCTGCTCCAACTTTAACTTCGAGTAACCGAATATTGCAAACTTTCGGGACCCCGACTCGACCCGACCCGATTCCCTTTTCGGGTACCCAAAGTCACGGGTACCAGAAGTTTATAAATTTTCGGGACCCCGACCCAATCCCAAACAAATTTCCCTACCCGATCCGAACCCGAAATTTCGAGTACTCGCACACCCCTACACTCTGACTTAAAAATATTTAATGACCTGTATTATAAATATTGAACTTTACATTTGAAATGTTTGTAACTTTTGCCGAAAAACAGTTAAGGTTAATACATATCATTCAAGAAAAGTAGAATGTATTAATCTTTAGAAAGATGTTTTCAAGTTTGTTTGTTTTTAAGGATGTAACTATTACAATTAAATAAAGTAAATAGTTGATAGAATTAATGAAGGGACAACCTTTGAATAAGTTGTTAGGTAACTTCAGAAGATAATTTGTTGTTTGGTTCATTCTGTATGAACGTGCTTGAAATACTAGAATTACATTTCAACAATGCCATTTCAGCAATTTCACACTACACCTGGCTTGCTCCCTTAACAAGTTTTCCACTACTTGAGAAATCAACGGTTTCCTCGCCGGTGCTTGCAGTCATAAAAGAATTTTTACAAACATGCGTACTGTTCAGATTACGATAGTTCTTCAAATCTAGAAAGTACGTTTTAATCAAAGTTTAACGGCAGCATAATATAAAACATTTCCTTCTTCAATGAAAGTTTTGAATATTACAACAGTAAGTTCCGAATGGACGGACTTCTACTTTCATAAACAATGATTTATTTCAAAGATATTGAAATATTTCAATGCAAAGCGTGCTGTTTTTCACGATTAAACGTTTCGTTACCTTTGATGCAACAAAACGTGTCACATTTAATTAGCAAAAATGTGGGATCTATTGAAATAATATATTATCGTACCGTACATCGAAAGGAAGACTTTAAACAAATTCACATTAAAATGTTGCCATACAAATGATACATTTATTATTTGTGAGTATAATAATAAATCAACAAAAGAAATTTGTAACGTGCAGAAGATCGGGATGAAAAAATAATATAAATAATTATTAAAAAATGATTGTACCACGAACTTTTTTGGCATACAAGTGTTCATTCTTTCGTTGTATTGTAGCTCGTGTAATGTAATAATTAAATTTCTGTAGTGCAAAACATACAGGTTTGTTTAATCTGAAAAAATTTGTTTACACGAGTGAAATATGAACTTTTTTACGAACTTCACATATATTTAATATTTGATTATACCACATTTTCAACAATCACTTAGGCTGTAAATACCTAAACATTCACAGTCCAGCAGCCACCAATTAATTTGAGTGAACTGTCCAGCTACGAACGCTTTGTTACTATTCTGTTAACTGGTAGGATTGCGTTAAAATGAATTAAACGATCGTTTTAAAACACCCCGGGAATTGCTTTTATTCTCAGTCCGACTCTGATCTATTTCCCGTGATTCCATCGTGATCCTGATCGTTTTCCTATGGAGTTTATTTAAAACCCATTAACTTGGACCTCGATCCTTCTTCCCTTCGTGATTTCGCGATATCGTGACACGTTTTTGCAATCTCGAATTCGACCATCGATAGTCGAATTTCCGACTGTTCTTCTTTTCAGGTGCTGGTCGAAAAGCATTCTAACAAACAAACACCGCAGCAAGATCAAATTTACTGTGTAAAAGCAAAAACCTTTGTAGTCCCCTTGGAAAAACTGATCCACTGTATCGAATTCAATGAGGGCTGGAAAACTCTTATCCTGTGCTTCAGATAAAACCGTGAAATTCAAATGGCAGAGAAAGATTCCTGTTTAACATTTGTAAACATAAATGTACGCAATGTTTTGTACTCGATAGTAATACACAAGATGGGTCACCACATATTATCACTTCAATTTACTCGTATTTTTATTAAAGTAAGGAAAATGGTCACGTAGGGTTGAATGGTTTGGGTTAGATGGAAGGACATTGACTTTTATTTAAAATGGAAACATACTTATGACACCACTTAATGCATTTTGATATTCTTTACAAGAAAGTGTTAACCTACTTATGTGAAAAAATCATTTTTTAAAAAGATATCAGGCGTTCAACTAATAATAACAGTCATGTAAATCGAAGTGGTAATATGTGACCCACCCTTGTAGATCAGAATCCAGTGAAAGCTTTTAAGTATTTCTTTATGAGACAAACACGACACAATTTGGATCGTATTTACTAGTTTAATTGACGTTTTACTGGAACCTCGATTATCCGATTAACTGATGATATCTGAATTCTCCAAATACAACGACCCGTACACAACACGATTTGTGATTTCAACACTGTAACTAGATAGCTGTTCTATTGTTCGATCATTAATGTTCCACTGATTAGTTCGGATAATCGAGATTCTACTACATCGCAAATTGAACAGGTAAATATGATCCAAATTGTGTCGTGTTGAGAGTCATTTTAATCGGAAAAACGTGACCAATGTGCTGCTCCTAGTTTCATCAAAGAATAATTAAAAACAACCAAGTGACATTTCGAAATTTTCACATAAATTGGACATTGCTTTCTCGCATATCAAAATATCGGTAGTCTAAACACGCAAAGGTCTTGATTAAGGACCATAACTGTTATAACCAAAAAGAAAAAAGGTCATGGAATAACAAGTATTTCATCGACTAAAATCGTATTGGTTACAAATGAGGATTACAAGTAACCGAAAACTTTTTCTCTTGTTGGTAGATGTTACCGTTGAGAGAAATTCATTTCGATCACTTATAACGTTATAACAGTTATCAATGACAGAAATTTATTTCGATCGCTCATAACAGTTATTGATTGGAGATGTTTATTTCGATTGCTCATAACAGTTATTCGGTGAAATAAATTTATTTCGATCGCTCATAACAGTCATTCGGTGAGATAAATTTATTTCGATCGCTCATAACAGTTATTGATGAAGGAAATTTGTAATAGTTATTATTAAATAGTACAACTTTCAAATGGTAGACAATCAATTATTTAACAAATTTTTTATTCGTGAAATTAATTGCTACAATCAAAATTTACTGTGACAAACAAACAGATTTTGTGTTGTTCTTATGGTCTGTTGATTCGTCTTGTTGTTCGAAACCTTCTCAATGAATTTCACAGGCTTGCTCCATCCGAAAAAGAGTAGACAACTCAATAATTAAATAAGCAACCGAAATGAATTTTCTCATCAATAATTATTATGAACAAAAAGAAATTCGATGACCGATAACTGTTATGAGCGATCGAAATAAATTTCTCTCATTGATAAATGTTATGAGTGATCGAAATGAACTTCTCTCATCGATAACTGTTATGAGCGATCGAAATGAACTTTTCTCATAGATAACTGCTTTCAGCAATCGAAACAGTTGTTCGTCATCGATAACAGTTAGCGAGGAGGATCCAATTTTTTGGACACTAATAACTGTTATTTGTAACCAAAAAGTATAAAAATCGATATTTTTTAATCATTTTGTTCTTCGAATTTTCTTCTTTATATTTTGTTATCGTATTAGATTATCGTATATTTTAATAATAATCAACTTTTTATCAATGATTTTTATCGTAGAAAATTTCAGAATAACTGTTACTTTTGGTCCCTGGTCTTGATTGATTAATTCTAAACTTTCCTTTGACCAGCAACACCGCGCATTACTTTGTTCATAATTTCCTTCGCGGACTACCGCGATGAAAATGTCGCGCACTCTCGTCGCAAAACGGCCAACGAAGCGAAAATATTCCCGACAGTATGATTTGATGAGGCGTAATTGAAAGCGCATACGAACGCATGAGCAAGCGGCTCATTTAGCCAAAAAAACGATCATACGACCCTCGCGACCGTTCAATTATTGACCAATGAAGTAAAATAAGTATTTATGGGGTCGGCCGGTTTCGCTTGACTAAATCTCCTCTGTCCGTGCCCAATTGTTTCCGCCCTCGAAGTTTACTTTCCCGGTTTTATTCGGAACACAATGAAAAACATTGCGCGCATCGACGAACGGCAAACAATTCCAGTTTATATCGTCCGTAATATTAAATCCTGCGATCTATTAATCCTCGTATTTCCATGCCGTGATGTCGTAATTTTCAAATTTCAGTAACATGTTTAAATGGAGTCGCTTTCTCGGAATAATTCAAACAATGATAGATGACGCTCTCTGTACCGCCACTGACATGACGTACGTCGTATAGGTCACATAGGAACGATACATTAATTTAAAAAATTTTGTAATTCCTGGATGAAACAAGAAAATTTCTTAAAACGCTATCCACGAAATTTGTTATATTTATTTTAACGTGACACAGCCGGTCGGTTCCCGAATGATTCCGATAATAGAAACTCTTCCGTTATTTCTTCTACAGGTTTTCATTGTAATAGTTTCGATGAATGGAAGTTTATAATTAATGCAATTAATTTTGATTTAGTTTACATTCATATATACGTATATATATTAATTATATATTCTAATAGCAAATTAAAAAATAAATTATATATATAATATTAAATATATATAAATAAGTATACATATATATATTTATTTAGTTTAAAGCAACTTAAGTTCAATTGAGTTGAATTAAGTTCGTTCCAAATGCATTGTGTGAATCATAAACTACTACTCAAACAATGCAATAATATATTACTAAATCACTTTGTTAAACATTTTTATACGAGTTTTTCTAACGAGTTACAACATTTCAAATCAACAGTATCCTTGTGACATTTAACCTTAATTGCTTCGAATGTAGCGTGCCCCTTGATATAAAACGCACATAGTGCTAAAAAGTCATATAACGAAAAAGGAAGCAATTACGAATTTTTTATAATCTTCAAAAGTGACAAAACTGTGGTAAATTGGGTCAGGATTGAAATATTCATTCACAACTGAATCGTACTGCTTCTTCCGATATAGTGGGAAATGTGTGAAATTGATTAAAGACTTGTTGCTGAGATACAAATACATCGAATTTTTTACAACCGATATGTTTGAAGAATCACTTCACATTTTACGTCCATATACGCTGTTTAATTGATTTCTCCCCGATGTGCATGTATAATTAATTGTTTCTGGATTCAAACCAATACCCGTATACGTTCATTATAAGAAGACATATTCGTGTAACTGGTGTTCCGATCGATCGACTCGATTTTATTAATAAGAGCTCAGCCATACGGAGTATAAATAAATAAAATTCTACTTCAATACAATTACAATTGTAACTTATTCTTCTAATTATTTGAATTAGAAATGAATCCTTTAACGATTAATTTCACACACTAAACACAGTTAGCCAAAGAATAATATGGTGGCGCATTTTTATAATTTTGAAACGTCACAATAACAATTTAAAAACACTTGAAACCCTGCTACCTAATTGCCAATTGTTTATCTAACACGATTTAACAACCAAACTCAAAATCAAAAACCAAAAATTTCTCAACGAATTCATTAATTCAAAACCATTGATTGTTTATTGCGAAAATGGTGTAAAGTTAGTAATATAATGACGAATATTTAAAATCTTCACTGAAATCGCAAGAAATTAATGTCTATACCTAACATAATAATGGAATGCTGTTTCACAGCTAAATTTATTTAACCTTTGTCCATCCCTCGGGTCAGTTTGACTCATTCTCGCATATACCATATTATTACATTCACCTGAGTTTCTCAAAGAAGGAATTCTCAAAATTAAGTATTTATCATTCCATCACGGTCTACCGTTGACACCATATGATACCAACGAACAAATTAAATTGGAAAGATGAAGATCGAATAAGGGTTGACACATTTGAGAGTACATTTTCTATGTCTTCCTCAAAAATATACTTTTTTCGAATGTTTCCTTCCTGATACATAAAACTAAATGAAGAGGTAATGTTTGCAAGGATCAGTTATGTCCATTAGTTCCCTAAGAAAGATTTATAACAGTTCATCACTTGTTCATCAGATCAAAAATCAATTGTCATTTGCCACCACATCAATGACGACCACAGCCATCATTCAAGGAAACATGTTAGGTTACTTCATATATTTTTGAACGCCACTACATTGGTACACCCTACCGTAAAGGGTCGGCCAAATAATGTCCCGGCGGAAAAATAAATTTCGCAGGGCAGAAAATTGACGATTGCTTCTCGCAAGCTAAGCTAAGATGAATGAACGACTATTACCTTGTTCGCCAGCTCGCACGAAGACAATCCCATGAATCGTCAGCAGGAGGATGGTGAGCCCGAGGACACTATACCGTATATAGCGCCACATCTCCGAAAACGAGAAGGGCTAGTCCCTACGTGCTGTCTGGATGGCCCCTCATACCCCTTTTCAGCGAATGTTCCCGTGCCAATCGACCGTCACACGTAGAAAAAGTAGCAACGAGTCGATACCGTTGGCTGCTTACGATCTGTCGGCGTATACTCTGTCGCAAACACCGGTCGGACCGATAACCGTGGCTACTCCGATCCCTCCGCCGCGGCGACATTAACCGATTTCACGCTGGAATGCCGCAAGATCCGCCTCAATTTGCAGCCACGAAAAGGGATCGTGGTTCCTCGCTTGGTTTCATGCTGTTATGATCGTCGATTCGAATCAGGGTGTTCGTCGGGCCCAGTGAACCGAACATCTTGCGCGAATCGATCATCTTTCCCCGTGGAATTCGTTGGATCGGTTTCAACGCACACACAACATACTGGCTCGACGTCAAAGTTCGCGATGTTTGGAATCGGGAGGATGAACCATTTAATTATGTCCCGAACGGTGGTAGACTCCCATGGAACGGAGATCAAACGGTGCGAACTTGCGATCCACCCTAAATGAAATATTGGCTCGTGTCTCTTCTATCAATCTCCCAAAGAAACAAATCGGGTGATTCACTCGCGACAGTTCACTACACCATCCGCGATATCGGGTCCCGTCATCGCTGGGCGGTCCGACAAAGCCGCGGGATAGATTCCGCGCGTAAACCGGTCATCGACGCGTGCACCCTAAAATTTTTGGGATATCAAAGGTCTCTCTGACCTAACCCAGGTGGGAAGCAATCAGAGCGCACTTCTTGTTTGCCGGAAATCTGCCGGCGGTAAACAGGGAATCGTTTTTCGTCAAGCGGGCCGAGCCTCAAAGACGATTCTCGGCTTCGACGACCACTGATGATGTCACACTCGCGACCCACGGGGGTGGGACACACGGGGAGAGCTCTCGTCGCTCGTGTCACGAAAGCCGCGGGAAAACGGACGGGATCACTGACAAATTGCACCAAACGACTCGGATAACTTGTTGACTGTCGCGTCGCACCATTCCTGGGTTCTCACAGCACAACTGTTTCTGCGTTGAGACCAGTTGGAACGTGTACTCTTTCACAGAGAGACAGAGAGAGGAAGAAAGAGTGAGAGGGAACAACACTCTCTCGGAAGCTCCTCGATCGAGGATCGACACGTGATTGAGGACCGCTGCACTTGATCGGAAAGTAACAACGAACACTTTGGACACTTTTTTTCAAACACTTCGTGCCTTGATCGTTGAGAGGAGCTATCAATTTTTGATAAATCGGCGCTCAATGATCATCGAGAGAGAGACAGAGCTTATCATCCCTTGTCACCGGGGAACGTCATCGAGAGAAACGCGCGGCGAAGAACCACCGAAAATGTAGTGAATCAAAGGGAAGAGGGAAAGAGAGTATTGTAAAGGGGAGAGAGAGAACAGGAGAGAGCGACTGCACGCACGAAAACGACGAAAGCTCGCGCGGACGAGTGCAAGCGCAATGCCACGATGCGTTTCGGTAAACTCACCGGGTGCTTCCTCGAAACGCGGAGCCGAGCAGAGACGGCGGTAGCCGCGCGAACCCGAATGAACGGATCATGAGACTCAGCTGCCGTTAGGCGCCTCTATCCAGCCACCACCATCGGCGGAACGCCTGTCCGGTTGCGCCGTGGCACACTGATACCACCGTCAACCCCATTTCCCGTCACTGTTCGGAGGACATGTGATCCTTTTTCCATTCTTCGACTTTATTTGTTTCCGCGTTCAACCCTTATGCCAATAACGACGAGCCTCCGTTCCACGCTCCAAGAAAAAAGATAGCACACGCGTATAATATTTAAGCTCTTACATAATAACCTCATAAGTAACCTGTGATACAAAATCAAGGACGAAATGATAAGGTACCCTATCAACCCTTTGCACTCGGAGCTGTTTTAACTCGAAAATTAAACATTTCTTCCGACCTAGAATAATTTCATTCTATTTTAATCTTGTTCTTTGTACAAATATCAAATTGATATAATACTTCATACAATACTTAAATGGTTAGTAATTGATTAGTGGACTACGGATTTTATACACTTATGATAAAAATAGCGGCGCACAATTTAAAGCAGTGGTCATATTAAACAAAATTTGAGGATATCAGTATATTAGTTTCAGGTTAATAAGGTAATTAAATGATGAACAAATTTTCTATTTGGCATCTGTGTCTTGTAAACAACAGAAACATTTCTTATTTTGCATGAAGATCCGCAATCTATTGATTAGATACCAACATATTTAATTATGTAAACAATATTTTGAATAATGGTACAGCCTCAGATAGCATTGAGACGTCTCGAAGACATCTGTAAGACGCCTGCCGCAAGACATTCGGACGTCTTAAAGATGTCTGAACGGCTCCCGAACGGCTCCCGAAAGTCTCCTGAATGTCTTGTGTTACAAAACGGTACGTCTTAGAGACGTCTTCGGACATCTTTTAGACGTAGTTTAGTTTCTTATTCCAGACGTAAAACGACGTCTCTTTGGGCCGTAAGACGTTCAGACCTAAAAACGACGTAAAACAGACGTCTGTGAAACGTCGGATGCTATCTGAGGCAATTTTTAGTGGTGATTTTTTGTATGAGAATTATTGTTTTTATTGTAAATGCGATATAAGTATATATTTAATAAGAACAAAAGGGGTGGCTGTGTGGATATGTGTGGTGAGAATGAGAAAGAAACATAATGAGCGAGAGAGAAAAATGTAGTAGAAGTGAATTTGGTTGTGTGAAATAAAGAAAGGAGTGTGCATGAAGGAGCGTATTATATGTTATGTTAAATGGTCGTTATATTGACATTTATAGTTCCATCCAGTGCTTTAACAATATATACTATATATTGAAACAAACAGTTACGAAAACATTTTCGGCAATTATTATTATGTTACTAGCCGAGGCCTGGCGGATAAGACGTGGCCGAGGTTTGTTCGTGGGATTTGTCGTGAACTAGCCGGTGCCTGTTTCATCACCGGGTGTCACAGGATTTCGGTAAGGGTAAGATATTTGGAGAAGATCGGCTCTCGTAACTCTTTTAAGAATTGTCGATAAACCTCGAGCGGTAAACGTTTATTGAAGTGGGAGAATTGCTAGTTACTGGAGTTCTAATCTCAGATGTCTAGTATCGAAGTACAATTGTATATACAGTATTATTAGAAATGGGCACATTTGTTATTGTATAGTGTAATCGCGAAATACTAGCTCCCGATCTCTCGGTTTTGACATACCGAGAAATACAGAGGTGATTTAGCCAACTTGCCTTTTAGAATCGCGGTTTGAAGCGTTTCTACAGAGTTTGATCGAAGGAGAATAAGAACCCTATCTCACGATATGCGTGTAGCTCCGCTTCCAGCTAGTACTAAGCCCGAGATGGACAAGCTTGAGCCCTTTATATAGTAGAAATTTGATTAGAAAAATGGCAGTGGGGGTAAGGAAAATCTGGAAGACATTTCTAAGTTTTTCAGATGCATGTATTTTCCCATAAGCGGAGAGCTGTTTATTTGGGCATGTGAGCCGGTCCTCCTACATGAACCCGTGGTTTCAAGAAGGGAGTAGAAGAGTCACGTAGGCAAAGTCTCCGTACGTAACAATCATATAAAAAGATAAATACATTGCAAAAACTATTTCACTTTCAAAATTAAATTTTCTATTCCATTGCGTAAATCGAATTAGAACACTATTAGCGAAATGAGTAATAAAAAGAAGCACTCGTTTCGAAGGCAATTTTAGTCGTGCGGTCTGATAAATAATTAAAACACACGAACGCTTCGAAACTGAAATTAGATATTCCGAAAAAAATATGTAAACGAATCCCAGGTTAATGGACAAATCAATGAACAAAAATTCAAACCAAATCACAAATTGTCATTAACTTTTCCAATAAGCTGAACAAGCGTAAGTTTTGTTTTCACGTTGAAACCACGGCGACAATCAAATCCGCACCGTCACGGTCATAAATCAAAATGGAGCCGAACGAGCGTTAGCGTTGGCCCGAGTGTAACAGAACGCGGCCGTCTAGCGTTACAAGCCTGATCCGCACTTGTATTAAACTGAACCGAACAAACCGTACGCATGATCGTCACGCTCCATCAGCTGCTATTGCCAGAGGCAATGAGCCGAGCACGTGATCGTGGATGCAGCCCGAAAACCGTAAAGTAACGTCACCACTGACGGTCCTCTGATTTAATTCGATACCCCTAACTAATTCGCTTTATAATCTAGTTGGCCTAATCTAATTGGCCTTGTTCGGCTTAATATTATACAACGCTGAACAAGCTAATAAGACACTTTACATATTCATATATTTCGTACATGTAAAGATGGGAAATGTAGAATTATTGTTCCAGTGATTATTTGATAGTAAAATTGATAGCAAACATTTCATGATTTTCTCGTCGAAGGTCACGTGAAGGTTAGCATACCGCACATCATTGAAATTGTTTTTTTTTACGAGCTATAAGACTGTATAATGACAAATGTAGTCCCATTTAAAAAAAACTTTATGATCTTGAAATCTCGAAAAAAGTAACCTTGTGAAAATCTTTTTGCCTGTCACCCCACATTTGCACCTTCGAATCCAATACTCTTTTCCTCTCATATAAAATAAGTGAGATATTTAAGATGGTCAACTTAGGTGAAATACCCTGTATACATATGTACGTATGAAATTTAAAGAATATTCAATTAATAAAGAATATATCGATTCGTTATTGAGATATCGAGGCAGCCAGTCTAATAAAAATTACACTATTTATACGAAATCCTAAACCACTTAAGAGGGTAGACTCCTTTCTCCAGGATTGCAAGGGTGCGTGATTCGCCTTCTCATTTCTCGATAAAGCAAACACGAGGTTTTTTAGTAGTCAAAAACGCTGGATAAAAGATCGATCTAGGGCGCTATCTTCCTCAAAAGTCCTATTTTTTCGTTTACGAGGCGTAATTTGCATTATTCGGAAGCATGCTATTTTTATAGCATGTTGTGCGAATAATGCAAATTACGTCTCGTAAACGAAAAAATAGAACTTTTGAGGAAGATAGCGCCCTAGATCGATCTTTTATCTAGCATTTTTGACTACTAAAAAATCCCGTGTTTGCTTTATCGAGAAATGAGGCCGCGAATCCCGCACCCTTGCAATCCTGGAAACGAGTCTACCGCCTTAACCTATAACAACTTAAACATTTAGTATTTCATGAACTGTCTAAAATTCATGGCTCTGAATAGGAATACAACCTTAACGCTAATGCTAATATCTCGCGTTTTTTTATTATTGTTGTTTTCTTTAGTATCTTATGTCAAAGAAAAATCTTATATTTTCTTTAACATCTTATGTCGAAGAAAAATCTTATATTTCCTTTAACATCTTATGTCAAAGAAAAATCTTATATTTTCTTTAACATCTTAATTATTATAAAAATGATACCCGATAAATCTGTCCGTATACATTCGAACTATCAAAGGTGGATACTGTGAATAAATAATTGTGCAAAGCGTCGCCGACAAAGAGGACTGCCCGAACGCCAGGAGATTCGGTGCTCCTCACTGTGAGCAGTGTGTCATAAATTTGGTATAAAATTTATGCGACAAAATTGTAGGTTGATATAGGGTGCGCGATACGCGGAGATACCAGGGCGTTATGATGCATGGACACGGCGGAGAATTAATGCAATAAAATATCAACGACGCGCATCCCCGGAAACTACACGCTGGTGTCTAGTGACACCGTTTCTGCTGGCGTAAACGCGTCGGCCCCATGCGAACCGTGTTTCCTTCGTTTTTGTGTTCTCTTTCTCATCGGTTTGATCAAACCGATGAATTCCCGATAAACGTCGGCACGCGTTTGCCGAGACCAGACAAAGCTCAAGGGATAAACAAAAGCTTAAAGCTTTCTATCTTTATCCACACGGGAACAGATCGCTTTTATGAATGTGTCTCCAGAAACTTCGACATGTTATAAAATTTAATATTTACCTGAATATATACATCGGCTGATCAAATATTTGGAAATGCTGTCAATCAATCGAAGATTTGTTATTCTAGATTTAGAATTTATGTACTTCTAATCGTGAAGTTGAAATTCCTGTATTTTCTATGAGAATCAATACCTTTGTTAACCCCTTGTTAAATCATTTTATTCGAGCTTACATGATTTCTTCGAATAAAGAGAAAATTTACATTTTGGGTAAATCTACCTATTACTGCGTACCTATACGTTTTACCGCGATATTTTTTCCCGATGAGATTAAAATATGTAAAAATAAATATTCTTCCCTGAATACATTTATACAATTCAATGAGATTGTATTCTCGTTGGCGAGGCAAACAAAATTGTCAAAACCATTCTCATATTTTAAAAATAAGATCATTTTTCTTCTATCTCGACCATCGTATAACTGTTGTTCACATGGCTGCACATGCTTTATATTGCTTTAATTTGCACCAAAATATATTAAGCTTCTATAAATAATTACTCTATTCGTCAGCATGTTCTTAAAACTGAGTTTGCATCGTTATATGCAGTTGTTGCTCACTTTCTATTAGGAAAAGAAGACTATTCCTGGTAAGGGTGTGTTTAACTGTAAAAGCATAAAATCATATTAAGAAATCAACACAGCAGTCTTGAAAAATGAAATTTGTAATATAATAAAAGAGTATCAATATTTTGATCAATTAAAATAAAAGAGTTGCTCTCAGTTGACTTTGTTTACTGCTTCCAACAATTTTCGTTAATTTAATACGTGTTTCGCCACACTATTTAAGCCTCGTTCTAATAGCAGCATATTTTCAAACAAATGTCGCGGATTTTCGGAAGTGTCCATACGTTTTCGTTGATATTTATGCGACCATAATCCAAAGGAGCTAAAAATTTCACGGATTCCAATATTACAGTGGCGAGGGTTTTGCATAATGGGGTTTCTCGTTTTCGCAATTTATGAATGAACCCGATTACGATTCGTGTTTAGTACAGCGAATACCAGTGTCGCGTTATTTATAAGCAGAAAAAGAATGAGCGGTGCACGCACACCGGATGCAATTTGGTCGCGTTAAATTCAGCACCGGGCACTTCCTGCAGTTTGCCGCGCTGATATTCAGCCTAAAGCATTTCATGTTTACACAGTGTGTGCGTAAACGCGACCAGGGAATCATAAAATCGTCGGAATCATCCAATATATACGGCGCACCACGATTGTCCGGCGAAATATCATCAATATGTTCTCGTAATAGAAATACAGAAAAAAATATAAACACCGGTTGTTTGAAACTTTATTAAAAAGTTGAAACGGAAGGACCAGGATGCATCAAACCAAAACTAATGGAACAATATGAAGAATGAAAAATATTTTCGCGCGAGCTGAATCGAAGCCGGTAGTAATTAATAACAGGAGTTAGTGAAAATGGCTAATAATTTTAGATGGAATGTTAAAGATAGAGGACTGTATCGATTACCAATTTTTGCCTAGATTATAATGATATGCAAATAATATGTCTCCAAAATATTATAATAATTTATTATTAATATTTTTCCCTGTCTTTCCATCGTTTCTTTTCTTTAGGTTACAGTATACTGATCATATAATAAATATGTCTCCAGGTTTGTTTGTAATAAAAAACTGAACATATTTTTCAGTGTTGCTTTGAATAAACAATTTTTATTTTGCGTAAAAATAATGGAAACGCAAAATCAACAAAATCTTAGACCATCTTGTATAGATTACATGTCAGCAACATATATCCCTATCGGAACGCCGTGATAATAATCTAAAAACAGAAATCACCATCGAGCACGTCCCTTAATTAAATATTAGTGAACATTGGCCGGAATTTAATTGGACATTGAAATTAACACGCGTCGATTTATTATGAACACATTTCGGTAACAATACACAGCTCTCCGCAGGTCATAAATTCCAATCTGAAATGCACAATATTTAACCCGTGCTACGTTATTTACCTCATCTACTTAACCGGCATTATGGTATTATCTGCCATCCAATTATAGGGTGCATTCGTAGAATTTATTGCCTCGTTTGTTTCTCAACAAAAACCCGCGTCTCAGGAATAAATCTACCTCTAGGGTTTAACCCCACATCCCACAGCTATCCAGGATATTACTGAGGAAACTTGTTTCTATCCACATGCATATTTAATAGTCTATTTCTTTCAGTATACTGTCTTCTTTTGGTTACTTCCTTTTATACCAGATAATTGTTGAATGTAGTAAATGATGCTCCTGTAATATTATTCGAGTCCCGTTCTTTGTGTTATAATTGCACTCTGTGTTTAAACCCTTTCAATTTATGTATAGAATGGAATTAATAAAATAGTAGCGAATGAGTACCATAATGGAAGCTAAAAAATATCGAGTCCATTTTTTTTTGTATCAATTTTGTAATTTCATTCTCTGTATCAATTCTTCGCCGACATGTTGGGTTGCTGAGTTCTACATGGATGAATTCCCATTTTTGTTGCCGTTCAATTAGAGGCTATAATAAGAACTTCGGGATTGTTTAAAAACTCGGGATTGTTTAAAATGTCATAACAATAAAAAATCAAACCCGAGAATGAATAGTATAATTAACCTTCATATAAATAAAATTAAATCTGTTTGTTTACTTTTTATCCTGCGTTATTCTTTATCCCAAATTTATTAAAAACGAGGCTATTTAGGAAATTCACTTGTCGGGGTCTAACAGACCGCACCTTACTATTTATGTGTTATTAGACCTTACCTTGCGAGGGTTAAAAAGACGTGAAATAATATATTTTGAAAAATCATGTTCCATTGAATCGTCTCTTCGCTATTTCCGCCACTATTGATGAAGTACCCGGTATATGCTCGTTCGTGTACCTCAAGCATTAATACAGCTGCAGATTAGGATCCGAAATTAGCTCGTAAACGCATGTTAGTGTTCCAAACGCGGCAAGGACTCGCGCCACTGTCACAGCGGAACTCGGCCTCGGCGTTTTAGTCTCTTGGTACGTTCCAGATAATTCAGTCAATTCGTCCCACATCCCATGCATTACTTTCCAGAGCATTTCATACGAATTGAACTGTAAAGTACACACGTGCCTTCCTCCAACCCCAATAGTTCGCCTACCTGCTAACAGATTGTTTAAAAATAAATAACTACTAACAAACTTCATTTCAATGGACAAAATGGTCGGGCCGTTTCTCACTTCGAATATGTAGCCTTGTATGCTCACATTATAAAACATTTAGAAAATACAGTAGGACCTCGATTAACCGACTTGATCGGAAGACAAACAATCCCGATACATTAAGCCCGATGGATAAATCGAGACCCGAGAAAATAATTAAAATGTACATTAAGTAAAGTCGCGTTATTTCTCAGCGACCGCCAGAATTTGTCAAGTGCCTACCCCCTCCACTGAACGACAACGCCGCAGGGGCTACGAAGCTCGAGCTGCCTCGGTCTCCGAGCAGTGTAAACATGCCGCGTAATCTGATCTCGGATCGGGTATATCAGTGTGAACCACTACTAATTCAATTACAAAATTTCTTTATTTTTCATTATTTTTTTATGGGACTTTCACCAACTTATTTGTGGCATTTTTCTGATTAAAATGACACTAAACACGATCTAATTTCAACTGTATTTAGTGGTTTAATTGACGATGAAAGTTTCGGGCGCAAGAAAGGACAGCGCGATCCGTGTTTACATGCTGTCCTTTTCTACGTTCGGCTTCCTTTGTACTTTCGGCGCGATCGGCGCGGTAGACTCAGTCATTAAAAAAAAGTGTCCCTACACGATATTTCTCCGTGCAGAACACAGCCGTTTGCAAAACAACGAGACTTTACTGTATTCCACAATAAATTTTTAATTTCTGATATAATCATATTTAAACGCATATTTGTTTAATCGAGGTCCTACTGTACTAACCTTCCGTAGGCAAGCATGTTCTTTGCTCTTTCCGTGGACAATTTAGATTAGGTCCGGGCAACTTCTTCCTCGCTGTCGCTTCACGACACCCACTACCATTGTACCGGTTTCCCTATCAACTATTTCATATTGCCCCTGTGCTTTGCCTTGCGTGACTGAGAGGTTACTTCCTCCTACCCTCCACAGGAGTTCGGTGGAGAGGACCCAGCAAGTTGTCCAGCCCTAACTTAGATCATTTATGTCCATCACTAAATTTTTTAAGTGAAAACTTCTTTAGGCGCACCGCATATACAATTGCTGGACAGTGAATGAGTCTGATCCGTCACGCTCTGAAGTGAAACGCTATTCGGGTAAACTCGGGAGAGCCAAATTCAGCCGAGCGAGCGAGAAACAGACAGGTGTGCAATCGCCATAGAAGTTTTCACTTCGGTTGTGCGGTATTATGCGCACAGTATTAATTCTTTACTTTTCTACAGCTCTTTACTTTCCTAGGCTTTCGAAAAATCTAAAAAAATTCATGGTAGCGATGGGAATGAGAGCGACCGTTAATATTAATAAAATATGGCCTACAACACGCAAGAGTCCGAGGATTAAATGACTGACTACTGGAGCAATTACTCTTCTTGAAATTTTAAAAGATTTCCCCGCCCCTTTTCCGTTCGTTCTTTTTTTTCCGCCCACGGGAATTATTGCACATCTCGACACACCTGTGCTATCGGCCGGATGGAACGGTATAAAGCCATCAAACGGTCAGTAACATGTTTTTCCCCTTTTCTCCCGCAAAGGTCCATACAGAAATCCAGACCTTGACAAGTGATAACTTTTAACTACGGGATCACGTATGCATAGCGTAACCGGTTCCTCCGCATCCGTCTATTCGGCTGTTCGAAACCAATATCTCGAGGGAACGGTCGCGGAAATTAACATGCGGATTGGCAGTTGTTGTTACGAATCTCGATCGTATTCGTATGATCGTTCCATGCGTTCCAAGGACGCACGCGGTCCCGTGTTTGTGTACACAAAACCAGTGCCGTCGGTTTTTTTCCCGTTCCCGCCGATGAAAATATTTACCATAACAGTTGTGGTCGTACAACATTCGATAGGTCAGCTTTATCGGGGAAAAACATAGTGCCAGGTAGACGCGATACTCTTGATCCACCGATAACTTTTTACGCTTGTTTCGTTCAAAGGATCCCTCAACCCCTTGAATCACGAGATCGACACGTTTCGCAGTGCTTTGAAATCCGCGATTCTGTTGTTGATTACTAGACTGCGGATTTTATCCATTTATAACGAAAATGAGTGAGTGCAATTTAAGTGGATAGATCAAAATATTTTTAAAATATCGATGTGTTTTTTCCAGCTTCAAATGTGTTGGTTTCTGCTGATTCAAATCATTGAAGATAGAATGATACCTTTATTTGGCTCCTACAATTTACACAAATAATTTCTATTTTGCATAAAGATCCGCAGTCTATCGATTATTGCAAGAATAGTTTCCGTCATTTACCGCATAACGTAATTGGTGGACATGATTTCTAACATTGTATTTTGACCTTGATTTTTAAAGAAAGTTTATCCATGTGCACAGTCGTAGTCCTTCAGAAAAGTTTCTTGTAAATTCTTGTTTTTACGTTCCGCTCGCAAACTATAGTAAAACTCTGCTTCCAATTGCGAATATCAGGGAAAATTCCCAAGGTAACAGATAAAGGAGGTAAGAAGAATGAAATGAGATGGTTTCTTGGTTGCACTCGCAAAATACTTTGTATTCAAGGAACAGTCGGATCTTCGAAATTCGACGAAGTTAAAGATTAACTGAAGACAAATGGAAATAGCTATGGAACTAATTCTCGGTAGAACGAACAAATAGTGCAAATTACTTTACGAATTAAATCTTACCTTGAACGAGAACAAGTCTAGAAAAGAATAATAATGAACATGTTTTGAATACAATCTAATTTGCTTAACCAGAAACTTTAAAAGAAATTTTGTAAAAATATTCAGAAACCTTTGTTTTATCATATCCTACATATCTGTTTATGGTATAAACAGAATTGGGCAAAATTTTATTCAAATTATTCAAATAAAAATTTTTGCCCAACTCTGGATATAAAGATGTAAAACATCTGACCCTCACTAAATCACAAATGATGAAAACTTCTTTGATGAAAGTAGAATAAATATAAAATTAGTCAATTTTCTCATTTTACATTTAGTAATCTCAAACGTAACAACAAAATGATACAACTGTTCTCGTTCTGGATGAACCAATAAATATTGAGACGATGGTTTTCAACGAATTCTTTCAACGAAACTAGCGAAGCTATGACAGAATATTTTTGTCAACCCCCCTGTAGGGCACAACAAAACACCAAAATACAAGAGCCACATATCTTCCTTCGAATCGATTGTAGTAGGGTTTTGAGCAAAACTCTATTGGATTGGAATTCGCGGTGGTTCGCCAAAATGTTCAAGCATTTTAATTTAATACGGAACAGATTGCGTCCGAGGTTTGATATAACATAGTTTTTGCCAGAGTCGGGAACTCGACTTTCTGCATTAATAAGCAACTAACGCTGGAAAACGGGGGCGAAAGCGGGACGTGCGCGTACCAGCCGCATAGATATATCAATACGCGAGGGAGTCGGACTTCGAAATTAGCTTGCGGATCGGTGGCTACAGTTTTAAATGTACCAAGAGCCGGCCAGAGTCGGCTGTCACGATACGCTTTCGACAGGCACAGCTGCACACCCCGAACAAAACATGCATTCTCCATTCTGCTGTCGAATATGCAGAGAGGCTTTTAACAATTCATCAATGCCGACAGTGGCGGGCTCTACTTGTAACCCTTACCACGACGTTTTACGATCTTCCTGTCAGCCCGGGCAGTCGTGCATGACGCATACGTCGATCATCGTGCGATTCGTGTTGCCCTTATCACCATCATTTTGTGTGAACTTTCCGACATTTCGTGTGACACGTTCGAGTCAAACCGTCTAATTGTAAGACCCAGGTCTCAACCGGTGAATCGCTAAGTATCACCCTTGTTAAAATATGTTATTAAATAGAATGTCTCTTCTCCACGAAATCATAAAACAATTTAACAAAAGAAAATCATTGATTCTTCGAATATTATGCCGTGGACTACGACCTTAAACAACAGAAGTGTCCGACAAAATTAATTTGACATAAGTGACATAAGCAACATAATCTGAAGAAACGTACGTAGAATCGATGATCATAAGTGAAATTACTTCATCATTCATATGTTCAAAGAAGTTAAAGTTCCTGAAGCAGAGTTGGGCAAAAATTTAATCAACGATTGACGAAAAAATTTCTACTTCAATCGTTAATCGCAATTAACAATTAAACTCCTACTTTACTCGTTAATTGCGGTTAACGATTACATTCTTTTCAATTGTAATCGGATAATTGATTAATGATTAACTGCTGAAATTCCGAAATGAAATACGGAATCAAAACTGTATGCATACTGAAAAAAATGTAAACTGAGTTTAGGTATATTGTCATTTGGTCTATGTATAATACGATCTCTATGTGCCTACTTATTACAATTTATGGATAGACCGTGTGGCGATTAACTTCAAAATTGATTAAATCAGTCTCCGATTTATCGATGATTTCTTTTTTTAATCAACGATTCACGATTAACTTCATCAATCGATTGAATCAATCGTCGATTTTTCAATGATTAGCTTTTTTAATCGTATACATTAATCAATCAATCTTGGTTAAAATTTTAATCGATTAATGCGCAACTCTGTCTTGATCCTGAAGCTATGCGTGTTGACATTTTGGCCCCCCAATGAGGCAGGGGACCGAATATAATGAAATAACGTGTATGATGAATGAAATAATTTATATTTTAATTGTTTTATTCATTTCCTGTTGATCACAAAACGTTACCAAAAACAATGATTTTCTAAGATTTCTGTTAGCGGGCGATATTACCCTCACTTTTGAAAGAAGTTCAAAATGTTAAGTCCAATGAAATTATTTTTGTACTATCACATGTAACCTCATTTTATCTACATTATAAACAAAAATGCAAATGAATTTAACTAGGAGTCATGTACTACCCCTTCCTTTGCGTATTTTTTTTATAGATCGGTAGATGGAAATAGTTTACCTAATTTTCCCGCTTGCTGCGAGAGTCAGCTATTTCAATCCATCGACGTGCGGAAATCCTTCCGGCGCGGCGTGTCGCACGTTTGCCGTCGTTTCATAATAAATATTTCGTCGGCGGAGGCAGCTTTATGTCCCTGCTGATGAAGTTGCACCATCCGCGGTCGCGATACCTCCAAACCACATGTAACAATATCCTTAAGTGGCTCTGGAAATAGCACGGGTTCGCCCGGCGTATCCCGCGCGAACAAAGAAACAAGGATACACGACTACTAACAGCGATGACACAAAACGGGAGACGCGTTATTATCAGGGTACCGCGCGCCGGTATACTATAATTCAAAGCTGTCCTCGACGAAACGCGACGTTATAAGAGGCACGGTATGGTTCACGGAAAGACTTGCGGAAAAAGAACGAGTCCTAGACGGTGAATTTTGCCAAGTTTTACGAAACCGATACACCCTGTTGCTCAGAAAAATATTGTTTCCATTGTACGCGGCGACTGTTACCGAATATTAGCTTTACGTCACCCGGGAAAAAAAGGAATCGACGACCGACGACTTCCACATATCGGTTCCGGGGGTGTTCGTCGGGCGAACGACAGATCCTGGATCAACTGGCGGCACAGAGGGTTTTCCGATTAATCCTTCTATCCAATAGTTTCAATTAAAAACCCGATAACACACGACGTTCAGAATTTCAAGGATGGCACAGGGAATGTGTTAACGTGTAGGCCAGTGCTATTGAGCAAACGTTATGGCGGGTTCACGTCAATGCTCGCAGGCATAGGCAGAGTCGCCAGATGAGGGTTGCTTGCTATCCCCACCCCTAAAAAATAAATTTTTTTCTACCAATTGTGAAAGAAATATATGAAATGCAAGAGGTAAGTTAGAGGATTTTCGTTTCTTTTTCATCTTAATATCTTTATTAACAACCGAGAAAAAAGATATAAAGTATAGGGTGTTTGCCCTCATATTAGCGACTTAAAATTTTGGGGATTACCTTTCCACTTAGAAGCATTGTTCTGCAAACAGTGTTTTTAAAGAAAGTAGAGCATCGCCCCTAGACCTATAGCCTAAACGAAAAACTTGTTCGTTACGATGATGGCTCGCGGGATTCATTGCTGAAAATTACTCGGAAGGTTGGTCGACGAAAGTTTCGAATACGAAGCCTGACATCCGGGCGGATACCTACATCGGCCCTGCGATGACAAATGTAAGTCAAGAGCAGATTCCACTGACCGCGGTTTCCCGCTCATAAAAACATCAGAAACCGCGATCGGACTCCACCCGGAGGCAGTGCTGATACCGCGTGATTAATTAAGTGCACGGTGATAAGTCCGACCGTGGCGATCGTCGGAAAGTACTTCATTGTGATGACAGAATGGATCTGCCGGTTGCAGACACCTGTAATTCAAGATGGTGAACGAGAGCAAGCCGAGGCATTCAATCACCTCTCGACAGGTCGACGAGGCTGCCGCAGCCGCGCCCGACGAATTTCCAATAGACATTTAATTATCCCAAACAACGGATGGCGTTGCCTTTAAATTCCGCAAGCGTGAAGCAACCTTGCTTAATTCGAACACCGCCGCGCAGGCGGCCATTTACTTTCACGTTGACGCCCAAAAGTATACTGTCTCTTATCTGTGTGTGTTGATACTAGCAGGCCTAACTTATTATACTTCATCGAATATAGGAAACCTGGTGATCTAAAAGATCTGATCAATTCAACGTGTTTCGTGTACTCATTAGTATTCATTAGCTATTACAGTTACCACGTACATGAACGAACTTTGGTAGCATGGCACCAACTGTTTCTTTGGAATCTTCCAAACTACTTTTATTCTATACATTTTTACAGAAAATTCAAAATTTTTCAGAACAACTTTGGTGATAGATCTTTCATTCAAACAAAAAGATTACTTTTATAGCATAGCCTTGTAAAACATAAAAAATCATCGAATTTTTATTGTAATCATTATTCGTATCTACTGTAGTTTTAAAGATTTGTTGCCCTGAAGAATCGGAAAAATGCTAAAAAAGATATTTACCGATGCTTCTGCCGGAATACTCCATACAAATTTTTCAAAAAATGGAATTTTTTAGTAGAGTATGTACATAGCTGACCTGCTTTTTGTTTTATTAAATTTCCGAAAACAAGCAAGTATTTACTCAGAAACCTTTTGAGGAGTTTTTATCTAAAACATCGAATTCGCATACAGCCAACTCTGCCAGTATCATACATCACTGTTCAATTATTATTTCATTAAATGAATAGTTTTGTGTGAAAGTGTTAATAAATCTTGGGAACAAGTACGTTAAACCCAGACACAATGTTTGGACAATTCGAAACAGATTTAGTGACTGTTTCCATATAGGACGTTTAGACTCCCTGGAGAAACCACCAAGGCCACAGGCAGAAAAAGGAAGTTAGCTGCCTCTTGCACGTCCACTTGGTGATGATGTTGGACCATTGTATTCACAGTGGTGGTAGCTCCATATCGCAAGGTCGGTTGGCTTTCGAGGCCAATGTTTCATTTGCTTGGGCACTGCCTATGCAGACACGCTAGAGCTTTAAAGAGGGCCGACCGGCGTAGACATACCTAGGACCTGTAATCTCACCGTCAAATTGGTAGCGTGTTAAAGTTGTGCCTGTTACTGAAAAATCCAGAAACTATCTGAACACTCAAAATAAAAATTAGGAGTCATATTTTTAATTTATTGTTTAATGTAATCTAGTTTTTTGATAATAAATGTTGCGTTCTATATTTATTTTCTTTTGCTACTATTATTATTGGACAAATTAAATGCATCAACTACTACTATTATTATGGGACAGAGGGAGTATATTAAAATGTCACCTAACTCGATCCAGCCCACGGTGCGCTATGAGCTCATGCATACAGCTTCCAATCAGTTATGTATAGGTGTCGTACAAACGACATTGTATCGCGGGATACGAAAAGAGACAAGGAAACCGAATAAATACCGGTATTCATATCGGTTACCAGTATAGTTCTGTTGATCCAATACCGGTATCAAGATTATACCGGTATGAAAATTTGGCCAGTATCAAGATTATACCGGTATGAAAATTTGACCGATATTCGTAATACCGGTATAAAAATTTTACCGGTATTAAGTCCCTGTTTTAAAGTAGCGTTATGAAAGCAGCCGATGTTTCGCTTGCACGACGGGAGTCCCGCTGTAACCAGAGGGGTGCGCGAATATTTTCCTTTTCATCTTCGTTGACGAGCTGACAGGAAAAGAAGAGAGCAGAGAGAATCTCGGGCTAACGAGGAAAATCGGGGCCATGAAATTCAGGCAAATACAAATAGAGAGAAGCGGAAATGTCGGAGGAAGCTGGCACGCTTCGAATGCTTCGGTGTCTGGTTTGACCTGTCTCCCGGCGTATCCGGAGTAACCCGTAAGAATGAAGTGCTGCTGCTCTCTCCGTCCGGAAACAAATGCAGAATCCGCAAACTGCACGCTGCCCAGAATGATGAATGAAATGTTACGAGAGTAACGGCGGCGCAGCGAGAAAGACCGAACGACCACGTATGTTCACATCGCTAAAGGTGGACTGTAATTTTCTGCCGGCGCGGCGGCATTTCGAAACTCTGTCGAAAGATCGTATTCGCGAAATCAAAATATTCCGAAACACCGCCAAAAAAGACGAACTGTTCTCACACCATGGACACACTACTGATTAACACGTGTCCGGCAACATGACTAAAATTTGTCATTCACCGACAACCAAATATTAGTCATATTAGTCGTTTTAGCTTACAAAAATGAAAGTTTTGTGCAATTTTTATTACGATATGTGCTTGGATAACGAATTGTATCAAATTAATTTCCATTTAACAATTTCATAATTTCAATAATTGTAAGTTGAAAAATATAAAACCGGTCATTTGACCCGTAGTGATAGGTTGAATGTTTTTAGGTGAACTAAAATGGTCCATGAATTTAGCGAAGGAACAGAAAAGTGAATAGAGATAGGTGTTCCATGATGCGGAAGCGGATGTATAGAGCTCTTTGCTAGTTTCATTGTTGTGATTATTATAATAATAAAAATATTCAAGTACAGGGAAGAGCCATAGAACAGCGAGAAAATTTTCAAAAACTTTTTCCTGTGATTCAAGTTCTTAGAATATTTTCTTAATGCAGTTCTGAAAATGCTACTCGATACAAAAATGAACAGCTAAAATTAATTTTAAGCTGTAACGTACAAATATCTCGGTAATCTGTAGCTTAAAATTAATCAGTTTACAAATGCTACTAATTCTGCACGCCGAAATCGTACCACAAATTGTTATTAATATAGCTAATTATGGATTTTTTAAATGAACTTTTCACGAATACGAAACTCACCCGCCATCTGGCAGCGAGGCCTTCAAACTTGAATCCATACAGACATTGCATGCAATGCAGTACTCTGTGCACCGACGAGGTACTGTTATCTGGCAGTCTTCTCGTCGGTGCCATATCCACCGACGAGATACCATTAAAGACTGCCAGCCCCTGTACTATTCAGCGATACTAGTAAGTGGGCGCGAGCGGGGATAACCTGGAACTTACAGTGATCTGAAATATCGCTAAAAGTTCCACCACTGACGAAAATACAGTGTTTTATCGATATAAGTCCCCAGCACGGTCTGCCGAGGGACATTTATGCGCCAGGGATAGTATTCTTTGACCTTTGCCGAACGTAGATAAGGACAGCCGAGCTCGAGAAGCTCGGTCGCCGAGAAGTGTAAACATAACTAATCTGAATTTCTAACTTCTTTATTTTTCATTATTTTTTTATGGGATTGGAAAAACGTATTCGTGGCATTTTTCTAATGCAAAATCATACCAAATATGATATAATTCCGATGATATTTACTTGTAATAGGCTCTGTTATTTTTTTGTAATAGATTAAAGTAAATATTTACTTGTAATAGATTTAGTCTTGTATTAGAATTATTTACGATGTTCTCCTAATACAAAGTTCAATTTTCGAGGTCTCCGAAATATTTTCGGAAATTTTCGACCGTCTGGCTTGACGTTGAGTTGCACTACTTAATTTTCGAAATTTTTCGGGCATCGGGCTTGACGTTGGGTTGTACTACTGAAATTTTTTGAAGCATAATTTCAGAAGGAATTTTTTGTCATTGAGTTTTGCTTTTAACATTGTAAACCTTAAAAACCAACACTAAAACATCGTCTGAAATATATACGTTCGGTGCAGAATGTAACAATTCATGATTATCAATATGCTTCCGTGACGATTTGCCTTCTACACCGACGAGATCACGTCAATGGCCTTCTGTTTCTTACTCCAGCCAGAATCCATCCCAGAGGGCGTAAGAAAACACCGAATTATTCGAGTGATACTATCTCCCATAAGGCTGGCAGTTTTTAACAGTATCTCGTTGGTGATATGCCGCTGAATATCACAAGCTAGGAATCTTTAATAGTAATGGTCGCCGATACGGATTTGAGATCAGTACAGTCTGTTCTGATCTTAAGCACATGTAGGAAGAATAAAGTATATAGAATATTCAGTTCTTGCTAATACGCCTACATCCGTGGACTATCAGTAACATGGGGCGCAACAACGAAATGGTACGGGGGATCTTAGAGCCCCCCGAGGCCTAGACAGGAAAGCCCATAAGATGCAATGTCTGTACTGATCCACAGCACAGACAGACATCGCATGCTATCTATTTTTCTGATTACGGTTCTGAATTACCGACTCTGTAGAAAATGCTTCAGTACGCTAGCGGACTCTACCAAAATGGAACGGTCAGCTAGCGAACCACATGAGGTCGCAACATAAAAGGCATGTGTCCGAGGAAGCCAGATTTTAAAGCGTTGTCAGCTTTAAGGCAGGAACAATTATACAATATATACCTAATAGAGGCGCTTTTAGTCTTAGAAAGAAATATTAGATGGAGTTGAAAAATCGAAAAAGCGCAATCTGCAAATTCGACAAAATTCGCACGAATTTAGGAGGAATTTCTCTAATAGTAACAAATACTAACAATGTGTATACAATTAGCATTTGTTTATTCATTTGACATTGCTTGTACTAATAGAGTAAAAAATCGTCCGAATCGAAGTTTTATTGTACAACTAGTTCTGCTAACGTTTTAGAAAAATTAAAATCGTTCAGACCAATTTTTAGAAAGTTATTGTCCTTTATTTACAATAATTAATCAAATGGGTAGAGCATAGAATGGAAAATATATTTATTGTTCTTGTGATGCATAGTGTAGAGTATATGTAGTATTATTAATGTATCTGCATTGTAAACATTTCAATTAGAACTAATTCATGCAAAGAGATCTAATGGTTTGGTCACGCGTATTACAATTCCTTATTATCCATCTATCATATTAAAATTATTGTTATATTGTAACAAGCTTTAAACTTTGGATTCTACGTACACAAAAGTTTCTACTAAAGCTTTTGTTAAAACTTGTTTTCGTGCACACGACGTCGTGGCAGATGGAGCACAAGCGTTCTTTGTGTCCAATTTCGTATTTACAAACGATTAAAGTTGTACAATGGTATTTATCGTTCGCTCGACGCGCGACGATCGCCGTGACGAGCAATAAGTTAGATCAATGAATAGGACTGTGTGTGCATCGTACTTGATTTCTTACCCTTTTTGCCTTCGCCAGCGGGGAATCGTAGTGGTTCTACGAAGTCGGGCGAAATACGTCTGCCGTCGGAATTTCGACAGAAAAAGATTGCCATTTTTTTCTTTTCTTTTCGTATCGATCACTGTTCGAGGCATAAAGGCATAAGAGGGTCCAGTATTCGCGAAAGGATGTATAAAAAGCTGGAATTTCAATGTCGAACGCTCAATACATAGAAAAATTGCCCGAGAAATATTCGCACAAAAAGGTTTCTCGCTTATGGTCGTCGGACAAGATACATATTGCGGGCTCGTAAAATTTTTTTCGGCAACTGCCAGGATCTTCTTCGTATAAAGATACGGAGAGGTTTCCCAGCTGGTCTGGGCTCTTGGGAGATGACTCGATTCGAACTCGGTTCCATTAGTTTCAGCGTTTTTTATTCTGACATGGTTTAACGCATGTATTGCAAAATTGCAATACAGAAAATTAAATTATATTGTTGTACTGTTTTCCTATTTACGAAATTATCATTGTTCAAATATCGAAAATTTCTCGAGAACGGGAAATTCAGTGTTGAAATACTTTTTGGATCCATTGTACACTGTACAGTTAGGAGCATAACTGATCACACACACTTTACATCAGAATAACTTTTTTATGAATGGACCAAACGGCTTCAATTTCTCTGTAAGGCTAGAAGAATTAGTTTAGTAAATGACGTCTAAAAAATATGTTGAAAAAATGCATTTGGTCGGAATTGTGAGAAACAATAGCTGGCTAGCCCAACTTTTTTAGCTGGGTCAATAACGAAAATTTAAAAGATAGTCGACTCGTATAAATACACGCTCTGAAAATTTCATTGAAATTGGTTAATTGGCTTAGCAGTTATAAATGATCAAAAGTGGTAAAAAGGCCGAAAATCTTGAGAAACTGCAATTTTTGCCACTTTTGATCGTTTATAACTCGTAAACCAATTAACCAATTTCGATGAAATTTTCAGGGCGCATATGATTTATACAAGTTGACCAAACAAATCTTTAAATTTTCGTTATTGGCTCGGCTAAAAAAGTTGAAAAAACTAATTTTTACTATTGTTTCTCACAATTCCGACCAAATGCATTTTTTCAACATATTTTTTAGACGTCATTTACTAAACTAATTCTTCTAGCCTTACAGAGAAATTGAAGTTGTTTGGTCCATTCATAAAAAAGTTATCCTGATTTAAAGTGTGTGTGATCAGTTATGCTCCTAACTGTATACATATTATGTGAAAAAGATACACGACGAATTCTGTGTCAGAGACTATTGATAATTGCACATGTCGTTCATTCATAAAAAAGTAACATATTTAAGTCAAAAAAAGGAAATTTTACAGGAGAGCCAATTTTGAAAATTACCCAAAATTGCCTAAACCTGCCTCAGGTTATCGTCTATTACAAGTACTGTAATTTACTGTTGAATAATTCTTTTCTACTGAATATTATTATACATTGCTTGTCTTGATCATATTACCTTACTGTTTATTTCTTCGATGAAACATGTGCTTATGCATTTATGACAAAAATAGATTAAATGCAAAACAATTTTAATATTTTAATAAAAAGCAAATAATTTTAATATTTTGCATAAACATCCGCAGTCTAACTATGATATACTATGAATATATGTATTTTTAAGTAAACAATTACAACACGTCTGCAAGTATGAAAATTGGAATGAAAAAGATGACGGTTTCCTAAAATTATTTGGATTATGACATGTACAATTTCAGCAGCGTTAATGAATTTGATGTCGTAATATGCTTAATGATATAATTAAATCTCAAACGCAGGCGATGGAAAGTCGGAAAGTTATTTCTTTATCCGGGGATTGAAAGAACTGTCATTCACGGTGTTCGTTTCAGATGAGCACATCGTTACGCAGCTTCATGTTCCATTACCAGAAAATATTCAACCGGAATGATCGATCTGAATATCCTCTCGTTACTTCGCGAAGCTACCGGTGGCAATATCGACGGTGGTATACTTCCGCGTCGGTGGTAAGATACTCTGCCATCGATGTCTGCGCTCTTCATCCCGAGCACAAGCAAAAAAATCTCCTACAATATAGCGAAGGATCAAACATAAAATTTGCTTTTCCTTGTGACTCTCAAACTAATGGCATACGAACAGAGTTGGGCAAAAATTAAATCAACGATTGACAAATAAATTTCTACTTCAATCGCTCTAATCGCAATTAACAATGAAATTCCTACTTTAGTCGTCAATTGCGGTTAACGATTACATTCTTTTCAATTGAAATCGTCAATCGGGTAATTGATTAATGATTAACTGCTGAAATTTCGAAATGAAATACGGAATCAAAACTGTATGCATATTGAAAAAAATGTAAACTGGTATATTGTCATTTGGTCTATGTATAATACGATCTTTATGTGCCTATTTATTACAATTTATGGATAGACCGTGTGGCGATATATAAAATATATATTTTCTAAAGATATATATATTCAAAATATAAAATTTTCTATAAGATATCAATGGATGAGAATGCAGAGTTTAAAATATTGAATTTATTACCACGTCGGTTAGACCAAGAAAATTCGAAAATATTGTATTGACACCACTTTATAAAAATATAAAACAAATTACAACAGCGAAATACAAGGATATGATGGACTTACTACGATATATACCACCGGAGCACCATGATTTCTTCACAATCCCTCCCGCATACACAAAATATAAATGAGGAGTAAATTGTTACGTAATTTATATAGTTAGAAGATTTCCTGAATCGCATAAATGGTGTTTTTCAAGTTTTGTAATGAAATATAAAATAAATTGAATATTGTTTTTTCAATTTGAAGCATTTTAAATTATATCGAATGGACTTGGGCTGTTTCAAATTTTATGAAAAATCTAGTTGTTAATTTTGAAAGTGGCTTAAATCCATTCTTGGTAAGAAGACACATATTATTCACTTAATAATTGCTATTATTTTAATAGGAATTGTAAATTTAACTTGTTAGATATACTTAAGGAGTGTGATACATTGGTATCATACACGTATATTTTTAATTTCATTGAAACGCAGACTCTTAAATATCTGAATTTAAACTTAAATGGACTTAGGCCACTTTCAAAATAAACGGCTCACATATGTATGGGTCACAAATCTTCTTCACTAAACTACATTCGCTGAACTAACTGCAAAATTTACTCGAACAATGGAATCTCTGGATACAGGAGACTCGACCGTACATGAATTATGAATCTGTCGGCATTTGAATATTTTCGTGTGCCAGTTTACATTGAATTCCTTTCGACGACGATATTGTTGAACTGGGTGAGTGATGTTTAATCTCTTCGCAAAGTTCTTTGATCCTTTCTTTCGCGGTATCGGTGAAACGAGATGGTTCGAGAGACCAAGTCTCGAGAGTCGAAAGCCACGACGACGCGCGTTTAATCGGCTGCATTATCAGCGCCGTAAAGAGTGCGTGTTAACGCTGATTAATTACTCATTGGCAGCTCGTTTTTAAACGAGCGCGACGTGCTCGTTTCACGATTTCCGTCGGTCCCGCTCGCCTTCGCGCTTCTCCCTTTCTTCCCATTTTCCTTTCGTTCTTTAATCTTTCTCCGCGTTTTTTTCCATTTCTCTTCCCTATTCCCGCGTGCACGCGTCAATGTAACCTTACCGAACGCAGCTAACGAAAATCACAATGGTGCAATTTGTTCGCAACCCCTTCGCAGTTGAAGTATTTATTTGCGGAACGTTTCTCCAGCGGAGAGAATGCCAAGATGAAACGGTGTAGTAATTAAAATCGTAGTATTTTTTACGTTATCACTACACTGCGGATCTTTGTGCAGAATAGAAATGTTCTGTAAAATAAATTTATTCCTTAATAATAATATATTGATTTAATATATATTAGAAATTGATTTCATCCCTTAACTCTCGGACAACGAACGATTTTTATAGCTATATAATTGGCAATGCTTAGGACCGTTCACAGCTCGGAAGCATACAACTGCCGAATAATGCGAATTACGCCTCGTAAACGAAAAAATAGGACTTTTGAGGGCGATAGTGCCTTAGATCAATCTTTTATCTAGCGGTTTTGACTCCCGAAAAACCCCATTTTTGTATTATCGAGAAATGAGAACGCAAATCCCGCACCCTTGCAATATTGGAAACGAGTCTACCGCCTCATGTAGGCAACCAAAATGTATAGATTATTGAAAACCTTTTTGTATTTAACGTATTTGCACAAATTCTCGTTTCGAGACTATAAATTAATATATTAGCGAGCAAAGAATGGACATTCAGAGAAATTGTGTAATATTTTTAAAGAAACGTTAACAAGTTGTTGAAAGAAATGCAGTGAAACATCAATTGTGCTGTTCAATGCAAAAGTGGTATGACAAAAGTTGACTACAGGACATTGAGACTTAAAAAAGGTGTAATTCCTCAATTAGGGTGAAACAGTTCACGTAACTCCAACAACTCCGGCCATACCGAAGACCATCGGTACAGAATATTTCACCGGCGAGGTCTGTGCTCTTGATAGAAACCTGTCTCACGTTTCTAAGGTTTCGCTGGTAGGAGCAAGAGTCAAACATCCACTTCGCAGGTGTCAGAAAAATTTCTTGTAGATCGATTCGACGACTAGTTAGACCGCATGCCAGGGATTCTTAAATGATTCTCGCTGGCCGGACGGGATGATAGAAGGGGACACCTCGGAAAGTGGAGACGAGAGAATGGTCTGGGTTAGGGTGCCGGGGTGGGGGATCGCAGAGGCAGAGGGGGTTAAACTCTGTGATTTTAATTAATGTCGCTAGCTCGTCGACGATCCACTTTACAGCGGCACCCCTCTATCGTAACGCAGGATCTTTCAATCGCGCGGAAACTTTCCACGTTAATTATTTTACCTTCGAGACTCCTGTAAGGGCAGACTGGCATCATCGATGGCGTTCGAGGGGTTGGTTCGCGAGACCCGAGTTTCCTGCGTTCGCAGCACCGCGAAACTGAGCGCAGAAAAATTGGACACCGAACGCGGAAGAAGAGGTCGCGGAAACTTTTCGCCCGGGTTTGCGGTCTCCGCGGTTCGAATTCAGAGAAAAGTTCCCGGAGAACGATTTGCCGAAAAATATCAGACGGACCAACGGTAGATTACCCAGGCCCGAAACGTTCTGCAAATACATAAATTTCAAATACTCCACTTTAATTGTGCCGGCCGTGTTCTCACCCTGCCCTCTCTCTCTTCTCCTCTCGCCGGGATCCAGCGGAATCGTGGAAATACGCACGGACGTTTAAAATATTTCACGCTAATTGTAGCAAAGTTTGCGCTCGTACGCCGGCTCATTATGTAACGGATAGCCGTGGAATCCCGCGGGCCAAGCCCGCCATTTATTTCAACCCTTACGATCTAGTGTAACTCTTATGTGATGCTTCACGTTCTCCGGTTGTGCTTTCGTTTCCATTTAAAACGACAAAACGGTTTGTTCCCTTTGTGTCGCGTCGGACCTTTTTTATCGTTGCTTTTACCATCGAACCTTTCGAAAACCAACCGAAAGGAATTGTTGAAATTCGGGGGAAAAGTGCTGCGTCGGTGGGTTACATAAACTCGAAGAGGACCACGCGCTATGGTCAATTTGACCGAAAACGTGGACAACATTGAAAACAAATTTTCCGTTTATGAAATTTGATCGGTGTTATTACTAGACTCCGGATTTTATGCATTTATAACAAAAGTGAGTAAGTGCAATTTAAAACAGTGAAAATATTAAAAGATTTTGGGAGTATTAATATATTATTTTCATCACATTAACATTATTAACGAAGAATATAAATTTATATTTAGCTCCTGCATCTTGCAATTAATGGACAAACTTTTTATTTTGCATAAACATCCGGAGTCTAGTCATTACTAAATACCCTAAAATCCTCTTGAACACTCTGGAACACTCTTCAAGCTTTTATAAACAAACGCAATTTACATATGTGTATTTTTGCACATCTTTAGGCATGACTAGTCTGTATGCAATGAATTACGTATGGCTAACAAAGATACGAATTTTGTCCACGTCCTTGGGCAAGTTGATCTCTCGTTGGACTCTCGTGTGTGTAAATTGGCGTTCATTATGTTCTGGGAATTAGCTAACCTAATCAATTCCGAAAAAGCATACAATGTAAATGTCCGAATATCCCTTAAATCAATAATATCGCTGTTTAGCGAAATTTTATATTCTTTACGTTTCACTTTAAAATGGTAATAATTATGTGAATCAAAGTTGGTTCGACTTCAGCAATTTGACATAAACATACTAAATCGTGTTAACGTTTCAATATACATACAGAATAGTTATTAATAGTTTCAACACATAACATCCACATATCTTCTACTAAGATATTTATTTACATCTATTTAAAGATATGAATAAACATTCTTACCATTCCAAATTAAAAAGATTTCTCACAGATGAGAAATATTGTTCCGACGATTATTTCTTTCAATATCCATTTAGATATAATCTGTGAAATGTGTAAAACATTATGCTATTATCACAATTAGTTGCTTCCCAGGAAAGAAAAATTGGGGCTGCAAAGGTTTAAATGTGGAGCATTAAATTTTTCGAGCCGTATTGGAAAAAGCTTATTGTAACTCTTAGTATGTCTTCTATATTATTTCACTCGCAGCTGTGACCACCAGTATCTTACTCATTGCTAGTGTCCCCTTTAATGATTTTAATTAAAGAACTCTCGAGAGAAGTTAATGGTACGTTCCACCGAGTCACAATTGTATCTAATAATTTATTTCAGCGTTATTCGTTATTATAAAACATGATTATTATGTACCCATCACATTAAAGTTTTAAATATCTGAACACGATTGTTAGTTTGATTACTGTATTTCTTTTCCATCGAGAACAATTAACACGTTAAATACCGAGCGGACCTAAAAGGTATTCTTAACTGTGATTTATATGAAATAATTTCTATGAATAATTCTTTACACATCTAATAAAATTTTAATCAAAGAAATTGATTTCATTCTACTTCATTACATTAAATTGTTTAATGGCTTCTCATACAGTTATCAACAGACTATAGATCTGCATACAAAATAAAAATGTTCTACTTCAATTGCAACAAATTGCAGTGAAATGGAAATTTATCTTCTTTCTTAATATTTTTATTAGGTTGAAAATAATATACGAGTATTTTCAGATTCTTCTAATATTTTTACCATTCTAAATTACACGCACTCAATTCTCTCATAAATGCATTTTTTGATTTTTGTAAATTGTCAACGCACTGTGCAACGTGTAATTGTGCTCACAGTTTTGAAACGGCGACTACGGTCGGATTCGGGACTGAAGTTCCTATCGGTTCGACTTCGTTCCAACAACTAATGACGAATGTCAGCTCATTTGTTTTCTATCGGTCCGGTCGTGTAACGCGGACTGTTCGTTCGTGCGTGATGTTAACAGAGAATTCGGTTTTTCCCTCGTACCTTCAGAGATTATTCTCGTGGAGGGTTTCTGTGCAGCGTCGACATGCACTTACCCTCGGATAGACAGACAGGGTTCCTAAAGGGTGATCCCATGACAGTAATCCGATACTTGACCGATACAGGTCGTTGCGTGGGATATGAAACACGTGTTTCCGTGGGCGACGGACCCCGGCCACTTTTGGAATATTTATCAATATGTACCGGAAAGCAACGACACCACGCCGCGCCGCTTACATCATCCTAAACATGATTTTTAGCGTTAACGTTGTCGATTAAATACCTTTCGCCAACAGGTCGCGTTTGCAGTTCTGTTTAGTCGTTGATTAGACCAATCATCAGTGCTGCGAGACTGCTGAGGAAATTATAAAATTATAATATATGTGAAAGCGTTTCACAATAAATCTAAATATGTTGAAAAATTATTTTTCATTGGACACATTTTTGGAGACACAAAGACGCCGAAATTGGAATTTAATTGTTCGTCTAGCTCGCATTCCGGGAATGCTTATTTTATTGAAAATGTAATTCACGTATGAGTTAGCAGCATAATTGCATTCGTATATTTTCTTCTTTATTGATTCGTCGAACAGAAATAATTAATAATTTGAGATTAATGAGGCGAATCTGAAACGGTGGTGTTCTTTCCAGCCGAAAATAGTATTCAATATAAAGGTATTTTTGTCATCAGATGTCGAATATGAATGTTATTGCATAATGGATTCTATCTACGTAAAATAAAAATTATAGATACGTTTATATATTTCAAATATTAGTTTACAAAATAGCTTTTAATGATTAATTAATAGAATCTGCAAACAAAATTGATTTCAACAATTTATAAACTTGCAAGCTTTTCTCTTTTTTAGAACAGTATATTTTTAGTCCCGTAGATTTTCATACCAAATAATATACAATCTAATCAGTATTTTCAAATTGTAGTTACAGTTTTAACATATTTATTTAGTGTTAATATATTTTTTATTGAAGTTACAGACTGTGAAAAGCAACAATCGTAAAATCTAAATGTTTTTTTATTTTTCGACTGACTATTCAAATAACTGGTCACAATCGATTTTCAACGCGGCTTATGAATTTGCAAAAAAAAACATGAAGCAATGCTACATAGCTGCATGTGGTTCACCAGAACCGGTTGACCTTTCTTTGTTACAGAGAATTTTAACTAGTTCGAGTGATGGCGGTCACATTGTGTGTTAAACATTCAAAATTCTATTTTCTCCTAGATTTACAATTTCAACATTTCATTTAAAATCCAATTTTCTAATTTTAATATTTAAAAAATGGTTATTCTTTAAAGCGGCACCTCTTCCACGCTGGGGAGTTCCAAGTAAATAACTCCCATTACGAAATTCTGTGATTAAATGTAGCATTCTAATTGCTCGTTATACACTTGTATCTTTTCCTGTGAAATCGAATATTGAAGTGCTAAATGTAAGAATTAAATGAAAGAAGTATTTCATAAAATTTAAAATGAAATCCTATTTATTTTGCTATCAATATTTAATTTTTATAAGCGATGTACTTCTACAACAAAAATAGAATTCTCCTTCTTGTTGACAAATTATTAAAAAGTAGGGTAGGGTAAAAGATAATAGTATTTATAACAATAATTTACTGTCAATAATTTACCTACAAATAAATTCTCCTCTTTAATTGGATTCTAATTTGTAAATGATTAAATATACAAAATAACAGTGTAACAACTTTCTAAAGTGTGCAAAAGGGTACAACTGTTAGAACTGAATGAAGTTATAAACTGTAATACAAAGCTGATTAACACTAAGCCTACCACGGTTAAATAACCGGTTTCATATTCTACAATGTTCTACAATTATTGAAATTATAAAAATTCATTTATGGAAAATAATCGAATAAGTCTCCTAGTCCAAGCACCCACTAATATTGAAAATTACGATCAATTTCAATAAACTTAATGTTGCCATTTTTGTGAGACAATATTTACCAGATACTCTTAATGTTTGGTAGGCTTAATGTTAACACATTACCGACCGGTGATTATTGCATAATATTGAAAAATTTATGGTACTTGTCTAAACACTTTTCGATGTAATCTTCAATAGCAACTGCAATTTTCATTGTACACTAACAAGTCACCCTAAATAACGTCATCTAATAGTTTCATTTGAGATTGCAATGTAAAAGTAAATTTCTATGCTTTCTTTTCGTACAGCATAATTATTGGAAATCCTATTAATAGGCTTCCGGTAGGTAAAATGTTAAGCTAATTAAATCCCCAAATAAGCTGAGAACCGTGAATAAATCATTTCGTTTAGCTAACGCGAAGAGTGATTGTGTGGGTTCGAACGGAATGCCTTTAAAACTCGTAAAACAGTTGTTTATTTCGAGGGCTGATTTTGACTAGGCAATACCGGTTTGCATAGAGCGGCGTGGGTGTCTTTCGGGTGGCAAGGATTCTTTAGGGTTCGCTCGTGCCGGAGCGACGGAAGCTCGGTCAGTGTCTCGGCCACCCTCGTGCCGTGCAGGTTTGCGAGGGAGGAGACTGGTTGTTCCCGGCATCCCCCCTAGATATACATACACACCGCCCCTCCTCCTCCTCTTCCTCCTCTTCCTCCTCCTCCTCCTCTCGAATCCCTCTCTCGACTTAATGCCAGTACGAGCGCGCGCTTTCGAACGACGGTGCTCGTCGTGTCGGCCGCTTGAGGGACGATCAGTCTGTTCTCCACGTTCTCCACGCAAGGACGACCGCCGCCGGCGATCCTCTAATCTGTGACACGAACTTTGACCGCGCTCTCCCGCTGCCTTCTCGACTGCGAGAGAGATCATCTTCTTATCACCGTCGATGACGCGCGCTGGTGAAGTTGCCCGATCGCGATGCGGACTAAGCCTCAGTAACGATTACGTTTCCAAAGCGGCCTGTCGTCGTGTCGTTCGCGGCCAATTCCTCTTGTGCTCTTTCTAACAGATCCGCTCCAGCCGGCCACGCTCTCTTCTTTTTATAAGAGAAACACACAAGGAAAAACGAAAGGGGTGGATTTTTGCTCCTTGGTCTATCTGGGCTAGCAATCCATTTTCTTTTTGTTTTATGTCCGACCAACGTCACCGTTAGCCTAATCACCCCGAGTAAGGGTTGCTCTCGTCCCGACGAGGGGTCTCCTCGGTCCGGAGATGTGATCGGTGATTGACCCATCGGATTCAGAAAGTTTTTCCCGCGTTTTGTCCGCTCGGTGACCGCTCCGGGATCTTTCGCCAGAAGAGGCCATCCGTTTCAAGGTGAACCCGACACGGTGAAAGAGATACAGTGGCAAATGTATCGATGTAGACGGTGGCACGATCGGTCTTTGATGGCCTAGGTGGTATCCGGTACCGCTCTTGTCGCCGTTGATACGATCGACGATATCGAGATGAGACTGTTGGTGATCGCGATCCTATGCTTGGCGAATCGGCACGCCGATTGCCGGGCCCTCGAATCCGATTCCACGGAGAAAGAGTTTGGAAGACACAGGCGCAAGTTCACCGTCGACGAGCTTCTCAGCACCAACTTTCCACACGGCATCAGCGATGACCTGGACGTGGACGTCTGCAAAGCGGGTAAGCGGAACAATTGTTTTCTTAAGACACGCGGGGATCGAAGCGGGACTGTGAGCCACAGAAATATTCGGACGCTATTTAACCCTTCTGTCAATAACCGCTATTTTCTACGATATTCAATTACAGTGAGTGTAAAAAGTATTCGTATATTCGTGTATAAATATTCGTACGTGCTTTAAAATAGAATAAGTTTTTTATAATTGTACCAAACGACCTGTTGTTTTATAATCAATTAGAAGCATTGGTTTACGAAATGATATGCAAAAGAGATTTTCCAAAAATTATAATTTACAAGGTTACATGCAAAAATTAAAAAGGCATTTTTTCAAAAATTTTTACTTGGGCCCTTGATGAAAATTTAAAATATATGTTTTGTAGATCTATGTTAGTTATACACATACTGAAAATTTCATCGAAATCGGTTGATGCAGGAAAAAAACGACACGCATCGAAAGATATACGATTCTGTGGATTTTAAGCAGAAACTGATCAAAAGTCGTGTAAAACTACGATTTTCACCATTTTTAACCGCTTGTAGCTCGTGTGTTAATCGATTTCGATGAAATTTTCAACATGTATGTAACTACTATAGATCTACAAAACATATATTTTAAATCGTCTTTAAGGGCCCAAATAAAAAAGTTTTAAGAAATGCCTTTATTTATTTCATTTCATAAACCAATGCTTCTAATTGATTATAAAAATCGGATCGTTTGATACAATTATAAAAAAGTTATTCTGTTTTAATGGGCGTACGAATACTTTTTACACTCACCGTATGTCACTAATTGTTTCTAAATTAATTTAGATAGGTGCAATGTAAGACAGTAAAAATATTAGAATTGACAAAGACTATTGTATCCTGTTCTACCTGTCAAACATATTATGAATGAAAATAAATTTTTATTTCACTCCAGGAAATTTTTATTTTGCAAAAAGATCCGCTGTCTAATGATCACTAGACCGCATCCTCATGCAAAATAAGAATTTTCTATGTCAACTGTGAGTTAACCCCTTGCATATTTATTGTATGCCTATACAGTATGCAACATATTAATGAGAAATTAGAACTTGTTCATTATATGAAAAGTTAATAGATGAAAAGTTTTAGAAACTTAAGAACACAAATATATCATTTTCAACTTATTAAAGCTATTAAAACTAGGAATAAACTTTTATTTGACTCTTACGGTTGATCCTCATAATTGATGTAGAAAATGTTTATGTTCCATGAAAATCCGCAGTCTACTCATATAAACAATAAAAATATCTGTGTTTAGCTGTAGTCGTTGATGACGTACAAAGTAGATTGAAATGGCTAAAAACAAATATTATGTTACTAAATAAAATATAAATAAATCAAATAATACAAGAATGCAATATCCAAACATCTAGACAAAAATAGCTACTAGCTGCAAAATACTAAAGTAGTTATTCGGTCACAAAACCAGAAAGAGCCATCAACAACAATACACACGTACAAGAATGGAAACAGTAATACTAAATAAAATATAAATATGAAATGAATAAAATAATTCAATCCACACATATCTAGACAGAAGTGGGTATCAGCTGAAAAGCACGGAAGCAGTTTCTCGCTCACAAAAATCAGAATAAATCTCGACTGCAATTTTCCAGCGAATTAAAAGAAACTGGGAAAGGTTGGAGCAGATTAAAACAAATTCGCAAGAAATCGTGACAATTTCCTGTCCCGGCAGATAATTTATAATTTTTCGCTAGAATCATTTCTGCCATGATCCCCTCGATTTCCCAGGCGGTGGCTGTTCAAAGCTATCATTGAAAGACTTCCTTAATTATTTAAACCGCCAAACCGCGCGAGCTCGATAAGTCCGTTCCCTTTGTCCGTATGCAGAAAGCCACGCACGATCGGGTTGGCCAAGTAAATCAAAGACAAAGGGGTCCCGTTTATTGTTGCGCATTGATTCCATTTCCCTGGTGTGTCGTAAACCGTGCACGGAATCGAATCAAAAGCTGCGGAGACCGAACGATCCGGCAGCGTCTCGCGCGAGTGTCAGAGAAGGGTTATGCTTTCGAATTAACAGGACAAAGCTATTGGAACAGAGGTGCAGGTCGAAGGTTCGCCGATCGAGTAGACCTGGGACCAAGGAAGCAGCCACTGACCATTATTATAGCCTGTTTTTCGAAAGCGGAGACACGATCATCCTTCATAATATGTCCATCCCCCTGAATCGCTCCAATTTGATGACCTCGGACTGGGATGGATAACTATTGTGATATCGTACTCGAGGTAGCGGTGGAATTGTCTTTTCTAGTACCAAATTCATTTCTTCTTTCTACGTATTTATTATTAGGCTGTTGCATTTAAATTGACTTAAATATTGTGTAGGGTTTTGTCCAAGAAATACTATCTGCCTGTGGGGTTATTGTATAGCATTTTAGGGTACTGATCTTTGAGGACTTATCTCCACTTTGTATTTAGATGTTTAGTTTTATTTCTATATAAAGTTTGTCACGTCGTCAGATGTAAATGATTTTAGACTATACTGTTATACATTATATTGACTATTTAAAGCAATGAATTTTACATGTATTACGTATAAAAGCCAATAAAAACATTAAAATATCGTGATTATGTAATACATTTCCCATTTAACAAAGCCACGGAAACTGTTCCTAAAAGTTTGTAAACTAAATGTGCCCAAAAATCTCTATTCTATTAATCAGGAAGCGAGCGAAACTACAGTGAAACTCATTAAATCTTGAACTTATTTTGCAAGTTTTTCAAGATTTTATGCTCTGCAAATACACGAAGTTCGATAGAACATCAATGACATACTCATTAAAACCAATATGTATCAATTTGAGAGAATCACGTTATTGTTTCAAACGGGTATCGAAGCAGCATGCTATTGGTATTAATAAAATCAATTTGTTGTCATTTTGTGTAATATCGCATGGAAGTATCGCAAGACAGAGTTTATATCATTGACGAGCAACGATGTATAAAATGTATATATGCAAACGCCTCATCGTACAAATTTTGTTTCAGTTGTGTGCCAGTTCTTGTAATTGCACTTAAGTGCATTCAGAAGCAAACGTAATAGAATTGATACACACGTATAGATGGGATAGTTATTTGCTTCAGTACGTTTCACATTGTTGAGAAAGCTAATACATATAAAAGAAACAGTGATTGTTTTTTAATATGCCTTATTTCGTAAAGTTTTTGAATATTTTTGTCAGACATTAATTATTAATATCATCGATTTTTTTTATCCGCTTTGATAAGAATATCAGACTTCGAATGAAAAATTCACTTTCTATGTCATTTTGTCTGATTGCGAATTATTTAAGCTAGGCGAATGGAAAATATTGTCGTTCTGCTATTCAAATGACAATTCAATTTTTCACCATTGTGCGATTGAACGATTCCATGAAATAAACGACTTTGAGAGTAATTTATCCTTCTGTCAAGGAAATCTGATTTGAAACTTTCGTATTATCTGAGCGCGTTATTAAGTATAACGACCAACGAGTAAATAAATTAAAAACTAAAATACAGGTTAACTCGCTTAACCGTATCACCTAAATTTACTCGTAAATTGCTTGTTGCATAAAAGAAATGAGTTTCAAACGAGATGTATTTGATATTAATTTTAATTATTAGAGTTTTAATTAGTTTTTCATTTTTCTTTGAAATATTTAATTGTACCAGTGGAAAGAATATTAAACGCTGAGTAAAATAAATAGTTAAGATGTACGGGGTAAAAAATTAATAATTACCAAGGTATTGTTCAGTGAAATGGAATTTCTATGCATGATAAATCCATACAGGAGTTTTGAACATTTCGAGCATTTTTACATCAAAGACTAATTAAAAAATATCTCAGTAATTATTAGTTTCTGACCCCATCTGCCTCATCTGCCCAGCTTTTTACTCAGCATTCAATATTCTTCCGAATCGCAAGATTAAATATTACAGATCACAAAACAAAAACTCAAGGTCACCTTCATAAAACAACTTAAGGTTACCTCGATAAAGATACGTAACGTTAAAAAAGTCACATGCTCTTTTAATTTTTAACCTTTAATGCTATTTTAATCTTTTGCGATCTTTAACACTACTAGCGTTACATGTATACATGACGATCACGATTTTGTGTATCACCTGAAGAAAATCAAATCAACCCTTCTCCAATAATAATATATTTAATATCATACATATTTAATATACTGTGTTCAGCATCTTCGCCATGACTCGTTATTACAAGGCAAGGAATTAATAGAATATTATGTTAAGTGTAGAAATTAATTCGTGGCCCCCACAATTAATCGATTACAACTTTATTTCATATTCAAATTTTTTACTTGTAAAATGATGCAAAAATATAATATATAGACAGAAAATGATGGAGATTGCTTTCGAGATTTGAATATCTTTTATAAATCAACAATTTACGAGGACAAGGTGGCGAATTAATTTGCCCAGTACTAATTCGCTATGAAGGCTATTGTTGAATTAAAAAGTGCTGTCGCCAAAGTTTTCTAAGGTAATACTTGAGTATCAATTTAAATCGTATAATACATCAGTACTATCCATATAACTCTAGATCTCTTTATTCGCGAAACAAACCATAAAGCAGTCCGGCGGCGATCCGACGATCTTACTCATTCCGGCAGGATCTACGATCTTTATTGTGCTTGATGCGAATTCAACACTAAGGGTCCAGCAATGCCGGAGTGGTGTGGGGGGACGGGAGGAGGAGGTCTGGGAAGATCCTTTTATCCTCTCGGAGTGATTATCTTGGGCGTGCCTCGAAAGAATCGTAGGAGAGCTGAAACTAGAAAACGACTGAGGCCGGGAAGAGAATGAAAAACGACGCGTTGATCCGCTGGGCGCGCGCGCGCGCGGTTCATGTTAGAAAGAACCTAACCGCGGAGGACCGGGTCGGAAGACGTATACGAGGAATCCATCGAGCGCTCTTTAAGCGGATATCTAATCTGTATTTGCGGGCGAAACGGCGGACCAAGATGCTATTGCCTCTTACCAGGGCATTATCTTATTGTTTGTCAAGCGTTCGGTTATCGTTTTCGTCGGCTCTGTGTAGTTTCGTGGGACGCGTGGAAGCCGATTGCCAGCGGGAATCCAACAGGCCAGTCGTGACTGTGACAGGCCATTTCGTAAGTTCTCCGCGGACTTTGCTGTCCGCAAACTTTCGAGTTTTTCTGCGTGCACGCTGACAGACCAGCGATTCCAGTCTCGTTCTACGCGACGCACAGTTCGCGGTTTCTATAAAATACGTGGAATTAACCCCTTGCACTGTCACAGCGAGTCAGACTCGTCAAAAAGATTCTGAACAGAGTTTAAGAAATACAGTCGTGGACAAGATTAAGTGGACAGGTTTAATGATCAACAAAAAATCAATGCAATTTAAAACATAATTTTAATAAACCAGAATTGTATGGAATATTTAAGTTAACAAAGTGTACTTTAATGAAATAGACAACAATATCAATAATAACAATTAATATAACAGAATATTAATATATTAATTATCATTAATCAAAATTGTATACAATTTTTGGTGGTCAAAATTAAGTGGACACTTCATGAATATTTAGAAAATAAGCAATTAGTATTTGGTATTGTAACCTCTTGCTTTAATTACTGCTTCTAATCGTCGTGGGATGCTTTCCACAACTTTTTGGAGGTAACTTCGACCAATTTGTTGAAATTTTAATTGCAATTCGTTTAAAAATATTGTTTTATTATGACGTTTTTCTAATGGTATTCCCGAATCTAATAAGCTCCATAAATTTTCTATAGGATTAAGATCTGCACTTTGTGGTATACAAAATATTTCTTCCATGTCTGACCTTGTATGACCTTGAAGGTCATTATGTCGTACACGAATTAATTCGTTTTGGCACACACTTTCATATAAAAAAAAATACATAACACTCCATTTAAAAAATTGAAGGTCACCTTCATTTTTAAAATGATATTATACAGACACCATTACATTGCTTGCAAAAAACAGTACAACCTTTTCCTCCTCCATTTTTTTAATGTTTACTATTACTATCATTTCCTATCATTATCTGCATATTATTGTAAAGAGAAATGAACTTCCGGTTAAAGAAAGTCCTGTTCTTACGTTTCAATTATACTTTCGATAATTTCCTCTCGAGTCTCAATTATCCGCTGAGCCTCAATTTATTCGACCTGACTGTACGCCAATTAGGTCGGTCAGTCGAGATTCTACTATTCTTTTAAAGACACTTAAATCAATGAATATTAAAATGTAATTTAAGTCGGCTACAGTACCTTCGATAGGAAATACAAATGAAAACAAACCAATATACATTCGCTCGAAGTTTGTTCAGTGAACCTAAACATCGGGGCCGTGTCGGAAACTTCGCAGTCAAATTATGTTTTGCAAAAATATTTGCGGAGTTGCTCGAAGTGGGACAAACTTTGTCGCGGTCGAACTCGATGAGCATCTTCTGGAAAACATTACTTTTCCAGCGCGTGCTGTTTCTTTCATTCTCTACAGCCTCGCCAGAAAATTCGGAAGGATTCACGACGATGTTCCACTGATCAACAACAATTTCATAGCACTCAGGATAAACAAATTTATCTTGCAACGTCAGAGACGTCTTCCTTTTCTTCAAATCTATTCAATAATAATCTGCATAATAGTCAAATATGGTGTAAGAGTAAATAAAATTCTGGAAAGATATTAATAAAATGATGAAGTCTTGTACCCTGTTAGCACACATGAAATAGTATGTTAATGCGCCATTAAAAATTGCTGTACCATTATTTAAAATATTATTTACATTATTAAACATTTAAGTATTGTATGAGGCATATCAATTTCATATTCACCAAATTAAAAAAATTATAGAGAATGGAAATATTATAGGTCAGGTTTAATTTTCGAGTTAAAATAGCTCAGAGCGATGAAGCATTGGAACACTTTTTAATATTTTCAACAATGAAGATGACGACAGACATTGCCAGAAAAATGTTCTGAATGCATGGGGATGACCTAGCCCTCCCCTAAATCAGTATCTAATTTGCTCATTCTGTACATTATGGAAAAATAAACATATTCATTTCTGCATTAACATTTTCTTTAGTATAGATATTTTACATATTGGAAATATGAATACAATGATAGACACTTGATGTGGTCGAATAATTTTTCCCGGGGGGTAGTATTGAATACGGAACAAAACAAAACATCGTCGCGTTTCATTGCCATTTGAGTCTAATAATTTGCACACTTCTGTACGCGGCAATTAATTCAAAGGGTGCACAAGGGTTGATGGCGAGGAGGAGGACGTAGACTGGCCGTAATAAAGTGCTAGACAAATCGGCATCGATTATGTCCTTCGCTATTGCTAATTGCAGCTTGTCGGGAGTACAAACGATCGGCTTACCGCTTCGTCATTTGCAAATTTACTCGACGAACCTCGGATTACGAACCGAGAAAGAGAGAGAGAGAGAGAATGGTGGGGGGTGAATGGAGGTGGGGGTGAAGGTCTTTGAATTATCCTCTTTCAGGGGAAGTTTCAGCAATTTAGATTAAGATCAAAAGCCGCGGGATAATGTCTTGAATATCTACCGGCTATGAGTCTGTTGCGAACAACTTGTTATGCCTAGCTTACACTTGCTTTCTTAAGCGCCCGGAGGGGAACAGCCACTCGATTATGACTCCACGGATTCCACGAAAGGGAGCAATAAGCGTGGCGCGTCGCGTCATGATGATCCAAAAGTGGTTCGTCTCGTTCGTTGCTTCTCGGTTGATTGTCTCCTTCCTAGAGGCACATTTCGAGACGTATAAATTAATGCTTTATTACCTACTTCGCGTACTCGTGCAAGGTGTTCCGTCTAGAATTGCGGATTGTCTGTTCTCGAGTGTACAAATTAATTCCTGGCTCTCACAATTATTAGACTCTATAGTTAAATCTTTTACCCGCTATGTTAGGCTCTGAGACTGCCAAGCTTCTACATGAAAAGATCATACTTCTCGAACTCGTGCATAACGGTCTGTCTAGAATTGGAAAAGAACATCATCTTTTTGTGCTCGTACGAAGCTTTCTGTCTAGAACTATAAACCGTTTCTTATTAAGTGTAAAAATTAATTTTTGGCTTTTACAATTATCAATTATCAATCAACAATTTGACATTACATTCATACCTTTTAAATTAGACTTTGGGACTGCCAATCTTCAGAATAAAAAGAATAGGGTAAACTGTACTAATGGCATTGTAGTAGTTATTGGCACTTTTAATTTAAACGGCAAATATTAAGAATTCCTAGTATAGAAAATCATTTTATATTGCTTCTTATTTATATTTCAAAGCAACGCTGTAAGTTTTCATAACAGAGTTCCACATATGACTGTTAGCAACTCCAGTAAGACCGACGAATGACCAGTTGACGACGATGACAGTTTAATTATAAAACAAATAACCTGTTTAACGTTTACTTCTTACTGTGCCAACGACTGTACTATTTGTCTTGCGATTGTTATTCACTGAATATGTTTTATAATAAAAGATTTATGACTCGCAAAACTGTTTGATTTTGCTGAAAAATCTCTATTAGCTTATAATAATAGCAAGTTAAGCTCGCTTAAACATTTCAAATAAAGATAGAAAGATTTTTACTACGATTTTGGCTCAGGGTGCCAATCATTGTACAGTTTACCCTACTTCTCGAACTCTGCATTGCGTTCTAGAATTGCGTATTGTCTCCCCTTAACAATGAGTGAGAGTGTTTCATGTATGAAAAGAAAAATATACACGATGAGATTTTTTATTTTTTAAAGCGGAAATGTTACTCAATTTTCATAGCAGTGAGTGTCAGTCAGTGCTAAGAAAAAAATTTTATATACAATCTAAAGTAGCAGCTTTATTTTTAAGTCCAAATTTTTTGTTCACTTCATTAAAGATTAACAGTAGGACTGTACTTTGACTCTAAATAATTGACAAATTGAAGAAGAGAGGGCCACGAATTAATTCGTCCGCCTGATACTTCGCAATCTCTTTTTATGCCCAAAGACAACTATTTTCTGAACGATTGACACGATTAAACTCGAAGGCATCGGTCCATCGTATTCCGATACAACGCGGAAAATTAACGTAATAAACGGTGGATGAAACAATCGGACGGTACTCGGCGAGTGTGAAACTTTCATTAATGGGGATCGACAATTTCACGAACGTGCTCTCGCGCAGATAATTTCTACGTGTAGAATTTTTCGCCAGTGCGATGCGGCGCGGCGCGGCGCGGTAAATTTTTTTCCCCCCTCATCAAACTCCACGGGCCATTATGGACGCAATTATCGGTACGACGGACTTTTTCCCATCTCGATTTGCTGGAACTTCCACGAAATTACCACTCTGACGAGAAATGGAAGATTTTATTTCCCCATATCGATCTTCGCAGATCTTTTTTCCCTTCCGTCGCCTCTTGTTGCTCCTCTGAATATGCTTCCTCGCCATTTTCCTCAATTTTTCACGGTACTCTGCTGCATTTGATTCTGAAAATACAATCTCTTCGCAGAAAAAAAAAGATTTTAGAGAGTTCCGATGTCTGACGTTTTATTAATAACCATGCAACGGCGTTGTTTCCGTCCCGCTCTATTAAAAGTTGTGAAACAAATTAATTTACATAGTCATCGATGCTGAATGGGTTCAAATTCACAGGAAGATTATCACGAAAAATTAGTTCCGCTTACTCCGAGGGAAATTCGCTCGAAAACTAAGGCGTTGGATCGAGTAATACTATCCGTTCGACTTTTATTACTTCGTAATTATAGAAATCGCGGTATTGTAATGCTAATTGAAAGTTAATTATCAATTAAAATAAGCTGTTCCGGTAGTAGATCATATGAACGCTATTTATCGCGCTAATAATTTTCTGCTACTTTCTTCGTATTGTTTTGTAATTGAATTACTGTTACGAAGTGTGAAATTTTCGCTAGGGTATACGAACAAGATAATTGTCCATATAAAGGTATAATTTTGTAATAAAAAGTGTGCATTTTATATATACAAAGATATGAATTATGTATACAATGTAAATTGAGTATGCATAGTCAATAATTTAATCTTTTCGTTTGCACTTTTACATTGTTTACCATTCAGAGATGCATTAATGAATATAATTGTTCTAATGCCTGTCAGAGACTTGTTATTTTAATATTTTTATATTGCACTGAATTTTTTATGCTTCTGTTATAATACACGCTTAAATAGAGAGATTCATTAACACTTAAATGAAATGAATGAAGTTTCTGAGATATTCCAAAAAATACGTTCCTTATCCTCAATTTTGAGGGTTGTTTTCACCCTCTAGACATGGACGACTGCAGATAAATAGAAATAGCCGTGAAATATATTTTTAAACAAATTATGTCCTACATAAATTTCATCTGTCACGGTCAAACGACTAATTTTTTATTTTATTTTTTATATATTGTTATAAAAGCCGTATAAAATCGAAGTAAGGTAGGATTAATGTTAATTTTTTACACTCAATAATCCTAATATTCTCATATCTCAAATCCTAACAATCTCAAAACCTAACCTAACCCTAACCCTAACCCTAACCCTAACCTAGCCATTTGAAATTAACGATAGGAATATTTGAATCCTACTACATGAGCTAGCCCATCAAATGTTTCAATTGATAAATTGAACACCAAATATAACTTTCTTTATAAAGTATTTCTATTACTCGATAAAAGGCGTTCAATGATATTCGTGTTTCTAATTGGCGTCATTATCTTCACGCATTATAGCTTATTGTTCTAAGGTTATAAGTCAAAATGGACAATTGGCCGTCCAAAGGCTAACCGGTATTCACAATTTCATATTTGTCTGAAGTGAACAGAGCCACGCAAGGAGTTCAATTAGCGGGGAGCATTGCCAATGATAGGTATCCATGGAGATCTGGAATGATCTAGATCGTTCGCCAATCCTGGCAACATCATCACAATCGCGTGTAATCCAGAATAAACAGCTGATAGCTCGACGGACCGTAAAATCCTCTGTAACATGCGAAACCCTTCAAGTACAGAACTTTCAATTCTACGTTTTTCTCGTATGGAGGAAGCCGGGTTCCTGGAACACCTGGAGATCGATATTTCTGTGTATCTCTCGCGTCGACGACTCTGTGTGACAAATACAAGGTCGACGAGGTAGAAACGGTAAAGTAAGTGTATATAATATAACACAAAATAGTTCAAATTCCAGGAAATTAACGATATATTAATTCGTCAGTTTGTACAAAGAATGGAGTTACTCGATGTAGTCTTCACGAATCATCACGATGATGAGCTTTTAGGGTATTCACGGGTAATAATCAAAAAGATTGCAGTCAGACCATAAGTCGAGAGACCTAAGACAAGTGATGACAGAGGTTTTCGAAAAGCCTGATTAATCTTTTCTTTCAATTCGATCATGAATTCCGCGCTTCTCTTGCGATCAGAACTCCTCCTGCGAGTTACCCGGGCTGCATTTGCCTCCTATCGTTTGTCAAGAACTTCTGAATTTCTTGGTTAAGTTATGAACTTGCGTCTTCTTGTAGCCAAACCACGCAATGATTTTCGCTGCGTTTTTCGGCCGTATTCATGGCTGGCAATTTGCCACTTGTTCACTGATTGGTGGCTTACAAAGTGAGTGACCTTATCAGCAATTGCTTTGTTCATATTTGGCTGGCCCACATCTAATTTGTGAGACTGCCGGAAAAAATTGCAGATCTATCTCGACGGCCCTATAGGTTTCGGTATCGAAAGAGGCGGAAGCCAGCGCCGACGAAAGTTTTTCGCTAATAAGCAGCCCGGGCGGCGCATGCTCTTATCAACGATCGACATGGTAGGCCGCGGAAAGAAAAACGACCGATTTATCTGGAAAATCCTTGTCCACGTGAGATCCAGCGCGCCGCGGCGAAGATCGTCCGGCTAACGAGCAAAAAGCACGAGGTACCGTTCTGCGTGCTTTAAACTCGGCCCGATGAAAAGACTCACCGCTCGAGTACCGTCGAGCTCTCGCGTGCATCTCGCTATAATGTATCTCGGCGCACGCCATTGATGCACGCTTGAGGAACCTGCTTTTCTTGTCCCAATTGTGACTAGGCGGCTCGGCTCTTGATGATTTTTCGCTCGAGTCCTTCAATGTCTTCTCTCCCATTCCTCGTCGGGCCCATCGTCCTCGTCCTCAACCTCGTCCTTCCCGCGCGCTCCCAGCATCGCTTCTTGCCGAAACAGGAATAACTCTCTCCTCTTTTTGCCGCCACTCCGAAGTTCGACGCTTCGACGAAATACAACCGCAAGAAATTAACAATGCTGTAAGTCTGAACTGTAAATTAAGAACTTTAGATTCTTCAAGGTACCGGGACATAGTGGAAAGGCGGGTAGTCCTGGAAATTTGAATACAGTAGAGTAGAGCATAGTCGCCTATTCCCCGCCGTCGCGTCGCTGAGCGACCCCCACCATTCATTTTCCGGCTCTCCCACTCTTCCCCACTTCTAACTTGACTTCTCCAGAGCCGCGGGACTTGAGCGGCGGCCCGCGGGCCGCACACTATTTCTTTCATAGGATACGAGTCGAATGGTGGAGAGTTTAAAGTAACTACATGTCATATATGTGACTTATGGACGGATATATATATATATAATATTTATATATATGTATAGTACGGGAGCAATAACTTTGTCTATTTCGAATGTATTCATTATTTGTACGAATAGAGGACATTCCAAGGTCGCCTCCACTTTTTAAAATGGAGTGCTGTATTTTTTATTGCCGTGTGAACAATTTCGATAAGCTTTCGTTCAACTCGAGTAAAGTCAACTGTGGTAATAATATAAACTTTAAGCATGAAGTTTATTCAATTTAATTTTAGTAACCTTTGCATAATTACATGTAATTAAAGTTCTTATGTATTAACAGTTTGTATCTTACTGATTTGAATCTTTAATTAGATTTAATATTGTTACAGGATGACACGTTCATATAAATGGAGTTTTTATTGTATTTAATGTGGTAACTGTAAAAAGAATAAAATTCTTTCTCATTGTATATTTCAACATAACTTTATAGATATAAAAATGATTTTCTTTATATTTGTCGTGTCTGTACAGATTAGTGTAGTTGATGAGTAAACTTGATGGTAGATATGGAAGAATTAGATGAAACAGCTGAACAATTTTGTGGAGTAGTGCATCGATATAAGGGTATTATGCCCTTCCGATAATCATGCTTTATCGATCTCCTTATAATCACATCTCCATTCGCAGTATATCATGAGGCTAGCCGACTGCAACCTCGTGCTTCAGTTCTGTTAACTATGATAGAGAGGGAGAGTAATGACCGAGTGAGAGGTTACGAGGCACGATCTGCCTGTTAACCAATGAAAATTTTTCTGTACATTTGTGTTGATTAATGATTTATTTAAGAAATGGATTAGGGACTTTACTTCATTCATGCTCTACATGTACTAATTATAATTAATACTTTTATATTGTGAATGTGTTATTTGCATGAATCTATTATGTTATGACTAGATTGCGAATTTTTATGTAACACAAGTATCGTGTGCATCAATTATTTATAAAACATAAAAATTAAATTTCATTCTTTCATGAATAATTCCATTAATTTGGAGGTAATGCAGCAATATTGTTAATTTCAATAAATGCTGAACTCTGCTACTTATTAACATAATTCAGAATGTACATGTATAAAAGGGTATTTGATTGTGATCAAACAAAAATTAAAAGAAAAATAATGTCATGCAATGATGAATGAAGCGTATTTGCAATGCTAGACCGATAATCGTATTACATTAGAATTAGTAGTGTATACATAATTTTGTTTCGTTTCTATCTGTATTTTCTGATCTTCTCTTTGCTTCGGTGAAGGTTTTCTTGGAATTCGAACGAAGCGAGTTTTGAGATATCGATGAAATAAATTACTTCTGGTCGTAGTTTTAACGGCATCCGAATCGTACTTCTTTCTCCGCATTCATCAATTTCATTTATCGGACAATACGATTTATTGCCAGGCAACCGTACGTGAAAATTTAATACTGCTCGAGGATACTGAACTATTCTCCTTGCTTTATGATTAATAGATGTTGTGCGCTCAGAACTCTTCAGCTCATCAACCGGAGGAAATTCGTTCGTTTTATTCCCATAAAAGTTTTTATTAAATTTCTCCCATTTCATCATAATTAAAATCCATCAAAGACCAACGATGCATTAAAACAACACTTCATTTAATTTTTCCCTTGAATTCACAGTAATGAATCCCGTTTTTTAATATCCTGAAATGGAAGGAACACAATTTTTGACTTTGGAACTTTGTTCGGACTAGTTAGGAGGTAACATACTAAAAATCCCCAATCCTAGGAGTTGAGCGGGGTGCAGGGGGCACGTGGAAAGTCCCTCTTTTTCGATTTTTCGCTTATATCTCAGAAACTATGCGTCCTAGCGATAAGACCATTCTATATAAAATTAAAGCTGACAAAATGTGCCATAAGATTGATTCCATTCAGTTTTTCGCTATCTACAAAACGTATTGTTTAAATTTTCAATATAGGCCCACATAAAGAAGTTGTAAAATGCAACTTCTAGTATTTTTTCTACAACTCCAATCAATTGCAATTTCTGAAAAATTTTTTTTCACATCCTTTAGTGAACTAATTGCTCGAGCTTCCCAAAAAAGGTTCAAATTGTATAGTACAATATTAAAAACGTTATCGTCTTTTTAAGAGTGTTCGAATATTGTAGGAGTCACTGTATATGTATTCGCAAGTCTTTTTCTTGCTTTTGTAGAGCAGGTTTGTAGAGCAAGAGAAAGACTTGCGAATGTATATACATACTTTACCTAACAAAACACAAAATTGCGGGAAAAAATAAAATACAAAAAACGCGGGAATTTATTACACAACCCAATATTATGTTACTAAATAATTTATGCATCGTCGAAAAACCTCGATTCAGATGATTACCGTAGCTCGTTTGAAATTTGATCTCACAACGGAGGAAGTCTCGGTGTTATTATTAATTCAATGAAATGCCCCGCAGTATAAGCCATCTCGCGAATGTCTCTAGCGCTTGATAAGCGCGGGTTTCACTTTGATTTTTTGCACGTGGCACATTTATCCGGCAGCATAGAATTCTTTTCTCGGAGGAGTGGTTTCTCCGCGTAAAGTCAAGCCGTTTATGTCGGTCATTACGCGATGAATTTTAATGCATTTTAGCATTCCCGACATTTCCTACGGCCGTTCGGATGTTCTGCTTCCGTACCATCCCTAAACGGATGGACGGACTTTTGTTCGTCTCTCCTCCTGTCCCATTCAACCGGCTCACTTTGTTTTTCGTTAAACTTTTATCTCTGCGAAACATGCGGTCATGTTTTTCCAAACCTCCTCCTCATCCCACACACCCGCCACCCCCTGACGGGGGTTTACCCTATAGTTCGTTTCGTTCTTACGCCTCCGGTGTATTGTTTTTCCGTAAATTGACTGACTAGTGCATAATTCGCGAACGGCGACACGCGCGACGAAAAAATAACACCCGGGAATGACGTTTTTCACTTCCGCGCCATGCCAGTTTACCGCTAACTAGCCGTTAGGTAAACATCGCTCCAATCCCTCTCGAATCCGCGGGAATATTTTTGCAATTTTTGCCGATTCATACCGAAATATCATGCGCTCGGCCCCTTTCCACGATAAATATTTTCGAATAAACTGAACGAAACGCATTTTCAACACGGTTCTCTACCATCTGCGAACTCTAAACGGGATTAGCCGTATTGAAAAGCTCATACGCTCCCTCCGGTCAGGTTCAATAACAGCACTTCACTTTTGAACGTATTCGTCACTTTTTCCACATGATTTATTCTATTTTCGTTAATTTAACTTGTCTTAAAAGCTTTTCTAACACCAGTATCCAAAACCAAACCAATCTTTTTATCTGAAAAATTGAAATAACCTCAATTCGAAAATTTAGTAATAAAGACTTGTAATTTTGAAAGGTTGGGGATCTTTAACAATCATAAGGAAGAAAATAGGGAATCAATGCGTCACAAAAGATAGTAGCAACGATGAATTCATTTGTTCCTCCCAGCAGCTCATTAGTGTGGTTATAAATTCTGATTATCGTTCATAGAATGTAACGCAACAGAGATTGATAAGGGCACGAAATTTGGGTACCTAAACATAACACTCCAATATGTTTTATTTTATTAAGAAATATGAGATATTCTTCCTAAAATGTAGCTCTCTCGATAGTAAAAAAGATAAAATAAAGTAAAATTTATAGTTATTCGTAGAGATTTCGCAAATGTAAAACTGCAATATTTCTTCCATGGAAGGGCAACTGTCTACTGAAAAGTACCCTCTATTTCCCAAAGTTCATTTCTCATAGATACGACAAATAGATAAGAATGATTGTTACATTATTTCAGAGTTGGACATTAATCGATTAAAATTTTAATCAAGATTGATTAATTAATGTGTACGATTAAAAAAGGTAATCATTGAAAAATGGACGATTGATTCAATCGATTGACGAAGTTAATCGTCAATCGTTGATCAAAAAAAGAAATCATCGAAAAATCGGAGACTGATTTAATCATTTGTTGAAGTTACTCGCCACACGGTCTATCCATAAATTGTAATAAGTAGGCACATAGAGATCGTATTATAGACCAAATGACAATATACCTAAACTCAGTTTACATTTTTTTCAGTATGCATACAGTTTTGATTCCGTATTACATTTCGTTTCAGCAGTTAATCATTAATCAATTATCCGATTGACGATTACAATTGAAAAGAATGTAATTTACGTTACTTTCACGCTTGATTTAATCATTACTTCCATATTTTGATTAAACATTTCATGTTAGGAATATTGTAACCTTGGCATTGATTGCGAAAGTCAGATGCGAATTGTTGAAATAGTTTACAACGAAACAACTGAAATTTCGTTCTCCGGTGAATAGTTGGAATATTTTGCTTGCATAATGGAAAGAATGACGACCACGGAATATAAATGTAGGTGCATTCCGATCTCGTCGAAATAACGCGCGAAACAAGCGCGGGAGGGGGAAACGATGCCTGTCATTCTCGCGAGAAATGTTCCAAAGTTTCCGACGATGGCGCTGTAATATCAATACGAATACCATAGAAGCCCAAGATAATGCTTGTTCTTTCGTACTTATGCACTTTGTTCGTAGTTTGACGGTGGACGATCGCAAAAGCTCGTAAACAGTCACTGATAACTGCGGTCGGGAAGTTTCTACTTTTTTATTTATTAAACGTGTCGACGATCCAATTCCTGTTACGGCCCACGTAAGAGCGAAATCATGGCACCAAGTTTTTCAAGCATAAATTCCAGTCGAATCGCAGCCAGAATGAAGATTCGAGCTCCAACTTCATTTTAATTATACCTCCGCCATCTTGTAATTGCTTCGACCTGACTCCGCATTAATCTGCGAACCTCTGAATCGATGAATGAACCATTTGAAAATGTATTTAACCTTTGAGCTCCTGCGAGTTCTACGCCAGAGTCATTTCTGACTCACAGAAGTTTTATTCCGATATAAGATGATAGCTCGGGACCGGCTTTCGTCGTATTTTGGATGAGGGTATGCGTCACCTAGGTGTCACGAATCACTCGGGAACATAGCATAGGGTTAATTGATCCTTTGTTTTTTTAATCGTGCGTCGAGATTCGTAATAAATTCGAGAGGAATTAATTATTGTGTGTAAGACAAAAGAATTTTGTAGGAGTTATCGAGCATAAGTATCGATGAAAGTATCAGTTGTTACCTCCGTTAGTTTCACTTAAATCTGAGATTCACTTTCAGAATCGTGCGAGTTAATTTCTTACATCCTGAGAGAAATCGCTGACGTCGTTTTTTTTTATGTACACGCGGATAGAGAATTGTTAAAGAAACTTCTATCTTTAGGCAAAAATTTTATTGCTGAATACTGGAACATCGAATTTGAATAGTTCTACGAAATGCACAACAGAGAAACATAGTTCCTCAAGTTATAATTAGGCAGCGGATCTGTATGCAAAATAAATATTCAGGAATATACAGGAGCTACATAGATATTTATTTCTTTACATTCTACCTACTCATTTTTAATAAAGTCCACAGCCTAGTTATAGTAATTTTATAAAATAGAAGATGAACAGCTGACGATAAAAACATTGGGTGTGATGAAAAAATTATATAACAGGAAATATCACACATTTACATTTTTTCTAATCTAATCTACAATATATTCTGACATAAAATAATCCATTTGCAATGACTTATTATTTATGTAGGGTGTCCTGTATACCGTGAACAATCGTTTGGAAAGTAATTCTACGTTTATAAACGAGCCAAGAAGAAAGAATAAAATTGTTTTGTTTGACTCCTCGTTCTCAAGAAAAACGAGTTTAAAGATCCGTCGGGTTCGGGAACTATAGTATATGCAAGAAGTAGAATCGGTAGGTCATAATCAGACGTATCCAGTGTCGCCAATGCTTCTAATTGCTTACAAAACATCAGGTCGTTTGGTACATACAATTATAAAAAAGTTATAGTGTTTTAAAGTGCGTTCAAATACTTTCGTGGTTCACTATATAATATAGTCCTACTTCTATATGTATACATATAGTCTACATATATACATATAGTCCCACATTTTGAAAGTGTCCATAATAGGTAGTCTGTCATTTTTGAAACGAATGTGTTATGCATGGTATGTATAAGTGATATAAAATATGGTATTTTTAAAAATGATATTGCCTCTTATATCGCTAATAAAAGTTACGTCAGCCGTATCTGATATTTTTAATTCAATTTGCAGTTCTCCGAACACGTTGCTATAAAAAAAGTGCTCATAATATAAAAATAACAAACTATATTTATCACTGGGCATCGCATATACTAAATAGTAACAAATTAATTCACTGGAGAAGATTTAACACTAAACCTACCGACATTTCTTGTATACCTATCGCGACCGGTCAGACAACCGGTCCTTAAAAACTTATATTTTTTAATATAGAATGAAGAGAATAGCTAAAATATTTGACAGTATAAAAATATAGTTTCTTCTATTTACAAGTATAAATTTATACTCTCTAAATATCTTGACATCTTGGGGATGAATATTCGAACGATAAAATAAAAACTAAAATATAAAAATGTAAATCAAAATGGATAAAAAAAGTGAATAAAAGATAAAATGTGAAACTTACTACGAAGTATTGTTGGTTTTGTTCACTTTTTCGAAAATGATGCTTGTAACACGTAATACAATATATAAAATAAGAGTAGAATAAAAATAGAATAAAAAATACTATCCCCGTCGGCTATGATTTTATTTATATATATGAATCGTTCAACCGGTCAAATGACCGGTCGTGGTAGCTAAGACAGACTACACATTTTTCTCAGAAAACAAACAATAAAAAAAGAAGTGAATAATGAAAAATGTATTGTACGCACATTGTATATTGTATATTGTAGGGAAAGTCGTGAAGTTTAAAGGCGGTGCTATATACAATTACGTTGTATATAGGAAATTCTAATCGAAATTTTAAAAACGATCATTTGACCGGTCGTGGTAGGTTTAGTGTTAAACAAGCTAGCAATTTCCTCTAATATTTTGCTCGACGAGTCACCCCAACTATCAAAAATACCTGTCCACAGAAAATTGATAATGTCTCTCGGCCGGTGTGCATGTTTGTGAGCGACTTTAATCCCCGGCGACCAGCTCCAGGAGGAGTACCTCTGAATGGTGCACGTCGATGTAATGAAGATGTAATATCACACCGCGTAGTAGTTATGTGTCGCATAGTATTCCGATACGTCCGCGCGCAATCACGCGGTTACGTGTTGGGAACAGCTTCGGCTCCGGCAGCAGATTCGCGTGCTATCCAGGTAACAGAGGAAATTCCACGTGTCACGTGAGAACACCTTTCGTTCCGCGAAAGAAGAGTGACCGGTCTCGGCAACGCGCGCGCCGCGCCGTTTGTCTCGATTTACACCGGTCACGGTACGATTACGACCTGGCCACCGTGCACAGCATTGTTACTTCGGAGTTTGTTGTAGCTCCCCCGTATAATACAATGTCCGTCAGCGATTCTCGCTGCGGCAAATATTTTCACTTCCTTCGCCGAGGAACGCTGGATTGCTGTTCGCACGCGTCAACGATGTGGTCGCCCGACATCCCTATGTGTATTACTGACAGTTCAATCTTTCGACACTTCGAGTGCCATGTTACACAGTGGACCAGAATCGTAAAAAGCTGCACGAAATTCGTGTCTCTGTTAATTATACATTATTGTTAACCCTTTGCACTCCGAATTATTTTTCAATTTTGTTGCCAACAACTCTCTACTATTGGGTTGGCAAGAAAGTAATTTAGGTATTTTAACACATTACTGACCGGTAATTATTGTATAATTTTGAAAAATCTATGGCACATGGCAAACCCTTTTTAATGGAACCTTCAATAGCGACAGCAATTTTCATTGTGAACTAACAAGTCACCCTCAATAACGTCATCTAATAGTTTCATTTAAGATTACAATGTAAAAGAAAATTTCTATGCTTTCTTTTGGTACAGTACAATTATCGAAAATCCTATTGATAGGCTTCCGGTAGGTAAAGTGTTAAGGTGAAATAAAACTGAATTTCTTTATTCGACCGATGAACTTTAATCAATAAAATATTTTCTTATTTATTCTTTTTGGCAGAAGATCATCGAAAGGGAAAATATCTTATTCATTAAAGTTCATTGCTTGAATAAAAAAATTGGGCTCTATTTCACCTTAAAATACCGAAATTATTAATTTTTTCAGAATAACTATTGGACATGTGGGACTAAAACTTTTGGGGATACAAATACAAGAGGTCATTTTTAGTTTAATTCTTCTTATTATCCGTTGCAATATACCCACGTTTTTCGAAACTGTCACTCACTGGTACTTTTAACTTAATTATGTAACGTAGTAATGGAAATTTTTTTTTATGTACATAACCATGCGAAAAAGGTGAAACATTCCTATCCTAGTTCAGTACAAAAAATATTATTTTATGTGACAGTGTAATAGTGAATGGGGACTTTGGTAGAAGGTAAAAATTTAAGTTTGTTTTTTATGTAGAACCAGTTAAATGCTTGTACTATAAAATTTTAGTTGACAAGAAAATATTCGCTTCGAATCAGAACGTGGAATTAACAGTTGACGCGAAGACGTATTTTTACTTACATTTTTACTAATTGCAAACTGTATTCACTACCTATGGAGTTCGAGTAGGGTATTAGCGACTGTTTTCTTTCTCCAACTCGTTCGGCTCTGAATGGTTTAGCACAGAGAGAGTGAGGAACGTCAAGTGCGAATAAAAATCTAGAAAGCCTATTTAGTGAGATAAGTATCACCCTAAGCATTGCTAGAGATAGATTCCGACCATTAATTGAGCAAACAAAGTTTCTACTGAGCGAGCACTATTGTAAGTCGACAAAGAGCTTTCAATATATAATAATTAGACTGCGATAATTATCTTTATGCAAAATAAAAATTGTCTGCGTCGATTGCAAGAAATAGAAACCAAATAGAATGCTATTTCCTCCCTTAATAATTTTAATAGATAAGAAATCATATATTGACATCTTCAATTTTCAAAATTTTCCTACAATTTTGAATTTCATCTACTCAATTTTCCTATAAATGCATAAAGATCCGCAGTCTAATAATAATTAATCCACGTTTCAACAAACTCACAAACTATAGTGATTTTATAATACATATTTCTATAAGTTACATTAAACAACTATAACGTTAAACTATCGAACTCGATTTAACTCAAGTTACACGTGGTGAAAAACATTACCAATATGAAGATTTCCAATTTATAATCTTTATATTTACAAGGAACTCTGTCATTCCAAATATTTGTTGATTATCATTTTTTAATATTATATTTTCAATGTTTTTGGATACACACGTATGTTAAATGTTTATGTTCTCTCGTATAGTTATTCCAATCTAACAATAAGTGGTTAAAATGTATATTTCATGTGCTATTCACATACTTACTTTCGCGAGTCATTTTACGTAACATTGAATCTGAGAGGACACTCGAGCATTTGTAACAGTTTCTTGGTACTGACAATAGAAGATTCGATTTTCATTGGTATACGAGAAAACGTGCAAGAGGCATGAACAATAGCAATATCCTTATTATGGCCTCCATCATAATTATCTATACTACGGTAACAATGTTAGAAAGCGTGAAAAAATGCATTGCGAGTAGAAATCCTGAATTCCTTAAAGATTTGTCATTCGAATTTTGTCAGGTTCATATTAACTTCTTTTTTATCATGAAGATATGAAACATCAAATTTTAATATACTAATAAACATTTCTCGATAACTATTACATTATTTCCGATTTACTGGAATTATTAAAAGAGTCAATTTTATCAAACTTCCATTTCATACAATTGACTTAAACAATTTTTATCTTGCATAACTGTTACATTTTTATCTTACAATTGGATAAGCAAACATAATTGCGAACAGTCGAAATTGAAAGTGGTAATCCGGGAAAATAAGAGAAATACAGCGGATCCAAAAAGTATTTAAACACTCAGTATTCCTAAAAAATTGTCGATATTTCAATAATGTTAATAAGCCTGGACTCAATTGAAAGCTTGAAGCCTCTACTTTCGCTAAGCAGTGTTTATCAGAAATCGATTAAAATTTTAGCCAAGATTGATTGATTAATGTGTACGATTAAAAAAGGTAATCATTGAAAAATCGACGATTGATTCAATCGATTGATGAAGTTAATCGTCAATCGTTGATTAAAAAAAGAAATCATCGAAAAATCGGAGACTGATTTAATCAAGTGTTGAAATTAATCGACACACGGTCTATCCATAAATTGTAATAAGTAGGCACATAGAGATCGTATTATAGACCAAATGACAATATACCTAAACTCAGTTTACATTTTTTTCAGTATGCATACAGTTTTGATTCATTTCGAAATTTCAGCAGTTAATCATTAATCAATTATCCGATTGACGAATAAATTTCTCCTTAATCGCAATTAACGACTAAAGTAGGAGTTTAATTATTAATTGCGATTAACATTTGAAGTAGAAATTTATTCGTCAATCGTTGATTAAATATTTGCCCAACTCTGGTGTTCATTTTCCTAATTTCTTACGAAATTATCACAGTGTAAATACAAGGTGTCCCAAAAATGTTGTACTTCCTTGAAAGGGGTGACTCCCAAGGTCGTTTAAAGCAAACTTTTCTTTTGCAGAGATGTTCTCCACGGGTTTGATAAAGAGTTATCAACGAAAAACACGGACCAATTAGAGTGCAGAATTCCAGCTCGGCCAATGCGAACGCCACACTCAGCGGGAGCCGCAGTAGCCGTGTTCTGATTGGTCCGTGTTTTTTGTTAATAACTCTCTAACCCCTTGCCGTATCATTTTCTTTACAGTTACAGTGATTAAAACGTTTCTATCCCCAAAAATGTAGTAGAAGGGAAAAGAAACTTTATATTTCTTGGCTACATTTATTTTAATACTTAAATATTGATTACAAACGAATCAAATTTTCTTTCATTTAAAGAGAAACGCGTGACATTCATATTTGTTAGACTTTGTTCAAATTTTCATCACGAGTATGATTCGGTAAAATACGGCGAGGGGTTAACAAAGCCGCGGAGGACACTTTCGCAAAGGAAAAAGTTACTTCAAATGGCCTTGGAAATCACCCCTTTCAAGGAAGTACAGCATTTCTGGGACATACTGGCAGTTTTTCGAGAATCGGGTACGTAGTGCTCAAATTCTTGGATCTACTGTTACGTTCCCGAGCACGGAGAATACAACGGGATCGTTTAAACGAGTAACTAATTTAAATTCACCGAAAAGTATCGCATCTTCCGTCTTTTTCTCTTGTTTGCCTCCGATATGTCCCTTAATTAACTGTGTGAAACGAGTATTTCGAATGAGTGGATCGATCGAAAAAGGTAGATTAAACGTTACTGGCGTGCGACACCGACGAAACGGGTTAACGAGATATAGAGAGAAATAACAACGAGGACGATTCTCTCGTGACACGATGTGGCGTTTACCGCTAACGAGCGCGCTAATTGGCATAAACGAAGCCGCGCCCGCGGTAGTGTAATCAAGTAATTCGATTAACGCTGTCGTCTAGTTCCTGAATATTTTTCTTCCGACTTCGCGATCTCCAGAAATAAAGAAATTCTTTCTTTTTTCCCGTCGTTTTCGCCTAACATTTCTTTGGATTTTGAATTTTCGAATAGGAAATGTCGCAAAAAAAGAAAAAGTCACTTGTTCAAATAATATTAATGAAAATAGTTCAAAATATATTAAATATTTGATCAATTCTTTAATCAATTTCTAATCAATTTTTATGTAAACTCACGTGTTTTTCATAATTTATATTTATGAAATGAATATGGAAAATTTGTAATGTGAATCTAGAAGTAAAGACATTTTAGTGCTATAATTCAATACAATTTTTTCAAATAGAAAAAGCAATCTTGCACATATTTGGTCTGCTGTGAAATAGAGAATGCAACTGTTCAAGAGTTATGACGGTATGATGTGTTCCTCGGTGGCATGCAAAGCGTTTCGCAAACGACGAACACGATCTATTGCGGAAATAGTTGACTCGCTTTAGTACACCGTGCTGTTATCAAGATTTAATTCAGTACACGACAAGACTTCAAAAGCTTAGAATATTTTCGTTCCTTTTCCCTCTGAGACATGTAGAATTTGCTCTCATTAAAGAACATCAAATAATACAGCCTTCGTATTTTCTTTGTCGATTCTTTTGGTCCCGAATTTATGTTTCCAGTTCTTGTTTCCATAATTTTAAGTAAAGAAAATTCTAGTAATTTTGTTAATATATTTTCAAGTTTGAGCATAATTTTAAAAACATGTTCAACAAGTTGTCTACTAGTATTTATTTCAACAATAATCTTCATAATTACAATACTACATATATGAAATGTAATTCTTGTGGAATATTAAAAAAATTATTGTTACAGAAAGGCTATAAATTCTTATAAACAGTTTAACTAACGACATGCACAGAATTAATATTCTTCATATGATATATCAAATCATATCAAATGCTTCTAATTGATTATAAAGAATCAGGTCGTTTGGTACAATCATAAAAAAGTTATTCTATTTTAAAGGTCGTACGAATACTTTTTACACTCGCTGTATGTGCTTGCATGCAATTGAAGTATTTCTGTCAATCGAAGGATTCACCACTCTAATTTTAATTTGTATAACTCGAACACGGAAACTTCATATGTTTCTATTATTTCCGTTATTGTATGGTAATATGAAATTATTTATAATTATAGGACGTTAAAACTGCCACGTTTGCAATGTCCAATTATTTTACTTGAATTTTGTACAATTGTTACACAAATTCCCGAAAGCCGTCCTGATTTTTTCTAGTTCTCGTTCTACCACTTACCACTTGTTACCACTTTTTTTTCTCCGCGCATCTTCTTTATTTCTTAACCCTTCAGTCGTGAGCTAGTTCAGTTGTGAGCTAGTGTTAACAATAGCAACTGTCGAGGACTGCGGATACAGGGTAGGCTAAGGTCACTATTCTTGAGGTTGTTAAAAACATAATTAACTGACGAGACAATTAATGAACTTTGACGATAGTCTTTCTCTGGGGAGAAATGCATGCAAATTACGTTCGATTCCTGAATCTGGTTAATAAATAATAAATTCATGAGTGTAGAGTGAATAATTAATTATTCGTTAGAGGACTTGGAGGAATTGCGAAATATGTAATTATCGCTTAGTAAACATTTTTTACAATCCCAGTAAGAAATTCGTAATTTATTATACCTATTATTTGTTGATTTAATACATTATCTATTACCTATATTGTATTACACTAATAAGAAATTCTTCATTTTTCAAATCTTAGAAATTGTAGAAATTAATACAGTAAAATTTACAATTGTGAGATTTTGCAAATAGTTCTTTTTTGTAATAATAACACCTCGATAAGTTGTTCAAAGAATTATTTAAAGAATTTATTGTTAATCTTGTTCTCAGACTGTTTTTTATATTACGAGACGCGAAGTAACATTTATAAAACTGCTACAAAATCAATCAATAATTCTTTAAAACGTTTTAGAACGAGTGAGATAAGTGTCCAAATTAGATCCGTTTGACTCCATTTAATGGAAGCAAGTTCAAAGCGAGTAAAGTGGCAGGTAAGGCATAAAATGTGAGGGGTTCTGCATCTGGGGATAATTTCGTTGGAACTAAAAAATTGCGACCAATTTTTAAGGAAGCAGTTATAGATGGTTTCTACTCATACAGAGTGATTCTGCGAACTGGGGCAAGTTGCTGCTCTTTTTTAAGTAAAAATATATTACAATACAGATACAAGGAAAAAATCGTATGTCATAATACGTCCTTACTTTCTATGACCTTATTTTTTATGTGGATGCCCCGATGCACCCACCAGGTGCAATTTCACTTTATTCTTTAATGCAACCCAATTTTTTTGTTAAACCAATCGATCCATTTATTATTCTACATATAAAAGTACTAATTTTGTGCCAGAGTAAATACGGAATTAGATCCTACAATTCATATCGAGAGTTTGGATTCCTGTAGTAAAGTATGTTTCTGGGCACTCAAAAATACGTGTTTAATCAAAGAAATAATTTCTACAAAACATTTCTAAAATCTTCAAAACATTGCAGACATTTATAACATAGATGCAACTAAAGAAATTGTGATATTTTTATTGTGCATAAGTGTTAACCCCTTGCCTTACAATATCGTGTCAGATTCGTGATGAAAATTCTGAACAGAGTCTAATAAATATGTATGCTATTAATTTCCTTTAAATCGAAATAAAATTCTATTTTGATTTTGTTAATGTGCAGCTACTGCGGAATATATAGACGTACAATAGATATAAAGTTCCTCCTTTTTTAGGAAATTAAGAATTAGAAAAAAGGTTTTAATCACTGAAATCGTAAAATAAATTATAAGGCAAGAGGTTCATTAACAGTCAAGACTTGTCTTCCACTCTACTCTTCCGTTTATACAACGCTATTCCCCCACGCGTTTGCGACGATCCGGTCACGTGACGCGTTTCATATGACTGATACGGTAATGATAGAGAGAAGGTAACTGTATTCCCCTGAATTCGTGCTCTCTCCCCTCATCAGACGACTATGCGTTCAAGCAAGACTGCGATTCGATTGCCTGGATCGTAACCCAAAAAGGTTCAGATGGGAATCTGGTAACCCAGAATGACGAGTGGTTGAATCGTGTCCCTCCCTTCTTACTATGTAGGGTAGTACGAAGTAAACAGAAATTAAGGGTAGGTCCGACCCTCATCGGCGATCTCTGCGGATGGCATTTTCCTTACTGCACTTGGCAGTTGTCCAGTCATTTCTCTTTCTTTCTCTTCTCCCCTTCACTTTCCAGCAACGTTCCACTCCCTTTCCCCCCCAGCTTGTTTCTTGGTCGTTTTTACGCTGGCGTTTTCGCAGCCACCGCGCCGCACCGCGCCGGTGAAATAATCGGACTGCGAATACCGCTTTAATTATTCCATTCTACTTAACAGCGTTCCGCGATCGTTCAGTCCTTTTCCGGTCGCGTGATAACGCCTTTATCCTCATTTTTCCGAGTCGTTGACTTGCCCACGACTCCCGGGATACGTGACCGGGTGTATATTGCTACTTTTTAAATCGCGGCCAGCAAAAACGTCCCGCGCGACGATGGAAGGAAAGCCTCTCTCCGGGCGACACGGAACTCTCTTTCCACGTAAGCTCCTTTTAAGTAGGTTCTCGTCGGGAGGCTTCAGAAAATTCGATGTTATCGAATGTAACCCAACCATCGAGCTCGGACGGAGCTTTCCATTCTCGCATACGGGAACGAACGAGGCTATTTGACGCGAACTTTTTATTACCCGCTGGAATGGCGCACTGAACTTTTTACTTTGGAGACTTCGCCATTCTAACGTAGCTCAGCCCACTTAGTCATACCGCGATTCAACCCATTGCACTCGCAACGAACACTATTCAATTAATGATAAAATCGCACGAAATTTTTTGTGCATTAGGTTCTATCGTTTTTTGTTATATCAACTTTCGAAGTACAACACTTTCGTCTTCCAAGGTCATTCAAGGTCATTTAGCGCTCAAAATTCACCTTTTTAAGTCCTATTCGTTTATTATTAAAGACTTGCTTTTGATGGAGGTACATCAAAAATACTTATAGCTACAGATTACTGTATAAATGCAAAATTTCAAGAAATGACTATTAGCTGCAATGTTAATAACAGAAATTAAAAATCGCAAAATAAAATGATTGTCTAATCATCCTTCTAATAGCACGGTAGTAACATTTAATTGTTTTTTACTGTTACACTGTCCAACAGCCAAAAAACGTTTCGATTCTCACTATGCGATTCTTATAGAGTTTTTCGCGCTGATTCCGAATCTGCCCTTAATTTTTCTCCTAGACGCACAGGTTTTAGGAAATTTGCGTTTGAAAAAAAGACATAAATTTGAAAGAAGTTGAAATTTGTTGGACCGTGTTATTAAACAGACCAAAAGAAATCATATTATTGCATGTATTTACATGTACCTTATGAAGATAGTAAATGATGCAGATCATGAAAAATGATTGAAAATACATAAACTAACATTTAAAAAAAATTTGCAAACGAACCAATAAAGTAACGTACTCTTGTTTATTCACTTTATTCAATAGATATGTTGATAATGTATGCATTATTTATTTAGATATTCAGTGGAAATATGGCACACCCTGACAAGAATACTGATCTTAAAGTCTCTAATTGTCCGAGTATGTGTAATGGCCTATACGATTTCACTGAAAAAGTTACCCCCGCGGCAACACGTGCTTTTAAAAGGGATCAAAGAAAATGTAATTCACTTTCACTTCATTAACCTCTTGGAAAAGTGTAGCTTCAATTTTCTCGCCCCAGTATGAAATTAGGAAAGCCTGCCCCAACATGAAAGTGTCTCCTGCGTGTCCTAATAGCTTATGATTAACATATAATTATTTAATTAAGCTCCACGGATCCGTATTGTTCAGTGCAAATGTGCACATTTTTCATTCAACCTTCCTGGGAAGATATATCTTGGACTATAAAGGGAAATGTAACAGGTGAAATCTTTGAAAAATTTGGAAGATTAATATTACAATAGAATAAAAATACCCAATACCCCTACATTTTCATATTCTGTAGTTATACTCCAGTGGCCCTTTTAAATTTAATTGTTGCTCGCGAAGTATCACAGAAGACAACTCACTATGTCCTTAAGCCAATTATTGCTATATGTCTAACAATAAAAAGATTTTTTGTCTTAATGCTATAATATTATATTTTCTGACAACCTAAACTATCCATAGCATGCAAACTATTAACACTAACCGTACCGGCTATAAAATGTGTCGGATATACATTGTTTTATAAAAATTACAAGACTGAACTTATTTAGACTTTTCACAATTTTTACAATAATACGTGATTAAATGAAGAAATTTAACAAATAATTTATGATGGAAGCATCTTCATAATTTCAATAATTAAAAAATAAAAAATTTGGAACCGGTCATTTGACTGGTCGTGGTACGGTTAGTGTTAAGATAATGTTTTTAATTGAAATTATCTATAACGCTCACTGACAAGTATAAAAAATCCAAAAGACTGAAAATAATTAAATTTAATATTCCTTGTGACTAATACTAAAATTTTGAACTTGGTTATATAAATTGACCATATTGGAACACTTCAATGTATTTACAAGAAAATTAACAAGAACTTTCATTGGACAAAACAGAAGAATATTCGATGGTAAGGCAAACTGATATAAATTGATACACCGAAATTCTTTTCTCCCCTGTAGTTCATCTGTGATGAGATGTTTGCTCGAATTTCTAATTTGCCAGAGTACACGTGTACGGAGCACGTGTACCAGCAGACATAAAATAGTTTCAATTTTTCGTAATGAAAAGTAAATATTTAGATCCTTCGCGTCATCTAAAGGTATTATATGAAACTTAGAAAAATTAAGTAAACATGTATTTCCTCATTTAATAATTTGAATAAGTCGAAAATAGTATGGTCTTAAATTCATCTGATACCTTTACAGTTTCAAATTTCATCTACGCATTTTCAGAATATGTATAAATGACACAGATCTACAAAATGTATTTTTTAAATTTTCGATATAGGCCCACACATATATAAAAAAGTTGTGAACAACAATTTCAGTATTTTCTCTGCAATTTTTTCAAAAATGGTTTTTCACTTCTTTTAGGAAATTAATTGCTAAAAAAATCCAAGTCGTATGTTAAAAAAGTTGTCCTTTTAAAAGTGTCCGAATATGTGATTCACTGTACATAGTAAGGACAGTGCATACAACTCGAGTGATCAAATACGGAAGAACATAATATATTCTATAGGATTAAGGAAACATGTGTAATGTACTTACATATATTGAATAATTCCGAGTTAGAAATCAAGGAACACGTATGTATAAATTTCTGCGATACTCCGTATGTAGACACCATATCAGAAAGATGTGTCTGGGAATATTACACAAATAATTAAAGAGGAATAAACGAAATTGATATACAATTTATACAATCACAAATATTAAAAATAAGTGTTCACGTGCTTAAGATAAGAACTGGCTCGTATCTGCACGCATAAAATTGGTAAAATATATAAAATGGATGATTAAATTATTTCATTGACAGAATACGTCGATTACAATGATTCTTAATGTTATCAATAAATACGTTTAGATAAAAGCTGCGTTCGTTTAACGTTACTCAATGTGACATTTCACATGCAACAACCTAACCTTCGCAAGGTAATGTGGGGTCTCAGAGACGTCAGCTTCAGATTTTTGAAAAGAATTTTTATATTAAATCTGTTTGTTCACTTCTTATCTTGTGTTATTCTTTATCCCAAATTTATTAAAAACGAGGCTATTTATGAAATTTATTTATCAGGGTCTAAGGGACTTCACCTTACTATTTATGTGTTATTAGACCTTATCTTGCGAGGATTAATATTAACGATGCAGGAGGGTTTCACCTTCTACAGCAAACATAGTCCTCTTGATTTTAAAGACAAAGAGATAAAGTAAATAAGCGTTTAAAAGTGAACGAATCGAGACGGAAGGGGTCCTGATGCGTTAAGGCAAATAGGATTGAACCGATTGCAACCGACATCGCATCAGCCATTCTCTACTCGGCGCGGCGTATACATGTCACAGAGAGGGGTATTTCACAAGAATCCCAAGTCAAATTTGAACCTGTTCGGTATACGATTGAGGATAGCACCGGGAAAGTGCACACAAAGAAAGAGACAGAGAGACAGAGGGAGAGAGACAGCGTGGATGTCTCTGACCCACATAGAGCATAGCGCGCGCGGGGGTTCAAGCCGGAAACGGGCCGCGGATAACAGAGAGAAAACGAGACAGAATGGGAGAAGAGGGGCGTAGAGATAGAAAAGTCGGGGGAGAACAAAACCGTACGCAAAAGGAAACGGGCCGAGGACGAGACTAAATGGAACGAGGTTGACTCTCGTCTACGCGACCCTCGTTCCTTTGCTCTTTTCCAGCGAACAAAGCGCGCGAGCACAGGGGTACCGGTCACACACAGTTACAAGGAACTGCGCCCGGATATTCTTGGGTAACGCGATTCGCGCCGGACAACCTACCCGAAAATTATTTCACTGTTCCGGCGGCCCGCTTCCGCCCTTGGAATTTGAACAAACGACACGGTTGCTTGTTAGCGCTACATAACACGCGGGAAATCCGAGTTTACGCCGGCGCGGCGTCACGCCAAAGTTGGAACCGTGAGTCGCGAAACGTCGGAATAGTGATCTAGCTGGACGTACGGCCCTTTTACCACGTTTTTATTAACTCGCTTTCTTGTCTGTCTGTTTGTCTAAAGAGCAGAAAATAATTATTTAAATAAAAAAGAATTTTTAATATACCACGTTTTTAAGACGGACTAAAAAATATAAAATAATTTTTCCTAGCCTCATACAGATTCCTAACCCCATACAGATAGTCCTGAAAATTTGTGATTGCGAATTTTTAATAGCTATGAAAATACTTGTAAGATTTAAAACGAAAAACGTGGGGCGCAAGATAATAGTAAGAAGTGTAGAAAGTAGCTGCCGTTGAGAAAACTCACACAACAGTTCATATAATTTGCAGTGCAATAAAATTGTTAGTGACTTAGGTGAACTATTCATGCATCAATTATCTATTGCTTGCACCCCACATTTTTCGTTTTAAATATTACAAGTATTTTCGTAGCTATTAAAAATTCACAATCACAAACTTTCAGGATTATCTGTATGGGGCAAGGAAAAATTATTTTATACGTTTTAGTCCGTCTTAAAAACGTGGTATATTAAAAATTTTTTTTATTTGAACAATTTTGTCCTTTAATCGCGGACTTCGTGTTTTCTTTATCGCTTTCTTTTAACACTTTACTTGCTGGGAATTTTCTAGTAGTCTTTCCAACCCTTCGCATTCCATTGACGCTGTTGCACAGTGGTTCGAATGTCACAATTAGGTGAACAAAAATTAATTTTCAACAATAACGAACATAATTTCTGAAAATATCTTGTTAGCTGTCAATTTTCGGCCATATGCTCCTAGCACTTTTTTATGTAGCCTAGCAAGGGGAATGGTCCGTTTTGGAAAATGTCAATGACCTCCATATAACCGCTACACCTCTAGGAAGAAACGATTGACACCATCTTGTAGCCCATTTTGTCAATTAGTTCATTTTTAGTAAAAGTTTGTCATTGAGAAAGTAGATAACCTGAAGTCTGAACCTGCAAAACGTTGCATTTCCAATTTTTTGCAGTAAAAGTATTTATACAGAACTGAACCAAATGCATTTATTCGAAGAATGCGTCATTTGCGTTGTCCAATCATCCAAAACTGTCACTGTCATTTTTCCAAAGAATTTTTATTTCCAATTAAACTGAAGCTTTGCGGAATCTGTTAGTATCTTTTGTGGCAAAGACAGCTTTCAGCTCCCCACTGTGCCGCGTTCAAGGCAATATGCGCGGCACAATGTTAGCCAAAGATGAATAGTGAAACGGAATTTCTGAATAATTTCTTTCTGGTCCTGTCAGCGATATGTGCTAGTCAGATTGTTAAAACGATAATCACTGGGAACCCGCGCTATATTCTTTGTGTCCAATACAGCGAAAAATTCTGGCAATAAATTTCTCGGGAGATTGATGGGCCACTATACTATGCTATTACCTGAAGTACAATATGGGGAATACTCGTTTTCTTTCGTGAAAAATAACGGTGGCCGCAACTTCGGCTCGCGTACATATTATATGAAAGGTCCGAGTTCGATTCAATTGTGCTTAGGTACGTGTTTGCCACCATACTCCTGGCCGAACTTTGCGAAAACCAAAGTATAATAATTTCGTGCACCTGAACGGTCACATAAAGTTCCGTTGCCAATTTATACATATATAAGTACAATGTACATATGTACAGCAAAATGATACTTCTATGTATCTAGTAATTATGCTTATACAGTCACTGTAAAAAATATTCGTGCACCCTTGCAAAACGGATAATATTTTTAAAATTGCACCAGAAGGCTTTCCAGAAACGCTCTACAAAACGCATATATTAAATTTTCATTATGGACTCTAATGAAAAAGTTATAAATGCATCTCCTACTTTCTCATGCAATTCTTAGCAATTGCAATTGTTTCCAAATCCTTTTTGTATGTCATTTGGTAAATCAATTCTTCTAATTGCTCAAAAAAAGGTCAGGTCGTTTGGTCTAATCATAAAGAAGTTAAACTATTTTAAAGTGCGTTCAAATACTTTTGTGGTTCGCTGTAGGTGCGCGCTCTGAAAAGAGGTTGCCACAGTTAACTGGTTAATTAATAATACTATTGAGGTAGAGATCACGGTTTTTAAGTTTTTTATCTGTGGTTGATTGACAAATTATTAGGTTATTGTTATAAAATGTCCGATTTTAGAATGCAACTGTTAAAGAACGTTTCGAGCAAGAAATGCTATTACAGTCTATAGGTTTATTATATAAAATTTGAGGTACAAAGCTAATCCTTAAACACTAAACGTACCACGATCGGTCAAATGACCGGTTCTATATTTTTTATTTCACAATTAATGAAATTATAAAGATGCTGTCATAAGAAATGATTTAATAAATATCATCTTTATTAGAGCACGTATTATAATAAGAATCCCGCAAAGTTTAAATAAATTAAATCTTGTCATTTTACTTTTACAGAGTTTTATATTTATTGTATAATTTTACTTTTAAATAAAGTTTCAACGCGACTGTCGCGTGTTCCTTTTATATGTCTGGAAAAATAACTTATTGACGATAGCATTATGTGATTTTTGGTGAAAATGTGATGATTAATTAACGTACTAGTCGTTGATGGTAAAAAGAACTACAAAATTAAGATAACAATCTTGTGAAATGAAAAACATCAATCACCATAATATCTTATTTTTACCGTAATACAATCAAGAAACTCAAAATTTGTAGATAGAATACATTGGGTACACAAAATTGCGTTTGTTTAATCACTGCTAAAAATCGGACGTTTCATATGCAACAACCTAATACAACCCCCTGAATTTCCATTTAAGAATTCAGTGATTTAACTCCACGTGTCGTAATTTAAGCTCCCACTGTATAATGAATCGCTAAATGTCAAGAATAGAAAACGGTACCGAAAGAAGCGATCACCGTTGTGCACAAAATGGTGTACAACCAGTAGGTCATACAGTATTTATAATACATTCGGAGAGGACCGCAAATAAATGGTAGGAGGATTCAATCTCAATTAGAAGCGAAATCGTTAATCGGTCGGCTGATCTGTACAAGTTGCAGCGAGCTCGGCGTTGTATCGGATCAATCAAATGAGGGATTGCGGATCAATCAACGTCGATCGTAGCATCGACAGTCGGAATGTTCACCGAGCGACTTTTCCTCCATTCTCTGATCAACGTGGAGAGAGATAGCCTTTCAACCTCTGACACCAGCGTGACAACTCGTATGGATTTCCTTTGGCTCGGTTCGCGAGGAAATGGTGGCCCCGACGTCTCCCTATTTATTTGCGGCAACGTTCGCAAACTGTCGAAGAAGTTTTCGCGGTAAGGGAGCCTGGAATTCCGCCATCTCCGTGTGAATCTGTTTTCGTGTCTCACGGAATATGAGCCTGACGTTGAATAATGCATCCGTGGCTCAGTTTCTTCCGCCGACCGACGCGTCGCCGCTTAGGGTTCGCTCCACATGCCCGTGATTCAATCAACTTCTAATTGTACCGTAGCACAGTGTGACGTTTCGATCATTTAGGGGAATTTAATTCCGAAAATGAACATTTTTTAAAAATTGCGTATTTACTCTTACCTTGAAAGAAATACCTCCGTAACCCAGAATCGCTATTATTTTTAACTTTTCATCGCATTCAGATAAGAAGAACTTTTCAGTATTCACCAATGTTCTACAGAGTAAAACTTTACAAAAAAAAAAAATACATTTCTACTTCAATCGTTATAATCGCACTTAACAATTAAATTCCTACTTCAATCGTTAATTTATTTCTATTTATTAATTCTCAAGAATAGTTTCTCAGAATAATTTAAAAATTTGCAAAATTGCTTGTTAGTCAAAATTAGATCGAACCTATGCGCCGAAATCATTACGAAAAGTTTATTCAGTAATTTACGATCGACAAAGAAGAATTTCTAAATGCATATAATTCGTACTAATTTATATCATGTAAATATAGTCGCTACTAACCCCAATATTATCGCAACCTTTATACACAATGTTAAAACAAAAAATTGGCTGAATACCGTTGGCAGTTGTACCACAGAATCTACCGCGTATTGGAAGTCACAAATCCTGAACTATTTCGGAATGCGAAATATATGTAGCTCTGATCGTTGCGGTGATTGGCGTTCGAAAAATTGGAAACATAAAGTGTGCCGCGTCTCGCGAACAGCTATTCGGTGTCACACTTTTTCAATTCTATTTTCCGTCGTTGGAGTGGAAAACGGTCCGATGGTCATTTCAAGCGGACGTGGAAGACGGGCATTCAACAGAATCAAAGTCAGGAAGCGTGCTGCCACGCAGAAGCTAGCCGGACGTGATGAAAACTTATCCAGCGGGATTAGGTCGACTTCTCACCTGGGATGAGAGTCGAGTCGCGAATAAGGAAGACTAGAGTAAAAAGGGAACGTCTGATGATCTTTGACACGGGAATATTTTTTTCCCCCCCGACACGAGTCGAAGCAATTGTAGAAACCATTTGTCGCTGGCCTCGGTCGCTCTTCTTCCCCGATCGCCCCGAGAAAAATCCATTACGAAAACTCTGCTCCACGAAACACTCTTCGCACGGTCGTTTTTCAACCTGTGGACAAGATAGAATCTAGTCCGGAGGGAATTGTTACGCATTCTCTGATTGACATTGTTCACCGTCCTTTGGTATTAGAAATCTAAAAAGTAGGAGAAATTTCAAAGATTTGTTACTTGTAATTGCTTTCACAATGTCTTCTTGATCCCAAAAACAAGTGGAACGTACACATCAGCATACAAATGAGAACAGATAAGTTCAGAAATTGCTCAACACAAAATAATTTCAATTCTGATCAGTTTTCCAATTTTTTTGTCTTATCTAAGAGAGGTTTATACAGCTGAACGTCATTTACATTCTATTACAAAATACAGTTTGAATGACTTCATAAGTATAAAATCAACGAATTATGCATAAATCATTAAATAAGATTCAAACAGAAATAAATTAATGACCCATATCTAAATGCTCTTTTTGCCGACAAATCCTCCTTTGGTATTTATTACAGCTTTCGTTAATCGTGGTATCCGTCGTTTCCATTCTTTATGCTTTCATTCATTGTAGGATATCGGGGAAAAACTGACATAAATTTTTGATCAGGCCGAGTAAACAGCAAAAGATATATTGAATTAATAGACGATCAATTAAATAAGCACGCGATTCGTATTGCAGGCAGTACGTTCATTTTCAACAGGATAATGCTGCGATACATACCGCAAGATATGTTAAAGCTTATTTTAGTTCTAAAAATGTGACATGCCTCGAGTGGCCAGCCCTTAATATTATTGAAAATATATGGGCAGAACTTTCAAGAAACATTTATGAGAATGGGAAACAATACAAAGATGTATTGGAATTAAAACAAAGTATTGTTACAAATTGGAGACTTTTAAGACAAAAACGTATTAAAAAGTGTTTAAATCAATTCCTAATCGTTTAGTGGATGTTATACAACGAAAAGGTGGTTTTACTAAATATTAATTTGGAATTCAACAAAATATTTCTGTTCAAACAATTGTATCTTTTAATAATGTGTTATCATTTGGTCCGACTAAAATCAATACATGTCTATATTATTTTCTCTAATTTCTTTCGTGTACAAAAGACAAACTTGCTATTCTATATGAATATTTTGAAGGACATATCTAATATATAGGGTGAGTAATATGTACGTATATCCTATTGTGTTATATGAAATATACAAATACATCAAATGGGTTATCATTTTGTCCGGCAGTGTACATGAAACTTTTGAAACTATACGCAGCCCCTAAAAAGGGAGCAGAGATTGCGGCGAGCGCAAAGGCTCGCTCGCACGTTTCACCGGAAGTCGCGTGGGTATTTTTGCAGTTTCGCGGCAGTTTTTCCGTCTGAATACGGAAACTGATGTCGAGCGTCGAATTGTCGGCTTGCAAGACTTTCGCTCCCCGAATGAATAAAAAAGAGAACACGGTGCGACGTGGAGGAGGAGGAGTAGGAGGAGTACGAATAAGACGAAAAACCGTGGGTAGGGGTTAGAGAAGGAGACCCACTCGAACGTATCGACAAGTTCGGCGGTGGATTAGTTCTCGGCAGGAAAGCGAGCTGGACAGAGGAAAAAAGGGACAGAAAGTTGACGTCAGTAGCGTACGCAAGCGTTTAATCCGACGCGATAGAGGTTCGCTGCGATGCGAGAGGCTTCTCCATTCGAATCAATACGACACACGCACACCGGGCTTCTATATCTGTATCACACGCGGCTGCCCGCGGGCGATCGTAGGACACCGGCGACTATACGCCAAGCTAAAAAGTGAAACTTTTTACCTCGACGACGAGCCGATGAGTTTCTCCCAGCCCGAGCGTGAAAATAAGTCCGTTTTACGGTCAGAGCACGAACGCTGCCAGCGTCGCATGGTGGTCCACAACGTGGCGTCGTTTCGGCAGTTTGAGAGGTTCATTTGAACACAGAAACGAATCTAGGGTCATTATCGACTCGGGCCGAACAGGACCATCCAAGAACGTATCAAAATGCCAAAAAAATGATGACAAAACTTTACGAATACACCAGAATTGGACAAAAATTTAATCAACGATTGACGAATAAATTTCTACTTCAATCGTCAATCGCAATTGACAATTAAACTCCTAGTTTAGTCGTTAATTGCGGTTAACGATTACATTCTTTTCAATTGTAATCGTCAATCGGGTAATTGATTAATGATTAACTGCTGCAATTTTGAAATGAAATACGGAATCAAAACTGTATGCATACTGAAAGAAATGTAAACTGAGTTTAGGTATATTGTCATAATAAATAAATCTCTAAATGCCTACTTATTACAATTTATGGATAGACCGTGTGGCGATTAACTTCAACAATTGATTAAATCCGATTCCGATTTTTCGATGATTTCTTTTTTTAATCAACGATTGACGATTAACTTCATCAATCGATTGAATCAATCGTCGATTTTTCAATGATTACCTTTTTTAATCGTACACATTAATCAATCAATCTTGGTTAAAATTTTAATTGATTATTGCCCAACTCTGGAGTATACCCTGTAGAGCTCAGTTAAATCAAAGTTTATTTTCCAACAAGGAAACGAAGATTTCCATAAAGCAAAAATAGTAAAGCTCATTTGAGTGGAAATAGATGTTTCTCATTTCAAAGTGGAAAATAGATGTTTTAACGTGGCCGGTAAGATGCGAGGACTTAAATATTGTAAAGAATTGTTGGGAGATGCTGGCTAAAGAAGTATACTCTAGAGTCTAGAAGAAAGGTGCTTCAATGTCGAAGAAGTAAAAATGTACCTCGAGGCAAAGTAGAAGTGCTTAAAGTAGAAAACAATTTGAGAACAGCATAAAACTATCGAGAAGACTGTTACAAGGTAATGAAAAATAAACGTAGCTGTACATGCTGTCAATGAACAATAAAAATAAGGTACTGGTATTCAGTTTTTACAGAAAAAACATTACATGTCTTATAGTTCTGTCGCATATAAAAATAGGTGTTTCTATTTTTATTAATTTTATTGTTATAATTTTTATAGGTGTAAATTATAGGTTACTGGTAAATACTTCTCACGAAGTACAATAGTACAGTATATACGGGAGAGGCAAATTATTTTTCGGCGTTTTATAGTATTGTCGCAGAGTGTACATAACATTCAAAGCCAAATGAGCGAATGCACTTCACTCGACTGCACCATCATTTGAAAAAATTAATTCTGAAACCATGTCAGCTCGTACGAGCCACTTGCTCGATTCGCTGGCAACGAATTTTCAAAGAACTCGTTACAGTCCTCATACAGCGCTCGCACTATTGGAAAGTGGAAAGTGAAAATTAAACAGGACGAAAAATTTGTTAAACTAGTACGAGAATAGAATGCACCTTTGAGTTTATCACATCAAAAATATATGGTATACAAACCGTATTTATTTTATGGAAAAATATTACCGTTTATTAATTTCTTTAGTTTATTGAGGAAATGTTGGTACACCTTAAGAAAATTGCCAAACGGTCGTGATAATAATTTTATCCTATCATCCTTTTCATGATAACTGATTTAAACTTTAATTTACTGAGGAAATCTTTGTATACCTTAAGAAAATTACCAAACGGTCGTGATACTAATTTTATCCTATCATCCTTTTCATGATAACTAATTTAATTTTACTTAACACATTATTGAAAGTGTACTTAGTCATTCTAATGTATTCAACAAATTTTTTCTATTCTAATACAGTAAGTGGTTGTATGGAAGGACCTCTCCTTGCGGTTAGTCCAAATTGAATGAACTCCATCTGCCTTTTCGTCTGCTTTTGGTAAGACTTTCTTCCTCTAATGCAATGACTATTGCAGCTGTATGTTCGGTTGAAAGTGAAAAATATGTCGATATGCTGGACGCTCGAGTTATAATGATTCATATTAAAATAAACAATATTCACTATAACGGCTGTGAATCCTTTTGCAAATTTCCATGTTTATAGATTATTATATAAAACACAGAAATCTATTTCTTTTTTCGTCTTATAGGTAACGAAATAGAGAATATTAACAATGTATATATTAAATAAAGAATACTTAAAAATTACCATTCGTAATAATAATAAGGTAATTCAATATACCCCTTGAAAAACTTGACTGGTGATTACAAAATTGATGAGTAAAAATTTTTGGTAACTTTTTTAGCGTCTTAAGATTATCATAAGTCTATCAAAAGCTTCTCGCAAAGTTTGCTTCAGGTAAGATTAGTGTAGTGGCAGCTTTAGTGGTTTTGTCAGCTGGTTCATTATCGATGATTCTAGCGTGGCTCGGAATCCATAGAAGTTTGATGATCTTAAATAGGATATACAAATCCGTCTTATAGATAAAATTTGAATTTTTAAACTAAGAAAATTGTTTTATAATGAATGATCATTTGAATGACCTCGGAATTAATTCATTCAAACAGAAATTAATTGAAAAGAAATCATAATAATCGTGATAAAAAGAAAGCGTAATAATTAATAAATGAAAATCACTTATAGAAATGCTAGGAAATGCTAGGTAAAGACTAATCCTAAGACTAAATCTTGAATTCTCAGTTTCTGCTTCATCGATAAATATTTTTTGTGGAATTGCAAGCTTCGGTTCACAGTGTGCATGTACATAAAACACCGAACAGTAGTTAATATTATCGAATAGCATAAAACATTTATACCTTGCCTCGATCATTATCCAAAGGAGCAAATATTGCAACTCAACTATTTTTTCCAGTATCATCTTGTCTACTTGCTTTTCAAAATAGCATGGTAGAAATTACAGGTGACTCCAGAGGTGAATGGAAGTAACTTTTTCATTTGCGAAAATGTTCTCCGTGACTTTGTTAAGAAGTTATTAACGAAACACGCGGAACGATCAGAGCACGGTTACAGTAGAACGTAGCGACAGGTCCCGCTGACATTGGCCGAGCCAGAATCCGTCTGCTGTAACCGCACTCTGATTGGTCCGTGTTTTTCGTTAATAACTCTTTAATCCCTTGCCGTATTTGAACGAATCACACTTGTGATGAAGATTTTAAACATAGTCTAACAAATATGAATGTTATGCCTTTCTTTTTAAATGAAAACAAAGATTCGTTTGTAATCAATATTTAAGCATTAAAATAAACATGGCCATATAAAAATATAAATTTTCTGTTCTCTTCTACATTTTTGGGGATAAATACGTTTTAATCACTGTAACTGTAGAGAAAATGATACGACAAGAGGTTAACAAAGTCACGGAGAACATTTTCGCAGAGGAAAAAGTTACTTCAAATGACCTTGGAAATGTAGGAAAAGAAAAATCCATATTTTTCAGGTCTTAAATCAGAATTAATACAATATTATGTAAGTACTTTCCTACGATCAAAACAGAAGTTCGAAGTGAGAAAAGGGGACACTGCGGATTAGAAAAGCAGATCTCAGTGGGACAAAAATCTATCGGAGATTGAATTTAAGATGCGATTGCTCGATGGATTATCCGAAAGCTCTTGAATAGGAAAGCCCGGACGTTCTACCCAGCTAACCGGAAGTAGCTCTTGTCTGCCCGGCTCTGCAAAGTGTTCCGTCTGTCCCTCTCTTTCTCATAATGTCGATGCTCTTGCAAATGTCCTGGAAATGGAAGAGGAGGCTTCTGAGATCGATTCGGAGATTGGACCACTTCCGACCTTCCGTTTGGCTGTCAGCCACGATCCTGTGGTTGCACCGATCGCAGTTTCAATGTTATTTAACCTCCTTATACGTTTCAGCATTAATCACAATGTAATTGGGAAGGATTACGTTTTCAACGTGGAGCACACCACCCGGCTAAGTGGGGAGAACCATAATGAAAACAGCGCGAAGATTATGCTCTCGACGACCGATAAACTTGACAGACAGGACTTTTACCGTGATGCAAAATATTGATATTGTGGCAATACATATAGTTCTTTTCACAGGAATCCAACTTTTATAAACAAAAGTTATTCATTGAATCTTTAGCTTTCGAAGCGTTTCTTTCCTTTCATAAGTTAATTGAGCTGTTTATTTTGAAAGTGGCCCGAGTCCATTTGTCACATTCGTTTTTACCGAATGACAGAGATTTTGGCGTTGTAGAAATGTCATTAAAGAAAAATAATTTACTGTTTGTCCCCCAAGATTATTATAATGTTATTAAGAAGTGTCGGAAAGGTAATAACTTTATTTTAAACGAAATGAAACAAGAGGATTTCATATCAACAAGATTTTTGGAGGATGCAATTTTTAAAAGCGTAAAGAATTCTAACGGAGAAACAATAAATTGGTTAAAAATATGCTGGATGCGTTTTTTGAGAAATGAACCATATAAAATTTTCTATAAGATATCGATGAATGAGAATGCAGAGTTCAAAATACTGAATTTATTACCAAGTCGGGGTAGACCAAGAAAATTCGAAAATATTGTATTGACACCACTTTATACAAATATAAGACAAATTACAACAGCGAAATACAACGATATGATGGACTTACTAAGATATATAACACCGGACCACCATGACTTCTTCAAATCCCTCCCGCATACATAAAATATAAATGAGGAGTAAATTGTTATGTAATTTATATAGTTAGAAGATTTCCTGAATTGCATAAATGGTGTTTTTCAAGTTTTGTAATGGAATAAAAAACAAATTGAATATTGTTTTTTCAATCTGAAGCAATTTAAATTATATCGAACGGACTTGGGCTGTTTCAAATTTTATGACAAATCTAGTCGTTAATTTTGAAAGTGGCTTAAGGAGTGTGATATATGGTATCCTATACGTATATTTTTAATTTCATTGAAACGCAAACTCTTAAATATCTCAATTTAAACTTAAATGGCTCAGTTTTGTACATTGACACTTTAATTCTGTTGTAGGAGTTCAGCTTTAGCGATTATTTCATATTCCATGAATAGAAGAAATTCTGTACAGATTAAGACTTGTGTCCCCACTCTACCTTCCTCTTCTACAACACTATTCCCCACGCTTCCGCCGCGGCCCGGTCACGTGACGCGTTTCGTCTCTGGCAGAGAGAGGGTAATTTGTTCCCCTCGATTCGAGGCGATCTAGCGATCCCCTGATCTAGCGACACTGCTCCCAAGTACACTTAGTTTCTATTTGACTATAAAATGTACTATCGTTAAGATTTTGATAAGATGTAAGTAGGAATAAAAGGACTTGCGTTTTTCTTGCGAAATAAATAGGAAGTTAATGATAGGGCGAGAATCTTTTGCCAGATAGCGGACACAATCTAGCCGTCTCGGGAACTTTCATCGAGAAAATGGGAACTGACGATAATCTTTCGGTATCATCAAGCGAATTGCAATTGTCCGCGATAAGAACTTTGAAAGAATAACTTGTGGAGGTCGGGCCTGGCTTTTGCTTCAGATAGGAACGTTCTACGTTTTCTGTTTTCGGACCTTGTGTGTATGTGTATAATACTATGTAAAAGGATATTTTTATAATGGATAATAGCTCGTTGCTGCTCGCTATCGTATACCTTTTTGTCGTAAAATACTTGTGTCGTTCTTATCATCTCCTCCTCTCCATTAGGGAAACACAATCTTAATGGGGTTGTCTTATGTCAGCGAATATTAACAAGCATAGGAAACTCTCGCATAACTCGTAGTTAGGTTATAACTAAACTTCTTGCAGCGTGCAACGTGTTACACAAAGATCAACCATTGAACCATTCACAGGCCGAGGTGATTAACTACAGCTTTCGTAGTTATTTGTTTCAAATTTTGGTGGCAATACAAATGATTGCTGCTTAAGCTTTTACAATGTGATTAACTGCACAGTCTAAATTAAAGTCTCGCAATAATATGCAATTTATTACAAGAATTTTTGTGTTAATAGTACAAAGCTAGAATATTATGAATTTCTAGAATTAAATTAAGTCATATGAGAAATATAATCACATTAATAACACTAACAACAACTGAATGCTCACATCGGTTTTTGTTTAAATTTTTTTAACAAACAATTAATTTTGTTCCCATTTCCACATTTTCATTTTAATGGTCAACGTATATTTTGGAGGGTATTCTAAAAATAATATGTATTTTTGCTAGTTCGCCGATTTTTAAATGAACGTTAACAAAGTTTATGAATGAAAAGATAATGTTGAAAATACTAACAAAATTACATTATTAATCGTTAAATTTTATAAACGTTTTTATAATATTATTCAATTTTCTTAATAACGTTATTATTGTTAAAACGTTCGTTTTATATATCATTTATGAAGTTTTAATGCAGCTGAGAAGTGTTTTATCTCTCAGACGAACAAATGAATTTCCAGAAAGTTCTAATCGAATTTCTGCACTAATTGTGGACTTAATTCTTTCTGTGTCGAGTATTGAGTGCTAGACGGCTTTGTTAAATAACGTGAGAGGAGCGCCGATAGTTGATTCGCTAGGAAGTTCTCCGGAAGGTGTCAGTTAATTTGTGGGAGACGAGCTGAAGAGGCTTTGAAAAACTATTGACCTGACACAGGTACAGTGCTTAAGTGCTATTAGTGAACAAGTTAGCGACACCGAATTGCTGACCTCGTGTTCGACTGTATTCACACTTTACACGGGAATGAGAGGAAAAAGTGAATTAAGAGTTTCCTCCTTGAGAAGAGAAACTTTCTTAGAATACAGGCTGATTCCGAGGTAACGGAAAAACTAAAAACAGACAAACTGCTTAAGAAGTTTCGCAAATTTCAGTCGTAACAGTATTTGTTGTATTACCTTTATTTTCTCTGCGTAAACCTATCCGAGGTCATCCGAAATTCTTTACATCGATTGCACGAAACACTTCGATTCGATCGTTGAAGTCATCCATAACATTTACTTCGGATTAGTAATTCCAACCACATCTGACTGCAATCAACTATGATAATCCAAATAAATTTCCAATTAAATGTAACTATACAGATGAGAGCAAATCTAGATGTTAAAACATGAGAATCTAAGTTTAAACCGTAGGTTTAAATGAAATCTTACTGATATTATAAATAATATCCAACAAAATACTACATAATACATAATAAAAGTATTATAGTATTATACTTATTATTTTTGTGATAATATAATGTATAAGATATATTATAATAATGATAAAATGGAGAAAAATATATCGATAATGAAATCGGTTATTTACTATATATAACTATATAAGTCATTATGCATGAACGGTACGTTAAAAGTTAAGGGTAAAAGTAAAATAAAATGGGGAAGCGTCGGTAATCGTCATTAAATCCAGCTTATTCGATGTTATATCGTCCGATCGATAGTCGAACAGACACGTTTTTCTAAATGTTAATGGGGATTAGTAGGGGGGAGAGAAATACGATCGTGTTGACTGAGAATTGTCCGCGGTAAGTGGAGTTAATCGTTTCAGTTCATTAAAGCGAAGTCTCGAATCGATGCGATTTTAGCCAGGCGTCGAATATTCCGGCGAGTCTACGGTCTGAATGGCACGAAATCACCGATTCGAAGCGAACAGGGGTTTGGCATTATGCGGTTTGTAAATGACTGCCATCGTACACGCCTGCTCCATGACAAAAGTCATAGAGTTTCTGTATATCGGTTCTGTGCGTGACGCGCCGAATAACTCTGAATTTAATATTTGTGCTACAGAATGGGATGCTTTTTAACGTTGCATACGAAGAAATTGACAAGTGAAATTCATATCTTCCGACTGCTATCCACTTTCACTGTTTATCGACAGGCGAACTATTTCACGAAATGGACAACTATTTGAAGGAAATAATCGCGAGCGCAGAAGCTGAATCAGACGGAATATGAAATCATCGCGAATTCCATCCAGAAAAGTTGTGAAAGCGAAATCGGAAGAAATTCTGACAAGAGCGACAAGATAAACATCGAGAAGCCCGGCTCGCGGAATTTAATACAAACTTGCCCGGGGAAAACTGGGAAGAAATTTCATTTAAATATTAAATGTTACCGCGAGAGAGAAAAGTTTCCGGCAATCTTGTCTCTGGCTTTTTGTTTCGTTTCTACGTTATCGGAGCGCTGTGGGACAAACATAATTGTGATACGACGTTACGTTCACCGACGGGATAATTAAAATATCGACGGCGCCTGGATGGCCGTCCGCGGAGTACACGGAACGGGAAATGGATGCGGGGCTTGCAGATTTACCGAATGATCGTGAAACACCATAAATTAATGAATCACAGACACCGCGCGCGGGGAAGGAAATGCGTGCACGGTCCGTTGAGTAATACTCGTTCCTAATACTCGTTGGCAGGAGGACGTATTTACGAGTGTATCGCTGTAAATCTACCGATTTCGGGGTCGTTCGACCGGAGGGTACCCTCCCGTGCGTGTGCACGCCTAATTAATTAACCGAATCGGACGTCTGAATGCAGAACCGCGTGCTCATTCGACCTCGCAGATTGTGAAGTTCGGCAAAATTTATCGGGATCTTATTGTTCCCTAGCAATTTTGTTCGCTTTATTCCCTTCATTGTACGTAATCTGCGCGGCAGAAGCCAATTGTCCCAGTGATTAGCATAAACAGACGTTAAACAGCTCTTCTGTTAAGGAGTACAAGGAATTACATTCGTAATAGGATTCAGACACTCGTCAAAAGACGATAAGTTTTTTAATATCGGATAATAATTTTTTGAATTCAACCAAAAACTACTCTAATTAATAATACAGTAGATTCTAACATCAACCTTTTTGACGGAAATCACAAAAATATGTTGTTAATAATTACTAGACTGCGCATTTTATGCATTTATGACAAAAATGGGTGGATGTCATTTAAAACAGTAAAAACATTAAGACAATTTAAAAACATTCACATGTTATTTTCAATTTATTACGATTGTTAAAGACAGGAAGAAATTTTTATATGGTTCATGCATCTTGTAAGAGACGAAGAAAATTTTTATTTTGCATAAAGATCCGCAGTCTAATAATTAGTTATCTTGTATTTATACAACATTAGCATCAATAATTTACTGCTATTTAATATTTTACAAATGCAAGTATATTTTCATTAGGAATTAGGATTCATTTAGAATCACTTAATTAGAAAGTATCGATTGCATTAAGTATTTGCCAAATAGATTAATTCCATAAAAAACGGTATACCTACACATTAGTTTTTACAATTTTTTAAAATTGTCATTCAATAATGTTAAGCCTAATTATTAAGAAAATTTATTTCGAATGAAAGTTGAACATAAAAGCTCGAAAGGTGGTTAATCGTTTCGGCCTATGAACGGCTTAGTTAAGCAGTTTTCATCTGTCTCCCTAAAACCACGAGCCCATAAAGTTTTAGACCCTCTCTTTAATATCCTGTATCTTAAAGGAAAACATTGGCCTACTTTGAAGATAAACTTTAATTAAATCAAATTTAATAACGTCTGTGTAACGTATCTGGCCCAGAGAAATATAGTTTGCACAACAATACGAATAATTGTAGAAGAGATGAAGCTCGGCCAAAAAGATATTAAACCTGATCTTCGCACGTATAAAACCTAAGCCAAAGCTAAATTAAATTGCACGCTTCGGTATCTCCTGCAAAATATAAAAGTGAAACTAACGTAAGTAAATAGTACGTTATACATATACATGTCGATTTGGAGGTTTTCCCGAGAATAGTACAAAAACGATACAGAATTTTATAAACGATCATAGTTGGCACGTGGCATGTTGCATAACATAAGGTTTATACAGCTCAGTAAACACATTGATCCTACGTAATATCTAGGTCAATATAAAATCTTGTACACCCGTGCAATTGAACGTAAGCCAACATTCGGTCAATACAGCTGAAAAAAATTATTTTATCGCAGAATAAAATATAAAAACATTCGGGAAGCTGTGTAACAAGCGCCGAAAGCACATACATCTACGAATTGACATTTCCTGCGCCAATGAAATTTAATTGTTCTCACATTTTACGACATGCGGATGTATCGTAAAATTTTTGTAAACATTTATTTATCTCGCCGGTTCCGTAACGTTTTTATTTTTCATCTGAAAACGATAAACGCAACACGCGTATACTAAAGTAATTACGCGTATACTGCCCATCGTAAATAATGTACAAAAAAGCAAATCGCTAGAGTCAAATCAACTCGGCAAATAAAATATAATATTTGCAAAGTTATGTGACTTTGAAATTTGTTTGTCATATATTTGAACCTGTAGGTTGTTGATTATAATAATAAATTTCCAGTTCAATTCGTTTAGGTTTTGTTTAATTATTTCCAAATTATTTGAAGGCCTTGTAAAACATATAACAAGATTTTTAAGTTGTGGATACTTAGTACAAATAATAAATTGTTTTTCATTCATGTAAAGAAACTTTTTAATTCGTAAGATATTGGAAACGTTGTCTTTCATAGGGAAAGTATAGTAATTGGTTGGAATTACAAGGAAAATAATAAAAGTTGTTATTTACAAATTTTTTATGTGGGCCAATATTGAAAATTTAAAAAATACATTTTTTAAATCTGTATCAATTATACATATTCTGAAAATTTCATCAAAATCGGTAGATGCGGAAAAGAGCTACGGATATTGAAAGATGCAAAAATCCTTAGATTTATTTCGGTAATCGGCTGAGAATCGTGAAAAACTGCAATTTTCACCATCTGTAAACGTTTGTAGCTTATTGCAACGTTGATCAATTATGATGAAATTTTCAGAATATGTATAATTGACACAGATCTACAAAATGTATTTTTTAAATTTTGGATATAAGCCGCCATAAAAAAGTTGCAAACAACAACTTCTAGTGTTTTCTCGGTAAATCCGACCAATTACAATTTCTGTCAAAAAATTGTTTTCACGTCTTGTAATAAACTAATTGCACTAACTTCTCAAAAAATATCCAAGTCGTATGATCTGATATTTAAAAAGTAATCGTCCTTTTAAAAGCGTCCGAATATTACTGCGGTATAAATCTGATTTACAACAATTACTTACTTTCGTAAGTTGACCCCATATTCAAGCTGTAATGTATTCAAGCTGCAATGTATTCAATCTGCAATGCGCCCCTGAGACAAGTGCATATTTGATCAGCCGTAATTCTGCATGACATGATGTAATACAAAATCGCTAGAAGCAACGCTGTAACAAATCATTAATTATCGTCTATATTACAATTCGGATGCTGTCTAGACTATTGCATTGTCTATGTACTAACTAATGTATGTACCCGGCTTTTCGCGTTTAAATAGATGCAAATGAATCCATATTCCATATACAAAGTCAAGCTGATACACATAGCTTGAGATAAAACAACAATTATACAATAAAAAATTGGGTTGTTGTTCGTTCTGTTTTTTCTACGAGTGAATACATATTTCTAAACGATAACGTGCGTGACACAGAAAACATATGTAACTCTGTAAGGTAAAGTAACACAATAAAAAATACGGTCTTATGAACATTATTTTACAAATTCGTACTTGAAAATCTACGATATAAGTTATAATTAGGTTAATATAAAACTATGAAGATATTACAAGAACTCAAGACGATTATCACATTATTTATGACGCATTCAAATTATTAAATGAGAAATTACACTTTCATTTAAGTCCTGTTTCATATAATTAATTTCTGAAAAATTTTTATTTACGGCTTATGGTTACTAAAATTGTGAAGAGAAAAAGTAAATTTTTATTTAAATCTCGTGTCTTAAAAATAACTTAAAAAATTGTTATTTTCCATAAAAATCCGCTGTCTAGTCATACGAGTTGAATCGTCTGATTCAAGTTTACAAAAATTCAATTTAAATCAAAACGAAATCTATAAAAATACTTACATGATTATTTTTGAATAAGTTGACTCTTTTGAGTATAATGATATGGAAAATATTTGAAAATATTATGTAGCATAACTATACGTATTTTAAATAGAAATGTTCTTCTAAAAGAAGTAGGGAGCGCGGTTTTCTTACCAGAAATATAAAATTCCGGGCACGAGAAGGGACACCAGATTTAATTACCTTTCTGTGACAGTAGTTAGATACGATAGTATGTACAGTGATACAAACAATGTACATCCACTGTAATAGTTTGCGCTGCGATAAAATCTAGCTCTGACCGTATCGTAATCCTAGTCAAAACCCCAGTGAGCAATGGAAGCTTAGTGTAACCCTAATAACCACTAACCAACGGTTTCTAAGTAGTATACAAAATGAGTTAACCAACTCAAAACGGATTACAGGTGACATGAACGTAGTATAATTGGATTATACTTGAGCAATTCTATCAAATTGCAAAAAACATTAGTATTATAAAACATAATACGCATAATGCATATTTCAAATGGCAATTAAAAATGTCGAGTCACACTGATAGTGCACCGTGAACAATATAATTCGTTCAGGTGAACCGAAATATTCGCAAGTTGAAATTCTTTTACCGACGCTAAGTGTTTCCGTTATGACTGTATCGATATCGATCACCTTTCTTGTAATTAATATAGTCGTGGATCCAAGTAGATCTGCGCTACGACTACTGTTGGCGCGCATCCCGTTCACAGTGCCGAATAATTTCTCGATGTGGAAATTACCGAACATGATTCTGCCCAGTGACCCATCCCAACGCCGATATCTCACTGTTCTATTAACGAGGTCACAATCGTTGAATTCGCGGCGATGAATTTGCGGAGGACCATAAATACGAACCAGTATTTCAACAACTATTTATACCTTTTGAGCACGAACTTCGATTTATTCGATTTAATTAATTCTTCATTGTTCATGAAACTCATTTGTACATGGATTACATCTAAATCTCAACCTGAACCTGTTAATCACGCGAAGCCGTACCGCTGGAACTATTTCATTCTATCAGATAGCAAAATATTGTAATTCATTTATTATCACTGAATTTTTTGCATAACTTTTTTCTACGGATATCAATACGAAATCAAAATTATGTACAGTGACTCGAATTGATATTCGGACGCTCTACAAAAGACGATAACTTTTTTAATATTGTTTACTATTATTTAACTAGTATACTACAAGATGTGAAAAAAAATGTTTCAATAATTGCAATTGATCGGAATTGTAGAAAAAATACTAAAAGTTGCATTTTACAACTGTTTTATGTTATTAAAAAAATACGTTTTGTAGATCTATGTCAATTATATGCACTATGAAAGTTTCATCGAAATCGGTTGATACGGGAAAAAACGAAAGACATTGAAAGATGTAAGAATCCTTAGATTTATTGTAGTTAGTAGAACTTATTGTATAACACGTGGGCACAAGTGGATTCAGGGATTTATGAAATCAATATATGCATATAATATCTCAAAGGAGTGAGGTCAAATTATGAAATTTTAATCATGTTGTAGTTTAACCGTGGGATCTCTAAACAAACGGTATTAAATTATATAAATGTCAATTCTCTAGTTACCACGGATTACATTATTCAATGCTTAATACATTTCATGCAACACTGGGTACTATAGGTACCCATCAGAGTGGATACGAGGATAAATACAAATGAAGGACTCTGAAACTAATTAGTGTAAAGTGCAAGCCCAATTTTCTCATAACACGTTATTGGAACCATAGCAGTTCAGTTTTATTTGCTTTTATGTTTATCTGTATGCTGTATCTGTTAATAAATACAGTCTTTTAAATGTATTTATATGCACTGATAATTTCTTACACCTACGTTTTGACAGACTTAATTATCTCAATTTTCCATGTATAGACTAATAAATGCATAAATAACAAAACCATACTACACATACTTATAAGTAAATTAACCGCATTGTTAACTTTTGCATGGTGTGAACGCATTATTTGCAACGACTACATCAGCAAAGCCTACTACAATAGCTATTATACTACTACAATACCATCGAAATAAATGGTAGCAGAGTAACATAACACCAAATTGTTAAAACTTGTAACAGAGTAACATAATACCCACATTGTTAAAACTTGTAGCAAATTGTTCTGTACTCCACAGCAGCGGCAAACTACGGCCCATGGACCAAATCTGGCCCGCGAGGTTAATATTCCTCTTTGCATGGAAAAATTAAAATTAAAATAATCAAATGATCATTAAGAATAAATCAAATTACGTACAATAAAAAAGATATCGCTATCACTTGCTAATAAAATAATTTTGAACCTGCTTCTTTTTGTTGCTCTATGAGTAGAATTATTCATGTAAATATCTTTGAGTTTGCTACTCGGCCCGCCGAGCCTAAAAATTTGACCCAAAAAAAGTTAGTAACCCCTGCTCTACAGAGTCGATGTAGACCGTTGAAACTTAACAGATCTAATAAAGACTATTCGCAACTTAATGATCCAATGTAGATGATATGAAACATAGTAGAACTGTTACAGACTCGAGGCATGATAGCAACAACTCAAACTCTACGAATTTGATTCAAACCGTTAACACATATAATGCAAACCACTTTGAGCAGACCCGATACAAACCACTTCGAATGCAATAGACCCTTCTATAGGCTATTCCCAACTTAACAAATCCAATATAGATCCGGCAAAGGACCCTCCGTGCACGCCATACAATCGCAATGGATCATTCCCAATTCAACAGACTCGATACAGATCATCTCGTACTCAAAAAACGCGGTACATATCATTCAAACTCAATACATGTGATACTGATCACCCCAACAGGGTCACCCTATAATAGTTTGACGGTTTAGCTAATAGTTAATTAATAGTTCTGCATTTTTCTACAATTTAATATTTTAAGAACACATTTTCAAAACTTCTGTAAATGCTTACTTATTTGAATTTCGAAAATTTGGTAACGTTGGAAGTACAAGTCGGTATAAATCGATCAGTATAAATCAAGTAATAAATCAAGTACCATGGCATCAAAATACCACACGGTACCCTTCTGTGGAGAGGGGTAATGATTAATTGTTATCATCAGATTATGAGACCCCTCTCTCTCTCTGTAGCCGATTAATCGTAATTACTTGTTCCATAGCCTGAAACAGGATCTAATATTCTAAAGGCGTTTTTCTCAAAATAGCTTTCGCCGATCTGGGAAACCTAATATTTCAAAAACTAATCAGTATTCAATACATCAACATGGTTGATACAAGGTTCTGTATCGCTATGATTTAAGGATTTACGGGTCCTCACTCTTCTAATACATTTTGCTAGGACAGTCATATTTAATGAGAGGAGCACGTGCAAGATTTTCGTTCCAATAATTTGCGGGAAACATATTGGAGGCAATACTACCGGTATAATTGGAGCTAATGTTAACCACTATATTGTTCAGGGACGGTTATATAGGAGTTTTCAATATCTTGGAGGCATTAGGTGTCAATATTGTTGAGGCACTCTATCAATAGTACCAAGTACTAAACAATTGACGATAATTGGATATGCTGCGCCGAGCGCCGAGTACATACAACAGGGCACGCATGAGGATCGTTTGCACGAAAAACAAAATATGGACACCAGCACCAGCGATGACAGACTCATTGATATCGATGAGCTACCATACAGGGCAGAAATAGCTTAACAAGATAATCAATTTTGTCTTTATTTATGGCTTATTTAATTTTCGCTGACACTCTATCGCTATTAATCGCTAAGACTCAAGACTTTACAGAATTACAGACATTATTCTTGTAAAGCCTTTTTTAACCTTGTGTTCATATCAAATAAGTGAAATAAGAAAAACTGTACGTCAGATAGACATAATAATCGAGGTCGTAAAACTAATCCCTATTGAAGAATACAGGCGCTCATTTTAGACATTCTGTTTTCACTAAAACTACAAACAACCCTCATAAAACTTTTAATGATTTTCCATTTCGTCATTTTTTGAGGATATACACCTCTCTCTCCTTATGTCTTGCATTAAACATAGGGCTTCTATAGACCCCATAAAATATTCTTCTGGAGGGAATTATTATTTTTCTTTTATATCATCAAGTAGAAAAATTCGAATCATTCGAAAAGTGAAGCCTGAAAAAAGTTTTGTTTTCATTCAATAATGACCCAACTTGCGTCGGGTACTACAAAAAAATTGTCAAATAGACTCATCAATTGCTCCCCTCCACGAAAATCTTTAGTAAAAGGCGAAAGATTTATGCGTGATTTGAAGGGAAACCAGAGTGACGAGCTAGTCACCGCATTGACTATATATAACTCACCACTATATTTTCACCAGCGAGAAATATCCGCCATCTAGCGGTGAGAAAATTTTAAGTTTTCTCATTTCAATTAGAAGAAGATCACGAATATGTCGGTAAAAGTATCATGAATTAACAATTAAAAACAACAAGGATCTGTTATTGGATTAATAATTTTCCCACTTTCGACGATACGATAACGAAAAAGATCTACGAATATTATCTACGATTTATTGTAATTTATATAAATTTAAAATTGAAGGAAAATTTTAAATTAAAATATATAAATTCTACATCTACACTGTACACCAGAGTTAAGCATTATTTAGATAAAAAATTATTTAAATAACGATTCGAATAAAAGATAAAAAATCTTTATTTGTTATTCGAAGGTTCGAATAAAAATGTATCTTTTATAAGTACACCAATATTCGAATACCAGAAAATGTTCACTTTGTCGCATTATAATTTTGTTCGTAACGAAAAACAACATACATGGTCAGGTATAATGTTTGTGGTACTATGTCTACTTAACAATAATATTTTCCAAATCAAATAATGTCTGATTTGTGTTACTTTAGTATTCACTTTTAAAAATTACTGAACTTTTTGTTGTTTAACCTCCTTGTGACTAATGGTTTCTAATTTTTCTAAATATTCAGTGGTAATATTATTCCATTTCTATTTTAATGCATTCATTTTTGTTAAAATGATAAATTTTTGAAAAATCATAAATTGATGTCTATTGAAGCCAGCATTACTTTTCCATATCATCATGTATTTATTAACAAACGAAAGTATAATTACTCTGTAAACACTTGACAGAAGTTTAAAAATTTCGGTGAACAATTGCTTCACACTACGAGACTGGTTGATCCGTTTAGTTGCTTAAAAATATATTTCGCCGTGCAAGAGAAAACATTTGCGCCGCCATTGAATCAGTCAAATAACAACAGCTACTAAGCTCGCAGCACTGAACACTCCCGTTTTGTCCGACCAGCGTATTTTGCCGAAATCTCCTCTACTATACAGGTATGTGTATAGTGAAGTCTCCGTTATAAAAGTTGCCGGGCGCGATCGTTACCCTAGCTCACCGAATTTGTGAATGGGAACGAAGGCACTTAATACAGAGTTACAACGGCGTCGTTGACACGAATCGCCGTCAAGTGTCATTGAATACTCGCGACGCGAAGCTCCGTTAATACCGGGAAGCGTTCGACGCCAAGGCAAAGGAATTCGCGAAGAACTCCACCCCGGAATTTCTAAATATGCAAGTGATTTCGCGGAACAACTCGCGAACGGTGTTGAAGTCGCAGCGACGACATTTCCAAGCAGTTAAACCACTTTGCCTGCTTCCTCGAGGAACAGGCTGCCTATCGAAGTTCCAATAATAAAAGCGTCGCAGTCTAATACATGCGAATCATATGATTTTTCATTACGCAGTTAGCGAAGTCAAAATATTCTCCGAACGCATCCCCGATTTCCTGAAACGCTGTTTCCACAATAATAGGAACCAATTGAAGAAACATTCTTGATAATAGGAGACTTATAGAATGATTTGCTTTAATGGAGAATATTTCTGTTTAACCTGTTTGCAATGCTTTTGTTAAGATTTAATCAGTATGTTATGTCGGAAATATAATGATCTTTCTTTCCACTTTCTTCGTGCATATCGTTTTATACACAATTAACTGTACCAAAAATTTTTACTCGTAAATTAACGAATGAGAATGAGATTGTACTTAAAAAATGAATAACTACTAATTTTTAAAGATTTTCCGACTTTTGCAGTATTCGTGTTACCTATGCGTTTTTAATTATGAATGACAATGACCATATCGAAGCGGATTTTGTGGAACATTGAAATGAAGGATGATTTTACTATTCCATATGCAAATGTTTAAAATAGTGAGTTATTTTTTAATGTATTGACACAACGTTAAATAAGGTTACTAATGATATTAGTAATGTAATCAGAACTGGGTATATTTACAATAAAAAGTGTTGGAAGTAGTAATAGAAGTACTTTTATTTAAGTAAAATAGTATTTCAAGATTAATTTCATTTCTCAGATTTTAAAATATTTATTTGTTACATACAAATTGAAATTATTAATTAAAATATTATTTTTTGTACAATGAAGAATATATGAGAAATAATTATTTTAACTTCCAATAATATTTTACGATGTTTAAACAGAAAATGATGTACAGAAGATAATATTTCGAACAATATGGGTAATGTTCGAAATTAAAAGTTCGTTCCAATACATTTAGTTAGTGATATTATCTTGAAGTCTGCACGAGGAATTGCATCGAAGGAAAAAAGATTAGAAATATGTACGCATAATGTGCAACGACGTCGAATGACTTTGAACTTTTACAATGATCCTCCATTCTGAAAACATTGATAAACGAACACCGATAAGGATTTCGTCAACGGTACAAAGCGAAACAGTCTGAAATTAGAGTCAAAGGCCGTAGGAACGAACAAAAACAGTGTGTCGAGTGCTGTAACCGTGTGCACCAAGGAATCTGAGTTACAGGCTTGTAGGAAACTCTATTTTACGACAAAGCGTTTTAGTCAGTTTACTACCGTTTCACTTTGCTGACGTGAAATAATTAGTGCTCCATATAGCGCAATATGTAGTTATTAGCACTTGAAGAATTTTATGCGTTTATGGCATGGTCGAACGTGCAAAAGTCGGTGCAATCCATCCTTTGGTAAGCATCAATGTGATATTGACGTTATTTTTAACATACTAAATCGTTTTACAGAATGAATCAATATAGTATTCCTTTAAAAGTTATAAACAGGTATTAATTCTCTAAACATATTAATAATAATCAATTCCTTGTACATAGATACATTTTCATATGTGAAGATATTTCTAGATAAATGTTTATACGCAGTTATTTATAAGAATGACATTTGTTATTTTGTACATTTTAAAATTGTCTGCCTAATTATAATAATTGTTTAGTGCAGAGTTGCCAGGCGAAGGGAGGTGACTTGAATTGAGGGGAAACAGTTACATATATAGTGGTACAGAACCTAATCAAACTCATTTGTCATTGAAGATTTTTTTCAGTGCAATGACATTGATTTATCTGAAACGTTGACAATCTCTCTTGACGTGTATCTTGTACTTTGTTCAATCTGCTATTTCATCAGCATTAATCTTGATCAGCTCGCTATGTTCTTCGTTCTTTGTCGTCCAAGTTGAACTCTCCAGGATCGAACGTTTAGTCTCAACTCTTTCCAAAACAACAAAATAAGCCCAATCTCCGTGTGACCGAATATCGGTGAAAATTCGTATTCCGCTCAATGGAGGAGAAAACGGGTTTCCGTTTATGCGTGTTTGCATAAAAGAATCGTGCAATATTTATCCACGAAAACTGGTGGATCAGTTGTATTTCGTGAAGCATTGCCCACGGAATCGAGAGTGTTCCGACGTGTCTGTTGGCTGTACTCGCGCGAAAGCGAAGTTATCGCACGAAAAAAAGGGGATATTGCCTTCCTCGAAACGGATTCGTTCGATTCAAATGAATCAACGCGCGAACGAAAGAGAAACATCGACGAACGCTCGCCGCCTCTTTCGACGAGCTAATTATCTCCCTGTCGGTGGCCGAGCACCTAACCCTGCCACTAAGAAATCGAACGGGTGGTCGACACAGAATTGGATAATCGGTTTTTCTCCTCGCTCTTACTTCGTCTCCGTGGTTCTCCTCTAACTAGGTCCGATCTTTGTTCCGTGTAACGAGATCTTTTCTCTTTTACGCGCCCGGAAAAACGGGTCAAAGCGGCAGCTTGCCATTGCTCGTGTCTTTAATCCGATTATCAGACTTTTGAGAAAGTCCTGTCACTGTTTTATCCTCCAACCCTCCCCGGCCCTCCTTTCTCCTCATTTCCTCTCTCTGTCTCTCTCTCTCTCTCTCTCTCTGTCTTTCTCTGGAGTTTTCTTTTCCGTGATTCAACGGTCTTCTCTCGCTTTTCTCGTCACGTCTTGCCTCGACTCCGACAGACGATAACAACGGAGCTATTTACTTCGGCCACAACAACTGCAGCCGAACAAACTCTCTTCTCCACCGATAACGCGATCCGTGATTTATGGCCGCCGATAGGCGACGCAGCGGCCCGTAATACGTTGCACCGGCCAGCCAATGTCTCGGAAACGCGCTCATTCGGTTGTTGGTGTATCAATTAGAAGACATCCGGACACGCTCGACGAAAGTCCGAATTCACGCGAGCCGGCAAATGGGAATCCGCGAGTCACGTGTCCGTCGGCTGTTGACGCTCAATCTTCGTCAGTGACCGCGCGAGATTCGTCCGCGAGGACACGTGACACTCGTCAGCATTTATACTATAATAGTTTCGTTGTATTCAACGCGTTCTTGAAGCTGAAACACGTGTATTCGTCAGAGTCAATACGATTTCCATTTCTGATGGATTTGTATCGTTGTCTTCTTTTGTGCCAATGTTATTATCAGAGGGAACGATTAACACTTCGCCTAGGAACTTTTTTGCATCTCATGCAGGTGTTATTTAATTTTTTCATAGCACAGGTAAATGTATTGTCAACACATTAGGTTTACGAAGCAACAAGAAGATATACGGATAAAGAAGCTACAGGGGAAAAGGATGAATAGGGAAAGAAGGGGAGGAGGAAGTTGGTTAAAGAAAAGATTATTCGTTTGATTAATGAAAACGTGTTGCAAATAAAAAAAAGTTTTGGTTATTTGGCTTTGTTTTGATACACGTACAGTAATTATAAATGCAAGTTTTTACCCAAGAGATTTATATGCACGCATACATACATTGATTACATCCGCACGTGTCTAGTATTTGTAAACATGCTTCTTATCATTCCTACTTACTATCAGTTTGCAGTACATCGTTCTCATTTATTTTATATTTAATTAAAATGCTTTTTCGTAGACGAGAATAAAAAATGTCCTTCCCGATTATTTTAGGAATTGTTGGAAACATTGGCTATATTTTCTTTTGGCGGTTGAACTCGCACTCTTCGTCCACTGTATCCGTGCTCTAATTGGTTCGTGTTTTTCGTTAATAACTCCACAGAGAACAAAGCCACAGAGAACATTTTCGTAAAGGAAAAAGTTACTCCAAATGACTTCAGGAATCACCACTTTCAAGGAAGTACTTCTTCTAGACACCTAATCAATTCGTGTTAAATCAAAATCATGTAAAGTTGAATAAGCAGATGTAGGATTTGAGAAATTTAATAAATAAAAATACAGAATTCGGTATGTAATATTTCCAAGATAATCGAATGCCGGTATTGTTTGGTTCCAGGTGGTTTCTTGGGCGACATCGCACTGCCAAACATTCAATACGAGACGGAGTGGCGGCAGCAGAAGCTGAACAAGAGTTATCAGGAGGAGCTGGAGAAGTATCGGGAGGAAGTCCTAGAGGGTCTCCAGGTCGAGGAAGAGGGTCTCACAGGTAAACAGAAAAAGAGAAAAATAGGAAAGGGGAACAGAAACGAAAGTTTTCCCCCGCGGTACTCTACAGAACCGCGCGTTCCTTGAGTGGGGTTAGTTTTCGACGTTTGTGTCAGCCGCAGATATGCTTTCAGAGATCCTCCAGTTTAAAAATGAGCACGACGCTAACGAGACGCGTCAGGAGAACGAGGAGATCGCTGTCTCTCAAGAAAAATCCGAACCAATTATGGTGGACCGGAATCAATACAGCATGGACGGCGAAGTCGCCGGTGGTTTCAGTTTTAACGCGAGGAACGACGACGCCGGTCCGGGGATCAGAGACGACGGTGTTGAATTCAGGTAGTGCAAAACTCTCCAAACTTTTTAATGCAGAAATTATACACACATCCACGAGTCCAACCGGGAGAGATAGATAGATGTACACCTTGAACAGGTGTACAGTGGATCCAAAAAGTATTTGAACACTAAAGTTCCGAGTCTCAAGAAATAGTAAATATTTGTACTAGAGTCAGGCCTGAGCAACTTGCGGCTCATGAGCCCGCAGACGATTTCCCTCCCTTCTCCTGAGTCATCCCCACTAAACTGAGATTAGGAGGGGGCATGATGATACAATATGAAATAGTGGATAGTTGGGGGACGGGTATACCAGTAGTGGGAGTCCTGAATCGTGAAGCAACAGCGAGAAAAAATCTAAAACTGAAAAGAGTTGGAGTTTAAATTATTCTAGGTGATGTTGGTGAGTTTCAAAATTTATTTTTCCCGTAAAAAGATTGATGACTGCAATGTCTAGAGTAAATGCTCAAGAGTGTTTATTCTGAAAAGTACACTATATGTAATTCATTATATCATGTTTAAGAAAAAATTATCTGAAGCTCAAGTGGCACCATACATTAAATTACGAATCAGTTTAATTGTGGCTACAGCATTGATTTATAAAAGCTATTGTAATATCGACACGTGTATATTCAAACGAGTACTGCGAACAATGATAAATTTCCGTTAAAAACAGCTCGTCCGAACGATACATATGAAACACTAATTAAGGCAATTAAGGTGACTTTCGTATCTCTACGCAGCATAAATTAATAATGAACGATGATTTAAACTGCATTGCATTTTGTTTATTATATTTTACCCCAGTGTAAGTAAAATCAAAGTATCTTTCACAACAAACTGTAATATTTCATAAATTATTTTCACTGCACTGGACTATTGTCCAGTATATCATCTTTTTTTTAGTGCACATTTTAAAATTTTAACCCTCGGACAAGGGACGATTTTTATAGCTATGTAATTGGCAATTCTTAGGACCGTTCACAGCTCTAATCAATAATTTTTAAAAATTTACTTTTGATGATATCTCGTGTAGACACATTAGTCTTTCCGATGTCCCCAAAAAGCAGCTATTCAGTTAATTGCTACAAATTGAGTAAACGACAATTTGGATGCTCCCGGTCAAAATAGACTCCGGCACAGTATACGGAGGGTTAATAGAAAATTCTCAGTTAACTGTAATTTAATTTTCTTCTATTTAATTGCATATAAGGGTGGTTCACTTAACTGTCACTGTAATATATCATATCCTCTTTTTTGGTCAAAGTTAGAAAAACTGCGATACTCGTTACATTCTGTAGAACGTAGAACAGCTCTGGTAATTAGGAGAACCGGTACACTGGTAGTGGAAGTCGTGAAGCGGGGATGAGGTTGCCCGGGCCTGCTGTAGAACGACAGTAGCGTTTCGTCCAATTGGAAGTGAGACGACAATAAGAAACTGACATTGTACTGATAAGTTTTATGCCAGCGACAACTTTGTTATATTTATCCACACATTCGCTTGATCTTTTAGGTTGGAGTCGACAACCCCATCGACGAAAAAGAGGCACTCCGCTCGGAAGCAGGGATATCAAGCCCCGCTCGCGATACCGAATGTAAACGCCACAAAGCCAATGAACACCTTTCTGAAATCGTCCCGCGAATCTATCATTTCCCCCAGCAACGACGGTACCAACCAGATGGAGAACATCGAGGAAGTGTTCACCATCGGGATAGAAACCAGCACGCAAAATACATCAAAGCGGCGTCATCGGCGTCATCATCGCAGAAGGTATTTGAATAGAATACAATGAATACATCTACAAATATTCACATTTGAGGGCTTACATTCAGTGTCGATATTTACAGATTCCAAATTTATTGTCGTACGATCATTTTTGACAAAATTTACACAATTTTTCGAGAATCGGGTATCTTGTGTTCAAATACATCAATACACAATAGGAATGTGTTAAATATTATACTTGTGTCCACTACATCAAATTCTGAAGTTAACTGCAGAATCGTGACAATCTTTGAAAAAACCTGACCTGAACATTTACGAGGTGAAAAAGAGCTACTAAAGAAAAGCGATTTTTCTAATAGAGTGGTGATTAAGTGTATACGTATACCGAGAGTATAGTATACTCGCCTTTTTCTTTTTAACTCTCGCCATCCAACCAATCGCCAACAATTTTCCGTTGGTGGGGCTACTATGCCAATAACAATGGTCGTCATCGTAAAGCTGGAAAATGGGGACCGATACTGCCGGCCGGGCATTTTCAGCCCTTGAACTGCCAATAACCTGTCAACATCGGCCATCGTGTCTCTGACCGGGTCGAGAGTGTGTTTGTGTATAGATTATGTGCGTCTCTGCTAGAAACATTGGGGGAAAGGAAGTGAGGCGGGGTGGACAGAGGATGAAGCTCGAAAAGAAGAGCGAACATGGACACGGGTATTGGAAAACTGTATTCGAGAAAATCCAGTTTTTATCGGTACTTCGACAAAACTACTTTTTTATACTAACGGTACTGAACCGGATACAATGAACAATATGAAATATGGGATGATGTATAATGAAATTGTGTAAGTATTTCAGATGAGTAACAAAAAAGTCCACACGACCTTAATAACAGTGGAAGAAATTAATATTGGGACACCCCTTAAATAATATAATAACTTCCTAAAATAAGACCAAAATGTTTGAGTTCTTTTAAAGAGTTAGAAGGATTAATTTACTAGATGATTAAAGATATAAAGCATTAAAGATATCTTTAAAAAATTGCAATGTTGTTGGAAACATAAAATTATGATTGTGAAATGTACATTACGACTTACAAAAGGTGTTATAATTATTACGATTATTATGATAAAACATTTGATTGGGTTGACTTAAATATATTGTCTTTTATAAAATTTGAAAATGATCGTAGCTTTTTTTAAAACACTAAACTTTTGAAACTCGTTGTTTTCTGTCGCATAATATTTTTTACAAAAAAATTGCATAGTCCCAAAATGACATACCAAGCAAATCGTTTTTATATCACTTTCTGATGCAGAAAGAAAGATGTAGAAAGAAATTTAGTAGACCAAATTTATTTCATAATGCAGATACGAGGTAGCTTTCCTTTGATGTATCATGCTTTCTTATTTGCCTATTACATATATGACGAATACCTGCGTACGTTTCAATATTAAAAAATATATAAAAGATCGTTGAAAGTTTCGCTTCTTTTTCAAGGATATTTTAGTAACACCCAAGTCGTTCCATTAAACAAATGCTAATTTTGTTTATTATCATCTTATAATTTTGTCTGGTCAAAAAATCAGCTTATTTTCGTTCTCTAATTTCTGTTATATGTTATACGAATTTAAGATTTTATGTGTTTACTATGAAGATATATATGAAAGTATATATAAAATGTATATTTCCTTCTTTCATAATTTTCTCCAATACTTCAGTACTTCAGTAGGTTGTCCCTGTTAGGTTGTAGCAAGCTTACGAAAGCGCTCGTTTCTGTCGTGTATCCGACACCATGAAACACGATCGTACTGTGATTCTCCGATGAAGCTCTGGAGAATTCTAAAGAGAATCAACCTGGTCCCGATACCTTTGACGTGGTTAAACCTTGAATCTGAAGGAATTTCTGCTCGTGTCTCGCCTCGAGCCAGGTCACCCCAAAAAGAAAAAGCAGCAACTATACTACTCCTATACTTCGTAATAATTCTGTAGCAAACGTGAAGTGTACAGTAGTATTCGAAAGCTTTGAAATGAAAAGTTTCACGCTTAAAAAATATATTACGAATTACAAAACATTTTTATTTCTATAATAAAGTGTAAGTATCATGATTATACATGTTAAATTTAAAGTCTCTCTGATAACATAAACAATACTTATAAAACATTTCTTAGTAACATCGGCTAAACGAACGCCACAAAAGTATTCGAACGACTAAATAACAGTATACATTTTAAACAAATTACAGTGTTTGAATATTTTGTCGGACCACCGTGAGCACTTATTACGGCTTGCTAACATCGTTGCATGCTGTCAACCAAATTTTGAGTAATAGTGTATAATATTCCAGTATGTTCCAATATATTCCAGTATAATCCAGTATAATCTAGTGTATTCTATTGTATTTTAGTGTATTCAAGTATATAGTCTCACATAAATTTTCAGTATATATATAATTGACAGATCTACAAAACATATTTTTAAAATTTTCAATATAGGTCCACACACACACATAAATTTTCTCTGCATTTCTGAACAATTGCAATTTTTCAAAATTTCATTTTCACGTCATGTAATAAACTAATTATTCTAACTTCTCAAAAAAATCCGAGTCGTATGGTCCAATATTTAAAAAGTGATCGTTCGTTTAGAAGTGTGCGAAATTTAAGAAAACATAGGATTAAAGCAATTGGAGACATAAGAAATTGACAATCTGAGAAAATAAATTTTGACAAAACATTTCGAAGTGCTTGGCACGTCATTCTAGCGCAAGCGGTTATTAAAAGAGTTATTCGCGTGTGAAATTCTGAATTTTAACCTACGCTGTAAATGTCTCGGAGCAATGTCAGTAAAATAATGTCGTCCGATTTTATTAATTAGATAGGTACAACTTATTGTTGCCTTGGAGGACTTTGACTGTATCGCCATAATCTCGATCAAATTACTGCAAAATTGTTAAACGCAGATGGTCCGGTGAGGGCAAGAAGAGAAGGGGAACACATTAATTACTTAGCGATAACAAGCTCTCGCAGTCAACTTTTTCCGAGTCGCTCGAAAATCTCGCAACTTGTACATTTAAGTCGGCTTTAAGCAACGGACGGAAATGTCGACCGAGTCACATTAATTCCGGCAAGACGGGGGTGGGGGGTAGAAAAAGTGAAGGGGAGTAAAGGTCCCATCTAATCGGGGCTTAAACGTTTTTCATTGAAGGATCCGTGAAAGCGATCGTGCCACGGGGTAACTTCACCCTATCGATCCCCGGTCCCCGCAGCCATTCTCTGTTTTTTCCCTTTCTCGTTTCAACTTTCTTGGAAATGAAGAGGCAAAAAGGTGAACAACCAAAGTGGACGGGGGAGGGGAGAAGGGGAGTGCCGTGGTAAAAAGTAAGAAAAGGTTGCATAGAACGAAAAAGGGTAAGGAGGATGAGTGATTTATCGAGATCGAGCGGTGAAAATTTCGTATTCAGCGAATACGCGGTTTAATCGGTGGATCAGTTGCCGTAACTCATCATTTTTCACTGTTCTCCGTGACTTTCGTTCTTGCGTCCCGCGCCTTTCCTGTCCTGTCTTTTCTACAGACCACTCTTTTGCTTGTGAGCCATCAGGAACGACGGGTTATCGCGGCCGTTGTCTGTCACCTGGACAACCGAATGGACGTGTGAAAGGAGAGGAATTTAAGGCGCGATTCAATGAACCTCGATCAAAACGAACCCTCACGCGCGGATGCCGCGGAAAGCTCTATTAACTGCGGACAGCTTCGCGTTTAATATGCTAGCGATCAAAGAAATCTGCTGCTTGAGACATACGGCGGTGAATCCAAACAATATATCAAGACATTTTTCAGTTCTCGTCAGATTATCGATATTTAAACTGCGATAATTTCGCAAAAAAATATTTTTCCCTGGGGTGAGAAACTGAAAACATTTCTAACTCCCGCGCATTCTACCTGCTGAAAAGTCTGCAAAAATATTGGACAATTTTTTCGGTGATTAATACAGCGGTAGTCAGTAATAGATTATTTTGTGTTCACATTTGTAATTGATTACAAAAAGTAATCATTAATCAATTAATCGTTACTAGAATAAATCAGTAACCATGATTACATTTGATAGTCTGTGATCATCAATCAGTAATCTGTGGAATTATTATTATTCTGCGAAATGAATTATTAAGTCAACAAAAATTAACATTGCAAGTAATTATACATACAGTGACTCCCACTAATATTCGGACACTCTTAAAAAGACGATAGCTTTTTTAATATTGTACTATACGATTTGAACTTTTTTTGGGAAGCTAGGGCAATTAGTTTGCTACAGGATGTGAAAAAAAAATTTTTCAGAAATTGCAATTGTCCGGAATTGTAGAAAAAATATTAAAAGTTGCATTTTACGTGGACCTATATTGAAAATTTTAAAAATACGTTTTGTAGATCTGTGTCAATTATATGTACTGTGAAAGTTTCATCGAAATCGGTTGATGCGGCAAAAAACGACAGGCATTGAATGATGTCAGAATCCTTAGATTTACTGCAGTTATAGGCCGAAAATCGTGAAAATCTGCAATTTTTGCCATCTTTAAACGTTTGTAGCTCATTGCAACGTCAACCGATTTTGACGAAATTTTCAGAATATGTTTAATTGACACAGATCTACAAAACGTATTTTTTAAATTTTCAATATAGGCCCACATAAAAAAGTTATAAAATGCAACTTTTAGTATCTTTTCTACAATTCCGATGAATCGCAATTTTTGAAAAAACTTTTTTCACATTCTGTAGCAAACTAATTGCTCTAGCTTCCCCAAAAAAGTTCAAATCATTATCGTAAAAAGTTATCGTCTTTTTAAGAGTGTCCGAATATTAGTGGGAGTCACTGTATATTGATTGATCGTCTCTTCTTAGAACCACTTGCTAAATGATTACTGATTACTTGGTAATCGTAATTATTAATCACGAACACGATTTCACGTTAGTTATAATCATTAATAAAATTATTTTTTGCCTATGTTTGGATGAATTTGATGAACGTGATGAACGAACATGATGTGTTTTTAGCTGTAACAATATTCTTCTTCACATTTTACAGAAGAGAATACGTTGCATTTAATAAAATATTATAACTATACATACTTATATTCGCGACCAGTGCTCTAGATTAAGACTTGTTTCTACTCTACCTTCCCCTGCTACGAGGCCCGGTCACATGACGCGTTTCGTTGCTGTTGTGCATGTGTCCGGTACTGGCAGGGAGAGGGTAACTTTTGTCCCTCAATTCGTGCTCCCTCATCTGGCGACCTGGTAACGACCGTGTTAAGCGATATTCTCGTTAAACATGTATTTTCAATTATATTTTTCTCCACCGGAAAGAATTATTCTTTCTTTCCACGTGTTCCTTTGTAATTGTGATAGTACGGCATTCGTTAAAATTTTACCATTGGTGTAATTCTTTTAAAGAGATTCTCTCCTCAACGAAAATTGTAATTCTCTAAGTCTAGAAAATTATAAAATGTATTCTATAATAAGCCATTCAACTATATTTTGCCACGGTCGCATATTTTCTACTTTAAAAACGTATCTTTCGAAATATAAAAAGAATTATATCAATCAGCCTAATAGTTCACCCTTCAATCACTCACAAATATTGATTATCTTTTAGTGCCAAAAAACGTATACGTATGAGCCCTGAGAGGATGAAAGTACTCTATGGAAATTGGCACTCCTACAGCTGGAAAACTATTAAAAATAAAAATATCGTCGGCAAAATTAGAAGATTATTAAAAATTAACTATTAGAAGATTAAGAAAAATTTAGGATAACCGCTGCCCTCATAATGAAATATTAACTCATGTATAAAATGAAATACCTCTCGTGAAACATACCAATTAATGAACGAACGTTCAAACAAATAATAATTTAATAAGTCAAATACACGTTTATTTTATGTAACACGAAGAAAGATATAAACGTCGAAGTAATGCCATTGTTCCCGTATAATGATTGCGATTGAAACGGTTACAAACGCTTTCCGGGAAGCAAACAAATATTACGTACGCGCCTCCAGCTTTTGCGCGTTACATCGAAATCCAAACGATTTTATTGGTTTACAAAAGTTTGAAGCAACTCTTAATTAATTGCATAATTAACTGGGGCCGGTGGCGCACGAGCGGATAACTAATTAATTTCGAAATGATTACAACAAGAGGTCCGATTGCGGCGGATTACGTTTCACCGTCGATGCACCGTCGCGGCGCGGCGCGGCGTCTGCAACGGTGCATCGACGATGCGTTTTCCTATCGTGGAAGTTCTATCAAGGGTGGCGACAACCCTCTTCTTCATGACCGAAAAATTTTACCCAATTTTACACGACCGGTTTTATAAAAAACGAAATACAAAGTTAGATATACTTAAACCGAACGTTTTCTTTATTATTTTATTACTTCTTTATTGGGACCCGTAATGAAAATTTAAAATATGCGTTTTGAAGATCTATATTAGTCATACACATGCTGAAAATTTCATCCAAAGCGGGCTCCACTGTTTTCTTCGCAATTCCGAGCAATTTCAAAATAAATTTCTCCCCACATTATCTAGTAAACTAATTCTAACATCTAAAGAAAAATCAAGTGGTTTGTGGAATTTTAAAACAGTTATATATAATATTATAATTAATTATATATTAATTAAAAATGTTATATAATATTATATAATTGATCAAATCGATCGGGAATGAGTTAAACATCGAGGATCTGGTTAAAGATATTTTATCAGGATCATAAAAAAATTTCCAGCTCGAAACCCCCAAATGGGTACACGGTTATGACCGGATGGGTTAACACGGGAATTGAAATATTCGTAACACAATAAAAAGGTCTCCCTCAGGGATCCCTTTATTATCAATGATTGATGAAAAATCGTGAATCGTTGAATTTCCACGGACTCGAAGGATTATTTCGGTTTGGTGAGGACACTGATATATTATATTGTGGTTTATTGCTTGGCGGTTATAGGAGGGTGCGTACCGGCTCGGAGATGGATCGACATCCGAAGGGGTGGTAACTAGCGCACGTCAAAGCTAATAGAATGATCTATGCGTCTCGCTATCGTTTGATTGAAATCCACGTCGAGTCGACTGATGGTGCGTGATCCCCAATGGATCCGAACGGTTCTGTGAATGCCGCGCGCGCGGAAGAGAAAATGATGACATTTTGAAAAGGGCGCAACCATGCATCGGCTCACGTGATCTCCACCATGAACTTAAGATCGCATCTAATGGGATTTACGTGCTTCAAATTTGCCCGCGACGCTCTATGAATTTTAAAGCGGAACACATTCTTGTTTGATCCCGGAAATTATCCTGCCGTTCACATTAGTTGTTTTGTTAGTCAAACGCCAATAAATCCTCCTTCGATCAATTTAATATTTGAGGATACTGATCGAACGATACTATTCAACTTTTACATAAAGGAACCATTTTTCTCATTCTTTTAACGTTAGGGCTACTGAGTACACTTTTTCAGATATTGTGTTGTACTAATCTTCACCTACTAGAAATATTAAAAGAAAAAAGTTTGTCTTTGTTTCATTTCTATAGTCGAAGTCACTTATTTTAAAATAAATTTTTTAGAACACCGGTTAACACAAAACAAGTTCTACAAACAACCAAATAAAAAATAAAAAACGTTTTGCTTTTGAAATTTCACTGAATTTCACTGAATTGAATAAACTACTATTTAGAGTCTCACTAGACATGTACACGTGACGTAAATTATAAAACACATTTACAAATTGTCAAATGGATTCACAATCGTCTTACACTCGCAATTAAAATTTCTAAAACGTTAAGTGCACGATGTGTGTCGTTGACATTCACAAATAAATTATACAACTCTGGTGACAAGTATTCATAATGTGTAAAAATAATGACTGAAAAAATAATTTCACGAGAAAATACTCGGTCACCAAAGGAACAGAATAAACATTCGTCGTCGCGTTGAATAACTAGAAAATGGCCGGTTCGTAAATTCATTAAAGAACACGCACCGCGTCATTGCGCATTCATGGAGGTGGAATATAAAATTTATTTCGATCGTGGTCATGCTTCGTGGCGAAATTCACGTTTGCACGTACACGCGACCGAATAAAAGAGTCTCGGGGGCGCAGCATTTGTCATCAATGAAAATGCAGCGTTACCTCGAAATCTATGCATTACAGTCCCTTCCGTCGAACGTGTGTCTGATATATTCACGGGCAATAATCATTCCGCTTGAACATTCCGGCAGCTGAAACGTCATTTAATTAATTCAATAATATAAATTATTCGGGGCGAACGGCACTTTGCAAATAAATTGTGTTACGAAACATTTTTCATGAAATATTCTTAATCTGCTTTATACATATCATCCTCGACAGATTTGTAATTTATTTCAATACAAACATTCGATAAATTATACTTAAAGCTGTAGTTTAATATATTACAATTCCGGTGAGATAAATTGCTCTCGTATAAATAAATTTCAATTTTTTGATTGCCGTTGAAAAAATAAAAGTAATTCAAACCTCGGTAATTTATTATTGGAAATTAATAAATGTAGGAACAAATTGCTACATTTTTAATACCTTTAATATCATTCGTGTGCTCGTGTATAAATTTTCTTTTGCTTATTTTTGAATCCACTTTTAACCATGATTTTTTTATGGATTAATCCAAAAATATTGTATGTATAAAAGCTTGATATATTAATTAATTTTATATAATTGTAGATCTGCAGCCGATTTATATGCATCTGTTCAAATATTCATACAATGATCTTTTTATATAATACATTAATCCAAAAATATTTTATGCAGTCTTTGCGCATCTGCTCAAGTATTCAGAATGTGTTCGGAGCTCTTGAATTTCTCAAAAATATTAGAAACTTCTGAATATATGGTTTTTTAATACGTTAAAACGTTACAGCGGACCTCCGTTAATAAATGAGGACGAATGGTGGACGATAAAGTTCTTAGTAGCCAAAGCATTAGTTTCTTTTACTGCTGGTTCCGTTTTTACGATAAAAGTATCGGCCACCAATGGCTCCACTGCCAACCGGGCCTGGTTAAACCTCTGAACCGGCAAAGGGTTGAAAGTTTCGACATGGGGATTTAATGGGATCCGAGATTAGAGGGAATTGCTCGATTATCGTTACATTTTATATCTCGGACTGCATTTCGCGGTCGTACCCTACAAGACCGCTATAGTCGAAACAATGGACCGTGTTTTGTTACTTGCAGCACTTATTGTTAAACGTGGTCTTAAGTAAGACGCATCGCTGAAGTCTCTAGATGCTTTCCGTTGTCGTAACAATTAACCCTAAACCCTATACGAACGTAGTTCTAAGCTAGGTGAAATGCTACCTTCGAGAGTAACAATTGTACTCTGAGAAACAATAATTATTTAAACGGAGAAATTTGTCGAAACATCGAAACACATCGTTGATCTCGACTGTGTTCTATTATTACTTCGTCGCAGAGTACTTGCATCCTTAACCGAAACTTTAGAATCACTTGTCGATTTGTGATTAAATTATTACGTATCACGCGACGTATTTTATTCTAATCTGAAACTAATATTTTTAGAAGATTTTTAGTTTCTGAAACTCGTAGCTCATACCTATGAATTAATTGTGTTTAAGTATGTTTACTTCATAAACGTGTCTACATTTCCAGCAATGCACAGTGTGATTCTAAACTCTGAGGTTCGTAATTCTCTGTGGCGTATGAAATTTTCAAAAGCAAAACATGTTTTAAACCTCATGAGGATTATACGAGGATATCTGCATCCTTTTGAATTCTTGCATACCATTTATTTTTTACATATTTTTTAATCGAGTTCTCATTGATCCACGTTGATCTTTTTGTGGAACCTAATAATATATGTATATTGTATATGTATTGTGGAACCTAATATACCTAATATATAAGTAGCTAATGATGTAAGCTAGTTACTAGAAAAGCAAAGTTTAGATGGAACGTTTGTAACATTGGATCGAAATGGACTCCTGCCATTTGAGAGTTAATCAAAAGTGTTAGTTGTTAGTGTTGCGAGAATGACTTCAAATAAAATTGAAGGAATATATGAAACATTTGAATTTCTCGAGAATTAATAATTTGTTGTTCATTGAACTCATTCAATAATGTGCCACATGGCACAATGAAAAACAAGAACTTCTAAAATAATTTTCAAATATACTGTTTTTCGATACTTGTTCTGAAATAAGTTGACTAAATGAATCACACGAAAGTAAGGAATGTATCACTAATAGTAGTCTTAATAGTAGGAAGTACCAACAGGTAGAAAGAAAAAACTGATTACTAGACGACTGAAAATTGTTATTGCAAGACATAGAGGGGGGGCTAAATAATCTTTCTTCCTTTAATTATTTTATTTAGCTGAAACTACAAGTTGATGTCTACGCTTTAATTTTACGTCCCAATTTTTGTCATGAATGCATCAAATCTGGAGTTCGTACCACCATCACTATCATAAACAGAGACAGGCATGATCAGTGATTTCTCGAAACAGTTGGTGAAATAATACAGAGAATGTGCTCGAGTTTACAAACATCCACAGCCCTGTATGCATGCAAAACTTAAATACAGAACAGTCGTCAGATCTCTACAAAAATGTCGGAACAAGGCCTCCAAAACGACACTCTAGATCAGAAGACCCCCTTAGCGGCGCGTGGAGAGGAGCAAACAGAGGTATCGAGGAAAAAGGAGGAGCCCTTAAAAACCGGAGACACGATTTATTATTGTGTCTCCGCGTTTAAATCCGACTGAACAAGTGACACCGAGTCCGCGGCAAGAAACGAGCCGTTGGAGCGGGGCTTGGGAAAAATGTGGGGTGCGCGCCGAGGGGAGTGACACTTTGAAAAATACTTTCGTCCTCGCCCCCTTCTCTGCCTCACCCCCTATTCCAGCTCCCACGCGTAAACATATCGGAGTAAGCCGCGGAACGAGCTCACGCGTGTGCCGGTTCTGCCCCTCGTTTATTAGTACTAATTACCGCGGGGGCATAATTCTCCTCGGATTCTCTATTCCCGCGCCACCCCCTCGCAAGGGGTGAACCACCCTTCCAGCGGCGACTCTCGACCAGGCAAGCAGTCAAGCTCTACGCATTTCTGAATCGGTGCCGGCATTACAATTAATTAACGGGGCCTCGCGAGCGGTAGCTGCATTAAGGGTGCGCTGCTCTGGCGCACAGTCAACCAACGAGAGACAGAGAGAGAGGCTCATGCCACACCGTGCAAATCGCAGAAATTCACGGATGACGGAGAAAAACTCCGGAGACACGGCGATGAAGAGAGAGAGAGCAGGAAAGTCTTTCTTTAACGACGCAGCTACCGTTCCCCTGTGGTTTCCCGGGTTTACGATCGCACCCGGTGCTAGACCGCCACCGGGTCAGCTTATGCTTTACGATTGACCCCCTTGCCTGCTCTCCTTATAAAATGAATATACGCCTATTCGCGGTTAGAAAACTCCCGGCGAAGTGAGAGGAAAACGACCCGGAGAATTGCCGTTTATTCCACTCTCTCTCTCTGTTGGGTTGTTATAGGTGTCGTTTGCAAATATACGATTCCGTTTCAACGACGATTCGTATGAACGTACCGTTTTCTACGCTCTTTTCAGTGTCCCCTTCTTTGGCTCGACACTTTGCTTATAGTTTCGGGTTTATTGTACTGTCAATCAGTGCGCAGAGTCGCCAGATCAGGAGAACAGTATAGCCAGAATCGACCAAAACTGGTCGATTTTTCCTCTCCTTATCCCATTATCCCATAGGGAAGATTATTGCAAATATTGACATTATTTTGGTATGCACGATAAGATACACCTACTTTATATGCATGTAAAATTTAAAAGAGATTGATACAGTTTTGAGAAATCATGGAAGCCGATTCATAAAACATTGTTTCGAGAAAAAAGGATATAAAGTTGCATTTTTCAAACGCCTAAATTACATTAATTTTACTAATTCAATTTTTCGGAAATGAAACAGGAGAATACCCCCTCTCAAGCCCACTTGCCATGCTCCGTCGTCTTCGAGCCTGGTTCAGCGTTTTCGTCTTTTTGCGATTTTACTTCGCGTACAAGTATGAATATGTATTACGGAACAGCCCGTCGCGTCGCCGGCCTGCGAGATACACGACCAGCGTAAATGTTCCTTTCGGGTTTACCGTTTTCTTAGTCGGCACTAGCACGAGATTGAATTACCGGATACGCGCCGACTGAAAGAGTCACTCGGGAAGTTTTAACGCCATGAGCACCCATGTGAAACTTGATTTTCGAACGGGCTCGCGAAGAGTCAGTTTTAACACTAGGTTTGCGAAGCACTAAAGGTGACTATTTTACAGTATTTTAGAAAAATAAGAAAAATGTATCTATTCAAATTTTTAGCCTATTGTTTAATAGTACACGCCCAAAGAAATGCATTTGTTGAATAGCTCATAGTAACTTTAACTAATTACTAGATTGCGGATCATTATGCATTTATAGCAAAATTGAGAAGATGAAATTCAGAATTGTTGAAAAATTTTAATAATTGAAGATGTCAATATTTCTTTCTCCGGATCTTTCTTGCATATAGATCCGCAGTCTACTAATTACAATGAAATTTTCAGAATTAACCTAACTCTTAAAAAAATCTCAAGTCGTTTAGTTCAATTATAAACACTAGAATTCTATTGTAAAAAGTAATTCTAAAAACTTATTCTATTGTAAAGAGTATCCGAAGATTAGCCACTATAGGATATGAACACATGAGACTATTACATCACATAAGATATTAACTATGAATCAATCATCCAATCAATTTTTATATTTTATGGAAACCTTTTCTTAAAGTAGACAATAAGAAGCAGAAGTTAATGAACTTAATGGAAAGCACACTGCACTTGTGCAAAAATTCTATATTTAATAACTAAACACTTATACTCAATTGGGAAATAGTAAACAAGATAGTTTTTGATAAAAAAACAAGTAAAAATAATTTGTACAGAGTAATTCTGAATAGATAGGGATGTCTTTGATGTTGAATTCGGGCCACAAATACGAAAGAAAGTTCACTTAAATGTACTCTAGATATGACCTTGTTCCAATAATTCTCTTAATAAACTAGAACTGTTTGGAAGCAACGCTTGATATCTTATGCACGACCGTGCTGGCTATTATGTAAGCGCTATTTTGTAATACTTTCGTAGTAGTCCAGTAAGTTTGTCGATTATTATACGATTCAAGTCTGCGATAAGACCGTTCAGAGTTTAAAGACTTATATTCGAGTCTGATTAAATGAAAATAAGCAGCGACTGAAAAAAAGAAAATGAAAGAAAATAATATCGGTATTTGCCTAATAAAATGCACTAAAATGAATTGCCTAAGTTAAACACAAAATTTCGATAAACAATTCAAGATGCGGTGATGATGATCATGTGTGAGGAAGGATGAAGTGCAAGGCTATACGTGTCATATGCATTAGCATCGTTCTCATTATCATATACGCCTTATGTACGTGACCTCAACCTTGACACTCTAAATACCTAATCCGTCCTTCTGGAGATTCACAGTGCAAATGGCTACATTTGTCCACACCGTCAGCACCGTCCATCTTTCAAGACTTTTCCTTTTCTGAAGTAGAATAGTTGTCTTTTCTTACTTTACTTGAGATTCACATTCCTTGTACACGAAATAGTGTACCATTTTATCTAGCCATTATGTCCCTGCCTAATCAGAATTGTAATACCAAAACCAATAGTAATAGGTGTTTTGTTTATTTATGAGTAGACTACGGCTTTTATGTATTTATGATAAAAATGAGTGCATAGCTGCTATTTAAAATAATATATTAATATTCTTAAAATCTTTTAATCTTTTCACTATTATTTTCACTACTTCACTTTAAAAAAAGTTATTCTGATGTAAGGGCTGTTTGTACAATCACGTGAGTCACTGTGCTCATATATTTATGAAAATTGTTCTTATCTTTATGGACTGGATCTACCACGATAATTATGCCAGCATAATATAAGAAAGCTTAGATAAAAAATGCATTAAACTGTACGACACGTTTACTCGATTAAAATCTATAAAATGTTTCTTTATTTTCTCGAAACATTACATTATGATTGAAACCTTCACTAGATTCAAATAATCGATCCGAACGTCACCAGCATCTGTTAGCCAGAACACAGATAAAAATAGTGGTCCGATAATAACGATCCCGGAGCAAATAATGTGATACTATTCGACGCTAATACTAGGTTTTACCGACTTTCCTGAAGTCGCGGATACTCGTCGCTGCCGACCGCCAAACAGTTGGCACCTCTCCTCTGTAGCACCGACACCTGGTAATACTTCTCACCTTACTTTCCTTCGATCCCGAAATTATCAGTGTAGTATTTTACGATAACTCGAGGATCGTGTGACCCAATAGTACAAATAGATCCCTTGGAATGTAGGGCACATTACTGTCAACTCTGGGGATCATGGAATTCGATACGAAGGATTCTTTGGGTGAAATCCGATAGGACAGATGTCCAGGCTCCTGAAACCTAAAATTATATGGTGTTAAAATCGCTCCACTGATGAATCATTCTGGGCTTTCAAAGGCTTCACGATGAATGCTGACTTGTATACTATTCCTTCAGAGATCAGACAACACCGAAGACCCCACGTACTTTTCCAAAGATCAGATAACACAAAAACTCAAAAATATTTTCCAGTTATACTATTATATGTATAGAAAGAAGTTGTTTAGAATTATGACCTTGACAACATATTTCAATTTTATCAAAATCCAAGAGGGAGTAACGTTTCGACAAGTTGACCTCAAACTTTTCCAACTTTCAATAGAATTAAGCAACTTTTGAGAACTGAATTCGCAGGAAAAAATTCTGAAATATTACAGATATGTGATACTAATCAATATTTGAGGTTGGAATTGCAAGGAAGCTTGAAAACATAAGCGTGAGATTACAGCTTGAGCAATTTCAGAGTTTTTCGAAAAACTTTTTCGAACAACCTTCTATCTTTGTACATCGAAAAAGTTGGAACTTCTACAAATTGTGGAGATAATTTATGTCAACAGCGGCGAGCTTGGGCAGAAGAAAGCTTGCTTTTTCTTGCAACGACGTTCATGTTTATGGCTCGGGTATTATACATTTTGCTGAACTTTTGTTATTTTCTTCTCGGTCTTGTTTCAAGGAACTGTGTCACCGAAAAAGCTTTGAACTTTTCCGGGCCGGCGGTATTATGCACCCATGAATATTCATCGTTTCATCAAACTTGACGCTTGACACCTGGCGATTGACCGTTATCTATTACTCTCTTTTCCCCAGCAAGAGTAGAGAAAAAGTAGGGAAAGAGAAGGAAGTCGTACGTGTAGGTTCAGTTTCGGCCATAGCGATTCCGTTCGATATCGTAAAAAAGCATGGAACTGCCTTGCATTCAATCCACGCGCAACACCTCGCTTTTTAGTGCAGTGTATCGCGTGCATTTTTACGCCGGGAACAGCTGTTTTTGAGACTGGATCGTTCGGGCGAGCCTCCTGGTGCATTTATTTCCGGCTAAACGATCGTGCATTCTACATTTACTTGGTCTCGATGGCCACCGTTAGTCATAAAAGTATCCCACCACTCCATGAAATCGGCAGACTTCATTGATCCGCTTCGAACAAATGTTGCTGATGCTCCGGGCCGGTGTTTTTAACCCCCTCGGTACTGACGGTGCACGCATATGCGTTTTATGATACCTTGACAAACGAATAACATGGACACTATGATTTTTAATCAAGCAAATCTGTCCCAAATAAAATTTTATTGAGACAGATGTATTTATTTCCTGAAAACTGTAAATAAACGTGTAAGATTGAATATTTTAGCTTTTAATTGACTTATATTATAATTGGTCACTACATTCAGTAACTTATTTAATTAATATATAACTTTTAGATAACAGTTTCCAGGCCGTTCATATTTTGTAGTCGCAACGTACTTGTGAATACAATGCTTTTCTTATTTTTGACCTTGTATGACCTTGGAAGTCATCGTGTTACATATGAGTGAATTCTTCTTGACCCACGTTTTCACGTGACATTGAAAAATATATAGCATTCCATTTAAACCGAAGGTCACCTTTGTTTCTTGAAAATAATGTAGATATAAAAAATTAGACTTTGAAATAAAGTTTATTTCAATCTGAATCTATGTGATTGTCATGTAATATACAGGAGATTTCTATAAAGTAACCGATGAAGTTTTCGTCGAAATGTCCTGAACCCCTGTTCCGAAGAGAACATCTTCTAATGCATACGTCGGCGTTCTAAGCGGGCCTAGCTGAACTCAAGGTCAATTTAATTTTTTTAGATGCAACCCTACATTATTTGCCCTGTAGTCCGATGTCTTGTGTGACGAGTTCGTTAATCACAGCACAATGTAGTCCAAGGTCATGCTAGGTCACACGGATCGAAAGCTTCAGCTACTATGTTTAAGGAAAATAACGCGTTTGTTAAGGACTGAACTGAATTCCTGAATGGGAATGTACCGTCTGTCTCCAGTCTCTAGTTGATACTGAACTGCCCGATGCAAAATCTCTTACCAACTACCCCTACGCTCAGGTCTACTGACCGCCCCTTGGGGTCCTCCCCAAGTGTAGGGTGCTTAATTTTCTACCTGACCTTCGGCACTGGGACTTTACGGTACGGTCTCTTGTACCTGGGAGGCTAAATTGAATGAATAAGTTAAGAAACCTTCTAATTGTGTTCGTTACTATGTGGCCACATGTTGGCTGCAGATCGGTCTACTAAAGAAATGGCAATGGCTCGATGCTAAATCGGATTTACTGAAAAACTCCCAGATGGTCGACCGTACCATAAAGTCATCCTTAGGTTCCTCGCCTTAACAGCGTTTATTAATGCGTTATTACATAAAATGCTGAAAACGATTGTACCTCGTTTGTCTGCAAAGATCAATCCTGTCCGAGAAACTATCCACAGTTCTGATAATAATTCGCGGGGAACGGCACGCAGAGGTCTTCGCATCGATTCTCGTGTCCGCGATAAACTATTTTGTCGGAATTCGAGTTCGGAACTCGGCGGCTGGTTTGGTCAACTATACTGATGGTTATCTGCCCGCTATTTACTTAGTCAACAACAATGACCAATGTTGATTATCCGTTGGAACGTCTGATCATTTTACGATCCGATACCAGCGGGACGTACCGTTCAAATTGCTATTTACACGACAATAATGGGCAAGGGAGCACTGGCGAACCAGAAACTTCGATAGTAATATTCAATATTACGTTAATAGCATATTAATAAGAGGGAATGCTGCTCTCCCTTAACGAGGTCCGGACAGTATATTCAACATTAAACATTTGATGGTTACCCTCGTCCTCGTAAATTTTCCGGTTTGACAAGTCTTTCCAGTCTTTTAACGAGCTCGTGTTGAACGCTTCGATGCCGTTGGCGAATAAATTTTCCGGGGTAGGACTTTCTTTTTCAAACGGGACCCGCTTTCTCTTCTTTTTCCGCCGTGCAATAAAAAAGGGGGAGAGGAGAAGAGCGGGGCCGAAAGAAGAACAGTTCAACCCTTTTCGCGTCGCGTAAATAACGTTACAGATCGTAAAGAGAAACCGGAACGGCGTGGGGGGGGGGGGGGAAATAACTTCGAACTTTTTTTTCATACCTGCTCGTAACGATGTTTCGATGAGAAATATTAGAAGAACGGACCGTAACTCGGTTATGAAATTACGATGAAACGGGGAGGGTAGGGGGTAGTAGCTTGTCCGGCGGTCAAAGTTTAACTTCATTGTAAAATCTTTTTACCAGTGGTCTCGTAACTTTTTGTTGTGCTGCCGCAGATTGGAACGCTGGAACATTTTATACAGTTAATATCTGCGGTATAAAGTGTTCCATAATGTATGCTAATTATTAGACTGTGGATTTTATGCAAAATTTGTCCAAGTCAGAACAAAATGATATTTAAGAGGTTAGATAAAATGATATTTTCTGTTTGAACGACCTTAAACAATCGAAAATAATGTAACAATATCATTATGTCGTTCTAGTGTCTTCTCAATTTTGTATTTGACTTATTCATTTTAGTGTCACATATACAAACATAGTATCAAAAATATACAAATAGTTAAATTATTTACTAAGTAATTGATATTTTTGGTATTGATATTGATAATTGATATTTTTTCTAGAAATATTGTTAAGTAAACAAAGTCTTCGACATTCTGTTGGGTAAGAATATCGTGTAATGTTTGAAAGCAAACTTTATGTAAAGTATGGAAAAGAGAATAAATTATTATTATTACCATACTCTGTGGCAGTGTTGCCTTGCCGGTAAAAAAAGCGTCAAGTGCCTATAGTGCACTTTGTTCTCTTCCATATTTAAGAGGTTAGAATAATGACGAAAATCAATATACCCTATCTAGGGGTGTGCGAGTACTCGAAATTTCGGATTCGGGAAATTTGTTCGGGATTGGTATTAATCGGGTCGGATCGAGTCGGGGTCCCGAAAGTGTGCAATATTCGGGTACTCGAAGTTAAATTTAGGACAAGGCTGCGATCAAAGCTATACGTATATAAAATAGAAAAGTATGTATGTGTGTGTGTATGTATGAGCCTATCGATCTGATTCGGTGGGTCTGTCGCACAAGTTGTCGGATCGCAGTGGTTGTAAATAATCGGCCGGTTCGGAGCTGATTCGTGCGCGTTTTTTGTCTGCTATAACAACCTTTTCAGGTATACCACCAGTGGCTGGTGGCCGCCCGGAGGGCCGATAAATAACTCTGTGCATATTAAGATGTCCAATCATCGGTTTTAATAATATTTCGATTTGTAGTAAACACCGTTTACTAAACGCTGATTTAATCGGAAAAATGCCCCAACTTTAACTTCGAGTACCCGAATATTGCAAACTTTCGGGACCGCGACTCGACCCGACCCGGTTACCATTTCGGGTACCCGAAGCTTCGGGACCCGCACACCTCTAACTGATAATTTTCTTAAAGATGAAATATCACCTTTCAGAACCTGTTCACCAGACATTTGTTTTCAATCCTGATATATTCAGACGTGGCCGCCTACCGAAAATCGACACGAACTTGCCGGACAACCTAATAAAAGGGAGATTGCAATGTGTTCACCGGTCTAACACGGATTGTTTGTTTGTTCGCAGATCCTCGAGAAGGAGGCATCGTCGCCGCAAGCTCCCAGAGGTCAGGCCCGACTTCGGCGACAATTCCGACGAGGTGGTGTCGTTGCACGACCGACGGCTCCGATCAATCGAGTTTTACGAAGTGGAGCACAAGGCGAAGTATCTGGCGAACAAGCGCGGAACGATGAGACACGGTTTCTCGAGCAGGACTAGAAGAGCCGCCACAGCCCGGAAGGAGCGTGTCTGGGATCACGGCGTGATACCGTACGAGATCGATGGCAATTTTTCCGGGGCGCATAAAGCGCTGTTCAAACAAGCCATGAGGCACTGGGAGAATTTCACTTGCGTGAAATTCGTCGAGAGGGTCCCCGCGGAGCATCCTAATTATATACTGTTCACGGAGAGGCCGTGCGGGTGAGTTTGCCAACGCGTGGCTGTAAATTTGGCCCCGGACGCGAGGGGAGGAAATGTACATGGAAGATAGAAACTAATGGGAACTGGCACTCGCTGGAGATGATCTATCAATTGAACGAAACCCTCCCTTGTTTGCCGATGTCGCGACTTCGGTGCGAAAACCGTAGAACTTGACGCTTTCGCGATTTTTCTTTCAATTTAGTTGATAAAACTAGAACTGTACAATCAAAGTTTATCGCGACGGTTACTTCGTTTATTCGTCCTAGGTCTTACGAATACTAATAAAATTTGATTCACCTGCCGTATTGAAACATCAATTTATTTTTAAAGATGAACCAAGAATGTGTCATCTACATATCGCCAACGTGTTAACCCGTTAGATAAGCAACGTAGATGTTTTTAACTGATTTCACTAGAATTGGTAAAATAATTATTTCAAATTAGTACCAATCAAGGAACTGTCTTTTGAAGTACATTTTAAATAAAACACTTAAGCTAATAAGAAATTGCCGAGAATAAAAGTTCGGGATGAAAGTGTTGACACAAAAACGACGAGACTCGTCAAAATGACAAATTGTAAAGATACATTTATGGATAATTATTCAATAACTTAATTTTTTATGATATATACTACGATATGCTATGATAAACAGTCTTTAAAAAGTATTTTACTTTTGCATCAAAAGTAGTTTACCGTTAAATTAATTGTTTGTTAGTAAAATTCTTGAGAAAGCGTGTGCGTATGCAATATGGAACCTACCCAAACATTCAGAATCAAATTTTATTAGTTATTATTAGACTGCGGATATTATGCATTTATGACAAAAATGGGTACGTACAATTTAAAACAGTGGACATGTAAAAAATATTTAAGTACATCAATGTGTTCGTTTCAGCTTAATAGAATAATTAAAACAAGAATACAATTTTTATTTGACTTCTCTGTTCTGCAATCAATGCAAAAATTTTTTATTTTGCATAAAGATCCGCAGTCTAGTTATTATACTAAAAATTTATGTAGATGAGGGTGATAGGAATGGTTATTTAACGAGGATAACCGCGAAAGTTCAATCGGACATATTTCTAGTAACAAATATTAGTAATGTTTATGTATGATGCTTCGCCAGCTGGGTTGATTTGGTTCGATATGCACGTGTTCCAGGTGCTGCTCGTTCGTCGGAAAAAGAGGAAACGGGCCGCAAGCTATAAGTATCGGAAAAAATTGCGATAAGTTCGGAATAGTTGTCCACGAATTGGGACACGTCGTTGGCTTTTGGCACGAACATACTAGACCCGATCGAGACCGTCATGTGCAGATTATTCGTGACAACATCATGTCCGGTGAGTGAAATTCTCGATCACTTTTTTACAACTTGTAGAACAAGAGCATGGGAAGAGGATACATGTTCATACGTTAGGCAAACAACCTACTTCATAACCTATTCTTGTAATTATCAAAGGATATTTTTCAACCAATACGATTGCAAATGACTTAGAACTAAAAGACGTCCTGAAATGTATTTGGAGAAAGCAGTTTCTATTTATTTAGTTTCAACAATAAAATATACCAATTAAATTTTGTGTTATACGATAGTAGAGTGCACTGAATCATGAATTTATATATAAAGAAAACTGTATTTACGTAAAATTACATATACGATGGATCCAACAGTATTTGTGCACTGCAGACTCAATGCAGAGCATTCTAGACCCAGGAAACTGGATTCCGATGATCTAGAATTTAGGAGGCTCGATACAGAGTCTCGATTCGATACATATGTTGGGTTTAGCAGATTTAAACGAGTAAACTCTCAAAATCTTAAACTCCCGATATCAATCAAGATCTGCAAATCCTCGACGTCCCTTTGATAATCTCGGACACTATTTGTAAGGCACCTTTGATAGTCTTAGGACTTTCGTGAGAATCAGGATTCTCACAAGTTTCGAAACACCTGGGATCTATAAAGTTTTGCGAACATTTGGAACCCGCACAACTTTCCGAGACAGTGGATCCTACTAGAGTCTTAAATCGTTGTTATCGAGTATTAAGACTCGAACAAATCTCCTTTACCGATTTCATTTCTTGATGGTAGCTCGACTCTTATACTGTATATCAATTAACGGTATCCTACTATGATGACCAAACGACTTTAAATGTTTCTCTCTAAGATTCTATGGTTCTGAAATTTGTTATTCACCTGCTAGTGACTTGGACATCGACTATACTATTAAAAAGTCTTTGACGTCGCTAATGACGATGTTTTGTAGTCTATCTGTATAGACTCTTTCTAGTCGATAGATCTTCATATTCTATTTTCGTAAACAGTAGTATGTATTCATGTATGTATATTACCGTCTATAGACACCTAATCTCTTCTTAAAATGATAATGTAAATTTATTGAAGGATTGCTATACTGTGGTTTTACTTCATGGCAAGGTGCAGAATCATGCATGGAATAATAAAAAGAATTTACACCAACTAGGTTTCCATTAAAGAATTCATTGATTTAGTGTGAAAGCATACATTCATATCAAATACCCTAATAATTTGAGCACCCACCGAGCATGCCATTCGTTCAGCTCCTGTGTAATCTGTACATGTCAGTGCGCAGCAATGCTGCACGGACGATTATTTGACCGAAACACGCATGTATTTCATATTTTATGCGAAGGATGTCCAAATAGGTACGGATGGTAGAGTGTCTATACGTGCATGATGCATCTGGTGGTGTGTATACAGGATCGTTTCAGTGGACCGGACACTCATAGCCAATAAGTCAGCCGTGCTCTTCGACAACGTTAAGTACTATCGATATTTGTTGAACGTGAGGAGGTTCCTAAATGCAGGTTTCTAACCGGAGCCGTTTGTACGTTTGCTTTCACGCCGGCTAGGTTTCCGTTTTAGATTAATGGACCAATTTGCCGAAGGTATCGCGCAAATCTCACCCATCATTAACGATGACAACTAACCGGGGCCGCTGTTCTAATATTTATACTGCTGGATGACAGTGTTTCTGGATACCGTGATCACGGTTCGATTAATGGATACTAATAACAGGGAACGGTAACGAGCTATTTAATTAGCGATCCCGGCCCGATCCAACGCCATCTGTTTGCCCCCCTGAAATTATGCCTTGAGCCGACGACCCCCTCTCTGATGGAACATCACGAACCCGCAAAATTGCATGTGCGGCTGTCGCGGTTCCGTTTAAGGCCTCCGTTTCGGCTATTTCAATAATCCGATAGCGATTGAACATTGAACGGCACACTGCACACAGCGATCTGCCGCCAACGTTCGAGTAATACTCGCGCCGCGCCGCGCCAGGGCTGCACAGCCCCGAAGAACAGTCGGTGCTGCAACAATCGAGAGAGCTACGTTCCTCTGACGTATGTTCCCGTTGTGCAACGGAAACGATCGACACTGTCGAACGCTTTGCCGTTAGAAGTTGGACACTCGACGGAATCGATCGCTTTTGTTTCTTTGCTCTCGACTACACCGCCCTCAGCCAGGAGCCGGAACCTGTTAGTTGACCGAGATCTCTATGATTTAACGTCAAACGGTCGGTTGACACGACCAGCTTGCCTCAGATAATCGAAATCCACTTGGCTCGAACATCCCACATTGGTCCGGAACACGAAATAGTTTTACGTCAGGTTTAGTGCGTAAACCTGACTGTCCTCTATGATCAGAGGTTGTGCGAGAATCGAGACGAGTTCTCGAATATATCGGGATTCCCGAGAATAATCCCGAAAATTGTCGGGAATCCCGATATCAACCCGACATTTTCGGGTTCTCGCACACTTCGATCTATGTCTTATGCTCTAAGTGCAATTTTATCTTGAAAACAAATCTATACTTGTGGGTACAGTCAGGGCCATCCTAACCTCAGGGCTGAATGAGCTGTGGCTCCGGGGCGTCAGCCTTTTGGGGTGGCAATTTTGTATTTTTGTTTCATATTTTTATTTATCAGTAATATATCGACTTTTTCTTGTTCTGAATCTTTTGGAAAACTTCACCGGTCACCCCCCTTCCGCTGAAGAGGGGTATTATTTTAGTAGTCTATGGCTGCCAAATATCTTAGGACGGCCCTGGTATGGTATAGTATAGTATACTATGCTATAAACTACGGATTTTTATGCATTTATGAATGAATTGCCTGGGTGAAATATAAAACAGTGAAAGATGAGAACAATTCAAGAATATTGTAATGTTGTTTTTAATGCACCCCACAATCAATGCAGAATATTTTTATTTTGCATAAACATCCGCAGTTTAACTACAACATAGTATACTATACATATACCATTTTTCTTTCAAGAGCGCTTTCTGAATTTTTTAATTTGTTTTTAAAGTTTCTTATGCTCCAAGTCAAATGCTATGCAGTGTCAAATTAAAAAACCTGAATGTTCTTTAACATTGTACTTCCTAGTGTCTACTAGAAATTAAATGAATCATTTTCGTCATAGGTCAGGAGTACAATTTCAATAAACTCACGGAAGAGGAAGTGAATTCTCTTGGATTACCGTATGATTACGACTCGATCATGCACTATGCGAAGAATACGTTTTCGAGAGGCACGTATTTAGACACAATTCTTCCCATGGAAAGGGACGGGAAGAAACGTCCTGAGATTGGACAGAGACTTCGGCTCAGCGAAGGGGACATCGCTCAAACCAATCTTCTCTACAAATGTCACAGTGAGTGTACATCATAATTATGTTTCGTTGCTCAACGAGAGAAATAAACGAGATTTTTATTTTCGAAATTATTTGAAAGATACAGACCATCAAGGTTCGTCATTATTACAAACTCTACCTTTACAAAACAATTTATTTCATGGTTATCATTAAAGATAGACACATTTTCATTTATTTAATCGTCATCGCAAAAGTTCTTGTTAAGTAATTTACCATTTTATACGCAAATGTCATTTTCTAATGCAAAAATATTAAAAATATTTCCAATTCAAGTGTGAAAAAACTTTAGAAAACATATCCGTATTCTACCATTTTTTTCTCTTTAAAATTCCGAGTTTTAATTTGCAGAAACTCAAAAATTGCGGGTAGGGAAGGCTGGCAACTTCTTTTATAATATATAAGTACATCTCCATTTCATTATTATATCATATTATTCTGACGTTTTTGAAGACAGTTGGAAAACGTACAAAAGTTAATTAACTGGAATATTCTTCATGCAATACACGCAGAAAATCTTTCCTTTTGATCACATTGCTGTTTTCATTACATTACTAATGAGTCGTGACGTAACGGTAGAGAGGTTTCCTTCAGGATGATAACATCCAGGAGAGAGATAAGACTGTAAAAATATCCTCGCCAGTGAAAGAATTACAAAATTGTAATTAGAAAGAATTGTATAATTCATTACACGTAAACTGTAATTAACGTTATCGTAGTTTCTAAAACAAACATTTTCATTTTGCATAAAGCTGTTTATAAGATTATTATCAGTTACTATGAGATCATCGAAAGTGTCCGCCATCCACAGATTACGGCGGTAGACTCATTTCCAGGATTGCAAGGGTGCGGGATTCGAGTTCTGATTTCTCGATAGTATAAAAATGAGGTTTTTCAGTAATCAAAAACGCTAGATAAAGGATCGATTTAGGGCTCTATCGCCCTCAAAAGTCCCATTTTTTCGATTACGAAGCGTAATTTGCATTATTCGCCAGCATATAGCTAGATCAATCGTTTATCTAGCGTTTTTAACTACTAAAAAATCCCATTTTTGTACTATCGAGAAATCAGAACGCGAATCTCGCACCCTTGCAATCCTGGAAAAAGGAGTCTACTCCCTTAAATCATTAAATTTTCATGTTATAATCAGTCTGATGAATGCACATGTTTATCTCTAGAATGCGGCAGAACATTTCAAGAAAACAGCGGTTCCTTCGGCTCCCCAACACATCCGAATAGCTCACCGGCGATTGAGGGTGAACGATGCGAATGGCGAATCACAGCGACCCACGGTGAACGGATCGTATTGAATATCACATCGTTGGACATATTTAAGAGCAATTTTTGTCGCAGCGACTATCTGGAGATTAGGGATGGGTATTGGTACAAGAGCAACGTTCTAGGTAAGCTGAATAACGCGTGATAACGGAGCCATAAACATAGGGCAGAATTTACATTCATCCCCGAGTCCCGTTATATCACGGCGGCGGCCGTATCGCGAATATTGCAATCGTTCTCGGTGAGGAAATAACCGGCGACCTTTTTTCAGACGCTTCTACAGGCAATGTAGGAAACGTATTTCTACTATCATGCGCATTGGTAGTTAATGGATAAAAATTGCCTGTTTGATATGTGTATCCATATAGAAAGGTCAACAGCGATTTCCAAGAGTAATCTCCTTATTTCTTCGTTAAGTTGTCATGCGCGTTGTTTCTTTCGTGAATATTAATAGGTGGACGATTTCAGAAAGCGTTTAAGTCCTTTAGTCCTGAATTATTCCATTCGTGTGCATATTTCACTTTCATTTCCGGTTTAAATATTATAAGACTGTATAAACTTTTAAGTGTAAACTATTAAGATATAAAAAGATCTAGTAATATTTTAAATGAAAGAAAATCAAGTATTCTTTAGAATGATTACGGTCTGAATAGATCTATACTAACGCTTTAAATAAAAAAATATAAAATACAGTAAATTAAGTATTTTTCAGATTTATTACGATCTGAGAAGATCTAATAATATTTTAAATGGAAACAAATCAAATTTTAAAGAATAGTTCATAGCTTGATTCATAACATTCCTTTAAAATCAAGTGTTTCGTATTGAGTGTAGTCATCCTGCACCCCCTCGCATATTTATAATTTGTCATTCCATTGAAGAAAAACTGTCTTATGCGAGCGAAATCGGTAAGTTCTGCATTTTGAATAACATTGGCTTCGATAATGACGCAGGTCGATTCTGTGGGAGCGGGAAGATCCACGAACCTATCGTCTCCACTGGAAGTAGAATGCTGGTAACGTACGTGACGTCCAGTCGTCAGAGCGGGCACCGTGGTTTCACGGCGAGCTACGAGGCCGTTTGCGGCGGCGAGGTTGAGCTCGACGGCACCGGCCATTTAGAGTCACCAAATTACCCGGAGGAGTACCAATCGAGCAAGGAGTGCATCTGGAAGTTGTCTGTGCCGGAGAACTTCCAAGTGGCTCTAAAGTTTCAATCCTTCGAGATCGAGAACCACGACAATTGTGTGTACGACTACGTCGAGGTCCGCGACGGTCATAACCCCGACTCCCCATTGATCGGGGTTTATTGCGGCTACAAAATACCACCAGACATTAAATCCACCGGGAACAAACTATTGGTGAAGTTCGTTAGCGACGTATCCGTGCAGAAGGCTGGATTTTCAGCGACGTTCATGAAAGGTGCGATTTCGTTTCGCCTACGATAACTTTAACACGATTAAAGTCCTACTATAGTAATGTCTCTATTCTATATACGTGAAAGAGATGCGCACGATATTGGGGAGCCCAAAAGCTCAATCGGGACAATATTAATTCAATCGCAAAACTACTTTCTTTTCAATTATTTTCATAGGAGACTTTTACCGACGTATTTGTGACATTTTCCTGATTAAAACGGATCTAAAAACGACACTTGGATTATATCTACTTGTTTAATTTACGATATAGTAGAGCCTCGATTATCCGAACCGACGAGTTCTCCACGTGTAAACAGTTCAATCTAATCCGATCCACATACAACACGATGTATTGTACAATATAAATTAATAAAAATTTGTACCATCCCAATACTTAATTTCTGCCGATTAGTTCGGATAATCGAGGTTCTACTGAATCGTGAATTAAGTAAGTCAATATGGTCTAAATTGTGTTAGGAGTCAGTTTAATCAGAATATCACGAATACGTTGGTAAAAGTTTCATAAAAATAACATTAGAAACAAAAAAGTTTTTATCATTAAATCAATATTATATGGAGACGTTACTGTAATTCCTCGATTTTTATAATTCGTGCACTTAATTTAACTTAGTAAGATCACGGTCACGAAAGCGCTAAAAAATATTTTAAATTAATTCGTACTGAAAATTCTAAATATTGCAGAATTTGACGAGTGTGTCCTAATTGAGCACGGTTGCGAGCACGATTGTATCAACACTTTGGGTGGATTCGAGTGCTCTTGTAAACCAGGTTACGAACTGCATTCCGATGGAAAACACTGCGAAGGTAAGTTTTTCCAGCAATACAACATTTCTCGTTGTATTTTCATATAATACAATTTATTGTAATGAATATGTTACTGTTAGATGCTTGTGGCGGAGTGTTCGAGGATAGCAACGGAACCATCACGAGTCCTTCATTTCCGGTGACCTACCCCGGAAACAAGGTGTGCGTTTGGGAAATCATAGCTCCTCCCCAATATCGCATCACGTTGAACTTCACGCACTTTGACCTGGAAGGTAACAAAGCTCGACAGCAAGATTGCGAATACGACGCTGTCGAAGTCAGTAGCAAGCTCGGCGACGATATCTTGAGGAAACATGGGGTTTTCTGCGGTTCGAGACCGCCCCCATTAATTATATCCGAGGGAAACTTTATGAGAGTAGCTTTTACGTCTGATAACAGGTATTAGTTCTCTCATTTATTTAAATATGTGTATTGGAACTGCTCAGGAAAATAGACTGCGGATTTATGACAATAATAAACAGATGAAATTTGAAGCGGTAAACAGATTAAAAGAATTCAAGAATATGTAAATGTATTAGTTTCAGACTATTAAAATCATTAAATCAAGAAAGGAATTTCTATTTGGCTCCTATTGCTTGCAATTTTTATCTTGCATAAAGATCCGCAATCTAATGAAATATATAAAACTTTTTTAAATGCTACAGTGTATAATTCTTTTAGAAAATAATAGAAGAATTATCACAGCACATGAAGATTAATGAAACGCGATAAAATAGAAACTATGTTAACGATCATAACGCAGTTAAAATCGTAATACATTTAATTAAATTTTCATAATAATTGAATATTGTCCTCAATAATATTAAATTACTATAATAAATTATCAATTTAATTAAATTGTATACTTGAATACATAATTAATTTGAGCAAATGATAATTGATTGATATTTTTCCTGCGATTTGTAACTTTTCATACGCTTTTACGTTTTTGCCACTAAAACACTGTGTCGGTTTGTTTGCCACAGTATTCAGAAAACAGGGTTTGCAGCTGTTTTCTTTACGGACATGGACGAGTGTGCAAACAACAACGGTGGCTGTCAACACGAATGCAGAAACACAATAGGCTCTTATCAATGTTCGTGTCACAACGGCTTCACGCTTCATGAAAATGGACACGACTGCAAGGAGGGTGGTTGTAAATATGAAATTGTTGCACCAATGGGCTCTATTACGTCGCCCAATTATCCGGATCATTATCCAGGCCTGAAGGAATGCGTTTGGCATTTCCTGACCAAACCTGGTCATCGTATTAAATTAGTTAGTACTTTTAATACTACCTTATGGATTTATCTTTATTTATTTACTACGTGTAAAGCCAAAAGTGATTACGAGACTGAGGATTTTATACATTTGTGACCAAATTGAGTAGGTGATATTTAAAATAGTAGGAAGATTAAAAGACTTTGAGAATGTCAGTATATTATTCTTAATATATTATAGAATGAAAGAACTTCTTATTTAATTTCTACTTCATGCAATTAATGCAGCAAGTTTCTTCAGTTCAAGTTCTATACTAATATAGTTATAATAATTACAAAGTACCCTATAGTTTACGAGATAACTAAATATTAAATATTTTTATTTTTGTTTCTATGTTCTAAATATTTAATAGAATATAATTTCTATAGATTATATATACACCGAAGCCGTTAAATGATTGATTAACCGTATTTTAATTCACAATTCAATTCAAAGCTTAATTTATAATACATTCACTTTAATGACGAATATAATAGATAATCATAAATAAATTTAATGTTCTGCAGATCTTCAAAGTCTTCGAGATGGAATCCCATCAAGAATGTGCTTACGATCATATCGCTATTTACGACGGAGATTCTCCGGAGAGTCATATTCTCGGGAAATTCTGCGGTACAAAGGAACCTCATCCAATTTTAGCTACGGGAAATCAAATGTATATGGTTTTCAAGAGCGATGTTTCCGTCCAGAGGAAAGGTTTCCTCGCTACGCACAGCACTGGTAAGGAACAGCAATCAGAAGATCTAATACATTATTGGCACCTATCAAATCAATTTAACTATTATGGTGTTCCAGAAAATATTAGATAACTGTTGTTTCGTGTACAGCATAAAATTCGGAGTTTACTCATGACCAATGTGAAATTCAAAATATTTTCTGGATTGCTATAATGGAACCTTATATTTCACATAAAATAATATCTCAAAATTTTACAATAAGAGAACGTCTCAATAATGATGAGTTGTAACTGGAACAGCGAAGTTTTAATTTTGGAACAATTATTCTTAAGATCAGTATTTGCCTATGGCCTACGAAATTACCGAATGTACTACTCTAAATAATGCATTTCAACTTGATTGTAGAAGCAGCTCCCATTGTGTCACAGATTATATAATATGTAATTCGCTTTCAATCTCGCTCCGAATGCACGAACCTTTTCGTGCCTTGCTCTCTTATAAAATCGCGTTCAACCATCGAAATCGCATGTGACCTATCAAGTAAACCGAGCTCTGTTCCGTGGACTTTTATTTACAGTCGTTAGTCACTTAGAAAGTCGCGGAATCGGATAATGTTTGCAGTAGACACCCATTTTGCTAACGTAATTGTGTCACACAGCCTGCGGTGGTCACCTGGTCGCAACGGATGAAGTCAAGTATTTGTACTCGCATGCGAAGTACAGTTATCATAATTATGACCACAGAACGGACTGCGATTGGGCGATAGAGGCACCGCCTGGTAAAAACGTGCATTTAACTTTCCTCAAGTTCCATCTTGAATATGAGACCGAGTGCAACTACGATTTTGTAGAAGTTTATTCGGGCCTGGACACTTCGGGCCCCATGTATGGACGATACTGTGGTAATAGTGTAAGTGTACTTATAGTATTAAATATAATTACTCTTCCTGATCTACACATTTAACCCTTTGCACTCGGAGTTATCTTAACTCGAAAATCAAACATTTCTTCCGCGACCTAGAATAATTCTATTCTATATCATCTTTTTCATTTTACGGATATGAAATTGATATAATACCTCATACAATACTTAAATGTTTAGTATAATTGATTAGGCACCAACATATTTAATAATCTAAACAATATTCTGAATAATGGTATACCAATTTTTAGCGGTGACTCTGTTTCACCACTCGAGTGTTAAGGGTTAATTAAATTATTGGGAGACCATTGAAAAAAAGTCACGCCAGACCTATCATAGATGCTTCCGTAGTCCCAATGTTTAGCCACTCCTTCCAAGTGACCTCTTTTCAACTCGGAATAATACTTAATTGCTGCACAGTCTTACGATTATAATCGCGTTCCAGAACACTACGGACTTTACTTCGATGAACGAGGCACTGTTGGTAAGGTTCCGGACGGACGACACGATATCGAACAAAGGATTCGTGGCAGTTTTTGTGGCGGTCGACTGGCAAGTCAGCGGCGAGAACTACGGAGGTTCGGACAACGAAGACACTGATGAAGAGAACCTCTGATCCGTGGCCGGCCTCGCCAATCGATTAAGTTACGGATGGTACATCGGTTCAGTCTTACGAAGCAACGATCAAAGCGAGAACGAATAAAATCGTTCCTGAAGCGAGCGTCCAACGTTCGACGGAGCCTGGATGCAAATCTTGCTCGATCGTCGAGGCCGTCAAGCTTACTCTTCCCGGAGAACGTCCATACAAAGCGAATCTCGCAACCCGACCGAATATGATCATGCACGCCTAACATCGATCCGTGTTCACCTGGAGAAGCATCGTGGATAAATCGAGTTTCACAAGGATAATTTATTCCATCGCCGAGGCGGCAACACGTCTTTCCGTTCTGGATTAGTATACATATGTACGAGTTCGAAATTCGGCCTATCGACGGGCCAATCGTGCCATTATATGTTTAGGTAGATTCGCGTTAAACTGTTAACTCCTCTAAGTTCGACCCCAATAAAACAGCACGTTCTGTTCGGGAGAAGAAAGCGGAAGAGGAAAAGGATATCATTGCCAAGGTGATTGCCTACGTCCATCGTTATGGGATTTCAATAAGCAACCGGTGCCAACGAGAAGGCACGCAAAGTTGATACGAAAAGACAGTTGAATTTCTTCAACGTTGTTCTCGCCAACACTGCCCTGCAAACGTACCAAATGATTCGACGAATGATCATCACAGATCAATTTCTTCCTGGCCACTCTCGAGTCCCTCCCTCTTCCTTTCTCTTTTGAAAGTGCTTCGCCATTCTTGAACGTACGCTGATAAATGGTTCTAAACTGTAACGGTAAAACAACAAGGCAAGACGAGGGTGTTCTGATTGCCGAATGATTAGCGTTCCCCGCCAAACGGCCTTCGCTCGGACACGTTCGGTGGAAACGTTCCAAATAACAACTTGTGCAAATATTTGGGTAATCTAGATATAAATTTAGTAATAGCGCTGATCGATCCTACAATCAGCGATAGAAATTTTAAGTCGAGCCTCGATCGAACTGTTCCGCGTGCTCGCGTTATGTCGAGGTTCCCGGCGACCGTTTATTGTACATAGATAAAAATTTAGATGTAGACGTCGTGCCGTTTTATATGTAGTCATAGAATCGACGACCGATCAAATATTTCGCTATTCGAGTTTTTTCCGACGGTTCTTGACTCTGTACTTTGCCATCCGTGTTTCCCGACGGAACGCTGTGCAGTAACCAGTGATGGGCAAAAATTATTTTAGAAAAATATTCGAATCACAAATATTAAGTCGTTCAGAAAGTTTTACGGACTGCTCATGACAAGCTCTGGCCTATACTGCGTTCATATTCCGTAGTTGTTATCTTTTGATTTTTACAAATTAGGTATTTTGGAATAAATAGGCACTGTGCATTCCTCAGAATTCAGTGAAAATGGTTTTATAACTGTGATTCAAAATGCAACCTGAAAAGGGACATATCCGGCATTGCATTTTTCTGGCCTTCAATTTGAAAAAGACCGTGGCAATTGATTGAAGCAATTGATGGAAGAAGCTTACGATGACAATATTATATCTACAGATACATGTGAACATTGATATAAATGGTTTACAAACGGAGATTTTGACTTATCCGATAAGAAACATGGTGGAAGACTCCCAGATTTGGAAACAGACGAATTGTTACTTTTGTAAGACGAATTGTTATTTTTTCAAAGAGGGGCCCTGCTAAATCAACGAACAAGCTTGAAAAACAGTTAGAGACAAGCGAAGTTATCGTCTGCACACATTTTTTTAACAAAACATCCGCAGTACTTTCTAAACGAATTAATACATTATCAACTTGTAATTTATTTCTTTCCGAAAGAGAAATGTATTTAGATATTGTATTCGTCTGTTATATCATTACAAAATGCTTCTATGAAACAGATAAATCAGTTCACAGATACCATGACATTTTGTCTTTAATCATATCATGAAATGTGAAATTATTCTGTAATTAAATGCAAAATGCGAAAGAAAGAAGTATTCGGTATTTTATACGTACAGTGAACCACGAAAGTATTTGAACGCACTACAGTATAACTTTTTTATAATTGTACCAAACGACCTGATGTTTTGTAAGCAATTAGAAGCATTGGTTTACTAAATGATCTGCAAAAAAGCTTTTCCAAAAATTACAATTTACAATTCTTACATCTTTCGATGCGTGTCGTTTTTTCCTGCGTCAACCGATTTCGATGAAATTTTCAGCATGTGTATAACTAACATACATCTACATAAAACGCATATTTTAAATTTTCATTACGGGCTCTAATAAGAAAGTTATAAATGGGACCTCTTTTACTTTCTCATGTAATTCTTAGCAATTGCAATTTTTTCAAAATCTTTTTTGCATGTCATTTGGTAAATCAATTCTTCTAATTGCTTAAAAAAGTCGTTTGGTACGATCATAAAAAAGTTATACTGTTTTAAAATGCATTCAAATACTTTCGTGGTTTACTGTATTTCAATTACAAAAGTATTCGACGCTGCTCATCACTGGCAGTAACGATGCATAGGTTCCACTTTACTCAATCGACACGAATCGTTAGTGATACCAGTGAGAGAATAACGAGAGATCCGCGATTCGATTGGACGAAAGAAAAATGTCTGAAATGTTGAGTGTAGTTTTTAGAAAACGTGTACTTATCAGTTAATTGAATTAAGAGAACGATCTATTAACTACACTATGGATCGAATACAATCTACAATGGAACTATCACCATTCTGCACGAGCGTAATTAGTAGACTGCGGATTTCATACATTTTTGGCAAAATTAAGTAAGTGTAATTTAAAACAGCAAAAACATTGGAAGAAGTACACTATTATATTACTTTTAATCTATTAAGCATATTAAGAAAGAAAACAAACCTAGGTTTCGCTCTCTAATTTGTTATAATTCAGATAGAAAATGTTTATTTTGCATAAAGATCCGCAGTCTAGTAATTAGTTAACAAAATGCGATCTTTTGTTCGGTGTTCATAATTTTCTTACTTCTTGTTTTCTCTAAGTAATCTCTTAACTCTTCACTTATATCATTATGTTCTGATTGTGTTTATTGAATAATGTACTTCTCGACTTTGAAAGTTTGTTCGAAATATTCTTTTAACATATCACGCTTTTATTGTATCATAATTGTGTATAATATGTGTTAAATGAATTAAGAGAGTATTATAACAAGATAAAATAAGAAATTTAGACATAGAAGTATGAATACAACGCAAGAGGAACTTACTAGTACTTGTAATATCGATAATAATGTTAAATTTTAACCATATTCGTGTGGATCGATTAAAATGGGAGACTGTGTGAAACAAGAACAAAAGTATCCAGTCAGGAAAATAAACAGATAATAGTGATAAGTTTAATTGTTAACGATTAATGAAGAAAAACATCGGCATATTATACTCTAAAATACATAATGACAGCCGAAGTAAACTAAAGGTCACAGTAATTTCAGGTAAACTTGTCCATTTACTGAAAATATGATTTACGCGTTGGACGTTTTTTAACAACTCGCAACTAAATACTAAAGAAATATATTTATAAAATAAGGTTGCATTCAGTGAGAATCGATTTACGAAAACGAAATCGAATTATAGTCGATTCAAAATTTCTAGTTCCAATGAATGATTCTAAGTGTATCATTCCGAATTCGCCAAGAGACTCGTGTTTTGATCAAGGAAAGAAAAAGAAATGTTATTCTTTGTATATCGTATTTGAGAATCGCGCGTTTGCGTGTAAACACCATATCATGTAAGAAACACCAAAAATACTGTCAGTGGAAAGAAAGATTATTCGAGCGAGTAATTTTTCAAAATTTCTAGATTCCTTTCCATATTCTTTCTACATGATGCACTGCCTTGTGGACATTTTGAATAACGCCACGCAAGAAGTTTTTCGCCAAAATGGTGTATCGTTCGTTTTTGTTTCGCGTTGCGTCGCGTGCATCGTACTGCAAGACGAATACGGCCTATATTAATCAAAAAGACATGTTTATATCCGAACACGAGTGTAAACACAGTGATTAAACTACGACTTTTGTTTGCAAGTATGCATGTATGTGTCTTAAATACACGCATATGTATAGTGTTGCTCCTTTAAAAGAACAGTTCATACGCCTAACACACACGTATAATATCTTATCTATTAACGGATAAGAACAATATTAGGCGCCGCGTCAAGTTCCTTTTTGTAAATTATATGTGATTTATTTGTTCTCAGAAATACACGTTATAGGCACTCTACATATTATTATATAAACAACTATACTATACTTCCATTGTGCGCGATTCCTGCATCAAACGACACTTCCACATCCACAAATTTTCCTTTATTTTAGGGGGAGGTTCCTTCGAAAATCGAGTTTTCTCTATTGTCAACGATTCTATCGTCCATATGTTTATTTTTCCACTCGTAAAAAAACATAGTAACCATATTGATTGACATTGAAATAAATATTATTTCAAAGTAAAACTAAATATCTATATAAAAACTGAAGATAGAACCTTAAAGATCAGCTTTGCTGATCGATAACTGGTAGTACAACCGAAAAGGGGGCGATTCTACTTAAAAAATAAGCCGGAAATGTAGAATGAAATGTTTCCATATTGGGCTTTCTTTTCGAAAAAATCGTGTGCCATAAAATTTTTCAATATTAATAAATAAATAACAAATTTTATTGTCAAAATCATTTTTCTCGAATATCTTCTAAACTATTTACCGCGTCTTTTTGTGGTGTGGTTTCACTATATTTTATCAATACACATTAGTGAAAAATATGTTTTTTTTAACTTGCGGACTTATTTCTTTTTAATTCTAGATTATTTTGCAGGATATTCCATATATGTGCTTTTTTAAAGACTTGAAAATTTTCGGGTTCCACTTTCTCAAGGGTTAAGGTCTTATAAAGAGAACTGCGTTGAAAAAAATCCTGTAAAATGAACCGTTAAATAAATATGAGCAAATCCGTGGTCTGAATCGGCCGGGCGAGGCAAGTAATGCGATAACGCGTTGGTTGCCGCGGTGGCCCAGCGAGGCAACGTGTATTGTTTGGCTCGTCCGGAAAATTTCCTCGGCCAGCTCAGGCGTTTTTTGTGGGTAAAACCCCCGTCCCCTACCCCTGGTAAGTTTCGCCCCCTCCTGGAGGGGTGGACTCTTACGCGCGGGTACGGGGAATGCATTTTTCCTATGTAGAAAAAACGTGAAAAGGTCGCGCGAAACCGGTCTATTTGGCAATACCGAAATCAGCCGAAATTGACTCGGGACGGGACATTCTGACCCATGCGCGAAGAGCCAAAACGTGCCTCGGACCTGCCGCGGCCCGAGGCGTAAGCGTGGGGGAACAGCGTTGTGGAAGGGGAAGGTGGGAGACTAGTCTCAATCTGGCGATACAGTGGGCTGGATCGAGAAATTTTGACATTTTATTATAACTTTTGAACCATAAGATATATCAGTATGAAATTTCCACTAAAATTTATTAAAAAATTATTCCCATCTGCTGATAATTATCGTAATAAATATATATTTTTTGTAATAATTTTATAATTCATTGTTTAAATTTTATTGTCTTAAAATAATATTTGAAATTGTTTACTCGTTACTTATTTAGTATTTTTCCAGATAATTTCAATCAAAGATGTCTTTGGTTAGAAATTTCTTCGTATTTCTTGACATTTGATCTTCATATTATGAATATTTCAAGAAATACAAAGAAATTTACAACGAAAGACATCGGTTCATATGATTCTTACGCCTCGTTATAGTAAAATGTCACCAAATATCTCGATCCAGCCCACTGTGCGACGCGGCGATGGATACGCTTTAGCGAGTAGTCAGCGGCAGTCTTGTCAGAGTGCAGTGCGGCAATTCATTTATCGCAACTCTAAATGGCGGGATTTTTTACCACTTGCATATTGGAAAACGTCTACATTAAAGCGATTCGATTCTTCGAATTCTGACAGTACACGCGAGAAAGGGATTATACTTCGCGACCTCGAATATTGTTGCAGATTTGGACATTGCAGAAACATCGACAAAGCTACTGCACTAAACGTAAAGATACCTCGTCTTTTACCTTACGGGCCGACGAGGCGTTCGATACGCTTTACATACATATCGTGTATGTCTACTAACGTGATCGAACCACTCCGTTGTGGGGGGTTAGTCCAAAAAATATACATGCTGGTGAAACGCAGTGGTACGTTCTCTGCATTTAGCGCTCAGACACCACCAAAGGCCTAAGGTACACGTCGCTACGTTCAGGTAAACTACAGTGATATCCGCTATCGTAAGTCACGCCCCAACACCGTGGCTTACACCGCATTAGATGCTAATACAATGGTCACCATGACATTGTCGTGCATACTGCCACAGGTGACGTAACTTAATACGTCTTCTTTTTGCGTACGGTATTGTCATACGACAGCGGAAACACTTGTTCCATTGCTGGAACGGCAAACGAGTCGTGTGTTATGGCACACCGCGAGGAGTTGAACGTAGTGACATGCACTGTGATTTTGCGCTAACTGCTTACGGCAACCTGGCCTCAGAACGTACCAATACGTTTCTTCTCTACGTAGTGGTCCGGTGGGCGTATGCTCCACATTTTTACGGTATCAAAAACTCTAAAGTAATATAAAGTATCTCTGAAATTTAATGGTCGTATGTTCCGTGCGCTACTGGTTCTGCAATGTCAGTCCTCTACTCTAATACGAAGTCGCGACTCTTATAATTGAATCTGATATTTTAAGTGCGTTTTCCAATATGTGCGTAGACGCGATCGTTCAACTATCGCGTCCACGTTAATCCCGCCTTAAGACAACGCGTTGGTATTTTTCGCGACACTAAGACAATCGCGACAACAAATTCTCGCAACGCTAATTCCTCACGCAAAGATGGCGTTTCGCGGTCTACTAATTCATTCGTAGCATGCACTAAGAATGGTGAAGTCTATTCTCTTTGCCATTATCAAAACGGTAATTAAGCAAATCCTATTCTAATCGAAATTAAATAGAGGCAGGACAAGATAGCTAGCGACTGGGTTTCCAAGCCCATAGGATCTACCTCGGATCCAAACGCAATGACACCATCCACCTGCCTGGACGTCGTCCAGAACAGATGCGCCCCTTCGCTCAAAGCGTTAGTTCAACTGGCGAGCATAGCGAGCATAGCGAGCACTCCACGAGCTGGCCGCTTTGAGTATAGACCGAAGCCTAGTAACGCTGGCTTTATCAGCCAGAGATGATGCCACGCGGTCATGTGCTGCGAGGTCTCCCCTACTTGAAGAGTAGGTGCAGACCTCCACAAATCTCGTCCCAGACATTCCCTATTTCAATTTTGATTTTCAAAAATGCTACGCTAATTCAACGCGTTGTGATTCTTTCGCTCTACTCGAGCGAATGATGTGACTCTACTCGAAACCGCGAATGCCTACACCGCACCCGGCAGCCGCTTTTACAGTGGATCGTTGCAGCTGGAGCATGGACGCCTGAAATATCGAAAGACTCGAACGCAAACGCGATCCTTTTGCGGTTCAACGCTAATTCAACGAACAGAGATCCAAAAGACTACTTATTTTGTGCAAAACAATTATACAAACTCTAAACTATTGTAAAATTGCTATTTCTTAAATATTGCTTCAAGTAGCAATCAAAATGAAATGTAATCTGAATCGCGACTATTTCATTCGCAACGCTACACGCTTTTCTAAACAATCTGTATTGCACTTTATGGAAATCGCGATTATTCCGCAACGCTAAGTTTGATCTCTGTCCAAAATCGACTAATGCAACACGCGTGGTTTTGTTCGCAACTCTACTGCAAATCGCGGATGTGCCCATCTCCGCTGATAGTTGGGACAACGAGACCTGCCCATGCAGACAACTGACTACTTCTACTACTACTGCTACTACTTCTACAGACGAGTACAGTGACAAGGTAGTAATGAATGAAATGACTTCGCATCCGAAGATGCGAGGCCATTAGACCATAGTTGCCCTCTTGAGCGACAGTTTGTCGGGGCCACTTCGGCATATAGCCTCATCTTTTTCTTCGGCGGTCCGCCAAACATCTGAAACCCTAAACGTGCCCGTAGTGAAAATGATCGACGACTTCCGAAACGAATCACAAGTTTCGAGAGAAGCCGATCGTTCCGCTAGTGCAATCGAGCAGGTGCGCAACGTTTTGAAACCCTAATTCTTGTGCGTCCGCGTCCACGAAAAGCTACACGAGCAGGAAGAATCGAGTACGAAGCATCAATTCGAACATCATGCCTCGTTCGATTTAGCTTCGAGACGAAACTTCGAGCTCTTCCAGTGATTGACTACCGTGCGAATCGCGGCCTACCCGAAAGAGAAAGCGGTAGCCAGCCCCGGCCCCTACCTACTTAGCATAAACAGTCACACGAAGAAGGTAAGTTACCTACCTACCTAGCCCTATATTTAAAAAATTGCAAAAGACAAACTCTCCAACACATTCGCAACACGATCTCCACATAGACGCCAGGGTGCAACAGCCTAACACCTAGAGAGAACGTCCCGGGACGCCTCCGTCACCCTAACGTTCAAATCACAAGCATACTCTAAGGTACATACCAGTTTTCCTGAAATCGACTGACAATGGCAGTGGTCATTGCGAAATACATCAATAAATTGAAATGACATCTTAATTGACACGTACTAACTTAAATTATGCATAATTCTGAATACTTCACATTATTTTTAGTGAATAGAGAAAACTTCTACACACATTCCACGAAGATCCATGTAGCATGTCACGGATCGACAGGAATATGCGCTACTGAATCTAGTTTAAGCAACCGACGCAATTCCACTGCCTAACAACATACACACATTCAAGTGGAAAATACGTCGTGCACGATACACTAACCACTGTCAGTCGCCACACATATGATTAAAGAACAATATTCCATGTGCCCGTTGCTCTCACCCTCCCGAGTAGCACCTGGGCACGCGAGAGGATTCGAGCAACGAACAGGGAATTTCAATATCCTGAAAATCCTAACTAAAAGAATCTGTTACAATAGATTTTACACGGCCTACTGTTCTTTCGTGCAAAATGACTCTACTTTGAATTTAAAATTTAATGTAAATTTACAAATTAGATATTTAAATAGAGAAAACGGTAATGTAATTTTATCGTCGAATAAAAAGAGACAGAAAAGATCTTTATTTATTAATTTATTTATTCTGATACTTTATGAATATATTTGGGAACCCTCAGACGACCCTTTCGACAAAGCGAACTTTCGAAATAATGAAAAAGTACTCTACGGAATGTAAAGTAATCGTGAAAGTAATACAGGTTAATTAAGTAATTTTGCTTTGTCTAAAGAATCTATCCGTCGGGAATGGTCTTTTTGTACGTGATATCTAATCTAATGTTCCTGAGCAATTCAAAATATAATTTTAAAATACAAACGATTATCTCGATGATAAAAGGCGACTCTAATAATTGTGTTCCAAATTATGAAATTGTTAATTTATTAAAAGAAACACGACGTACAAAAAGACCCTACCTAGCTAGGAAACAGATTAGTACCTGTGGAAACGCCAGGCGTCACTGTACTCATCAAAATCAACAACTAACCAAATATAGTAATAAAAAGGACTGTTCACTTACTACTTGTTGGAGGAAGAGAGAGCTGTGTTAGAGTCCTGGAATCAATAAAGAAACATGATATTTAAAAATCGATTCATACAATTCCATTGCAATATAAAGAATCTATTTAAGTGGTTGTCAAAATAAAAATAACAAAGGGTGAGTGGAAAGTTAATAATATAATATAGTATGGAACTTTTGCAATATGGAAAACTTGTTCAACTTGTGTAAGCTATACAATTTTTCATTAATACTTTGGAAAGAAAATGTTCAATAATAAAGATTAATTGTGAAAATATCTTGGTACTTACATTCTCTCCCTCTTGAAGAAAGCACGACACGTTGCCCTCGATCTCAGCCATCGATGTCGTCTCTGGTTATCAAGATAGGCAGCATTAGGCATCCAGACAAACACGCTCAAAATATTGTATACCCTTAGGGCTCTGTAACAGAAAGAATAAATTCATTTCATCTGCATAGAAACTAAATAATTAAAGTTTAATATTTGTTAATTGTTATTATTTATTAATTATACTTACGCTCACGTCCTCTCCTGCTTGAAGAAAGTACCGAGCAGCATCGAGTAGTATCCATGGATTCTTTTCCCTTGGAATCTGTAACAGAAACAACAAATTCATTAATTTCAATCGACCAACAGTTAGAGACTAAATTAGAATTAATAATAAATAAATAATTCAATTTCAATATAAAATCAAAATTAATTTGAACGGAAATTAAATAAACTCGATTTCTATCGCACGACACGAATTCAAATACAGTTGATCGTCACGACACAGAAGTAAATTCGAATTAAGAGAAAATTAATAATTCAAATTGAATATTTACTAATTGTTCATTAATCGTATGAAAAAAGATGTTCAATAACACAATTTAATTGGGAAGATAATTGGTACTCACGTTCACGTCCTCTCCTGCTTCAAGAAAGTACGCCATGACGCTATGTTACGCTTTCGATTATCGGAAGCATCGAGTAGTATCGATCTGGGTTATCACTATGGTCTTTCGATCGATGACTTCTTTCCCTCGGAATCTATAACAGAAAGAACAAATTCATTAATTTGAATTGACAAACAGTCAGAGACTAAATCACAATTAATAATAAATAAATGATTCAAGTTGAATAGTAAATCAATATTAATTTTAACGAAATAAATACGATTTCTATCGCATGACACGAATTCAAGTACAAATGATTGTCGCGACACAAGAATATAAATCCGAATTAATAGAAGATTAATCATTCAAATTGAATATTTATTAATTGTTCATTAATGGTATGAAAAAAGATGTTAAATAACACAGTATAATCGGAAATATAATTTGTACTCACGCTCACGTCCTCTCCTGCTTCAAGAAAGTACGCCATGACGCTCCGTTACGCTTTCGATTATCGAAAGCATCGTGTAGTATCGATCTCTGCAATGAAGATCGATGGATTTTTGTCCCGCGGAATCTGTAACAGAAAGAACAAGAGTTCATTTATTTCAATTTTCAAATAGTCAGAAACTAAATCACAATTAATAATAAATAAACAATTCAATTTGAATAGAAAATCAAAATTAATTTGGACGGAAATTAAACAAACTCGATTTCTATCGCATGACACGAATTCAAATACAAATGATCGTCACGATACAAGAGTAAATTATCGCGAGAAGGCAACACAATTCGACAATAAATTTAAATCGATAAAAAATAAATAAATACCTCGCTTGAATACATAATTAATTTAAAAAATTTATGGTAAATAATCTTGATTTACCTGTTCCTCTGGGGGGCATACCTCGCGACGGGCCCAGAAGCTCGAGCTGCTTCGGTCGCCGAGAACTGTAAACATGCTGCGTAAAGGAAACCTAGCCGATACTTCTTTACTGAGCTTCTTTACTTAGCTATCACACCCAGTGTGGATCCCACATAAGAGTAACCGTAGCATCTACGAAAAACGAAGTCAAAGAAGTGTAAAGTGTAAACATGCCGTGTAATCCGGTATCGAGTCGGGTATATCAGTGTGAACCACTACTAATCCAATTACGAAACTTCTTTATTTTTCATTATTTTTTTATGGGACTTCCACCAACTTATTTGTGGCATTTATCGGATTCAAATCACACTAAACATGATATAATTTCAACTATATTAAGTGGTTTAATTGACGGTATGCAACAAGTTATCAGGAAATGTTTCATTCTCTGACGAACGTATGCATATTAAACAGATATTTCAGACGATGTTTTGGTGTTGGTTTTTATGGTTTAAAATATTAAAAGCAAAACTAATATCAAGGGCAAAAAATTCCTAGAAATACTATATGTGAGAAAGTATTAAAGCATAACTTTAGAAAAATCAAGAACTCCTACTTCAAATCTCATATGAGATACCTCAATTTGTAATTTATGACTTTAACTTATGACGATGCACGGAAACGGCAGGCAAGTATAATATGTATATTATTCCTAATGAAGAATTATATCATTGTACTGGTCGAAGTAGTTTTTAAATTATTTTCCTCGCTACTACCCTATTACGGTATGCAGATCAGTAACCCGGTATATATTCGATAATCTGATACAGCCGACGCGACGGTATAATATACATAATCAGAGACAAGTAAAATATATATTTTTATCGGTGTAAGAAATAATTCAAGAAATACTTTCGACAGTGCCTAATAGATACCACTCCATCCAGAGAGCATACGCCTTTGAACGTATCGTTGAAACGTTCGTAAACGTTCTGTAAACGTTCAGAGAACGTTACTTTCGGACGTCCAAGGAACGTTCTGAAAATTTCGACACAGGATGTCTTCAGGACGTCCCACTTTGTAAATGGGACCTTCTTATATACATTATATTTACATGCATCGGACGTAAATATGGATAAGATGTCTTTATTTAGGTGTAATAGCTATTCTAACATATGTATTTGTTAGAAACTAAATAATAATTTAAGAAATCCACATTATTTTAAATAATCAAGTACGGTCTATTTTATGCAATCACGAGACTTTCGCTCAGGAGTCTCGATATCTTTGTCCTCACACACACCGTGAAACTCCGACGACAGTCATTTCAAGGTGCACTGGAATAAGAAAGTCAATTTGCATATCTAAAGAATGTACTACCTACGTTTCCAGTTAATTCCATGGCACTTCTATTTGATAAATTATATCGAATCAAAACTAACACATATTATTCGATAACCTGAGTTCTGTCGAAATTAAAACGCAATTATTCGTTGAAAATTCACAGAGAATTATATCTTTAAATGTCTATTAGAAATACGTAACGTACTCTCAAAGATTCATCTCAATGATTACGGCCATAATTTGTTAACGAGGTCGTGCTCACGCATTATGCGAATGTAGGAAGGATACGTTCCATGTGTATACCAAATATGATGTGTATGAATATGACAATTTACTATATCAAACATAACCTACTTAATGAGAGAATATTCCATTCTTTCGACAATAATTTTAGCGATAGCTGCAAATTGTTGAATATAATTTTAAAAATATCCATTAAGGACAAAGAAATCGCTAGATATTGTTTATTTATTGCAATTTCGTTGCATTTTGTTATAATTGATGTTATGCATTTTGTTTTAACTTGCTTGGTTGAGGGCTTGGCTGTAAATTAATTGTTGCCGAGTCAACGAACAGGCCATTCTACACTAATTTCACGTTGAAATTTGTAAAATCAATAAAATAAATGTCGCATGACAGTCGCGAGGTACTATATTTTGTGAGTAGGAAACATGCGTGAAGGCGTTCTGGCGTGTTGCGGTCGAGTGTCGTCCAATCAGAGGCTAGGGTGAGGTCACTGGCGGCCAATGATCGTGCGCAGAAAGAGTCGATAGTCGAGGGTATAAGACCCCGTCGCTGGCGTCCCTCGCGCATTAATCGTTTGGTCTTCGATCGTGTGTTGTGTGTGGTTGATAACAGAAGCGGCATTACTTGCTCTAACTATCGGCTACCCAATTTTTACGAGGACGTAAAGCAATTCTTAATACTTCAAAATGGTAAGAGAATACTATCGGGTAGTTTCATGCTTGAGAAATAACGCATTTACAAGTACGACGTGTTAATTGAAGTACGCTGTTACATTGTAACACTCGAACCGGCCGGCTCCGCCCTTGCCACAATGAATCTTCTCAGAAATCTCAATATTCTTCATATAAATTCAGAATCATTTGCTTTAATATCAATTTCTTTTCGTTTTACTCGCGGTATAGATTTATCGTAGAAAAATGGCAATTTCGTGTGATTGTGAAAATGTCAGATTTTGTTTCCGCGTTGACAAGGAGAGGGGGAAGTGTGCGTCGTTTTGCTGACGCGATCGATATTTTAAAGAAGCTGATATTTTCTAGTAGACATTTCCAGGAAATATCACACTTTAAATTCAACGAAAAGTTGACATTGCATGTGATGATTAAAATAATTTTTGGTTAGTGTGTGAGCGATATTTAATATTTGTGATTCAGTAAAAGTATTGTCCAACTAGAGTTTAGCCGATTCAGCTAAAATTTTGTAGAAAATGTTTTACCATTTTGTCATTTCCAACGTTACCGAAAATGCGTCGTTAACATAGACCAATCAATTATCGCCTCACGATTACACTATTTCTTCGCCCCAGCGAAAATAAATTTATTATTCATTTTTTAAAATAATTTATATATACTGGTAGACATCTAAATTATACAAAAAAGAATTTTAAAAATGCAGTCAAGAGCTCGGTTAATAAACTTAGTTCCTAACTTTATAATATTGGGCGAGGCTCGTGTTTTATGGGCGAAACGTGAACACAACGAGTCAGGTTCGTGTTTTATTTCGTATGATAGTAATTTGTTTCACCGATTATGGTTTGTCGAGAATGCAGAGATTGACATTATAGTGGTAAACCATTTTTCACAAAATTTTGAGTTTCAAATTTCGAGTCGCCGAAAATCCTTCTTGCAAATGTAAAACGAAGTTATTTGTAAAATTTCAGCAAATCGGACGTGATCGGTTTTCGGAAGTACAGCCGGCTGTTTTGTGAATAGCAATATGCATAAAAACTTTCATGTAATTCTCTTTTTCAGCGTGAATGTATCTCAATCCACGTTGGCCAGGCTGGAGTCCAAATTGGTAATGCTTGTTGGGAGTTGTATTGTCTGGAGCATGGCATTCAGCCTGATGGCCAAATGCCATCAGATAAAACTATTGGAGGAGGTGACGACAGTTTCAATACTTTCTTCAGTGAAACTGGTGCCGGAAAACATGTTCCCAGAGCTGTTTTCATCGACTTAGAGCCAACAGTAGTCGGTATGTAACTGCATAAAATTTTAATTATTAACATGTTAAACACCAAACCTATTTTTCTGTTTACACTGCCCCATTGTGTGGCGTGACGTTTGACATGTTAACTTTCTGATCTAATAAATAACTCATTATATATGTACATATAGTAAATATTATCTACTAGGCTCTTACATATTACTATTATATATTAAAGAAATCTGTGATTTTATTCTGTGTTAATGAATTAACATATTGTCGATCAATGGTATTTTGAATGGTAACCAAAGCAGAGAATACATTTTCTTCAATATCATTGCATCTTTCTACGAAACTTTGTAAAACATTTACTGCTGTTCTGGTTTATTTAGCTTCTACACTTGTGAAAAATAATTAGAGTTAAAGGAAGTTTTATTTCGATTTATAGAGGTTTTTGAGTTATCGAGGTTTGACTATATTTCATCACATAATTATTCTTTTCCCAGACGAAGTTCGCACAGGCACGTATCGTCAGCTCTTCCATCCAGAACAATTAATCACAGGCAAAGAGGATGCTGCAAACAATTATGCTCGCGGCCATTACACAATTGGGAAGGAAATCGTTGATCTCGTCTTGGATCGTATTCGTAAACTTGCTGATCAATGTACTGGACTCCAAGGTTTCCTCATCTTCCACTCGTTTGGAGGTGGCACTGGCTCTGGCTTCACGTCGTTGTTGATGGAACGCTTATCTGTGGATTATGGAAAGAAGTCGAAGTTGGAGTTTGCAATTTATCCTGCACCACAAGTTTCCACTGCTGTGGTCGAACCTTACAACTCTATTCTGACTACCCATACCACTTTGGAACATTCCGATTGTGCATTTATGGTCGACAATGAGGCTATATATGATATTTGTCGACGTAACTTGGATATTGAAAGACCAACGTACACGAACCTGAACAGACTGATTGGTCAAATCGTTTCTTCGATCACTGCCTCTCTTCGTTTCGATGGTGCTCTTAACGTTGACTTAACGGAATTCCAAACTAACTTAGTACCTTACCCAAGAATTCACTTCCCTCTGGTAACTTATGCCCCAGTCATTTCCGCGGAAAAGGCTTACCATGAACAGCTCTCTGTTGCGGAAATCACGAATGCTTGCTTCGAACCAGCCAATCAGATGGTCAAATGCGATCCCCGTCACGGAAAGTATATGGCCTGCTGTATGTTGTATAGAGGAGACGTTGTACCAAAGGATGTTAATGCAGCTATCGCAACTATCAAGACAAAACGCACCATCCAATTCGTTGATTGGTGTCCGACTGGTTTCAAAGTTGGCATTAACTATCAACCACCTACTGTCGTACCGGGTGGTGACCTTGCTAAAGTACAACGAGCTGTTTGCATGTTGTCGAATACTACTGCTATTGCAGAGGCTTGGGCTCGACTTGACCATAAATTCGACCTGATGTACGCAAAGAGAGCATTCGTACACTGGTACGTTGGTGAGGGTATGGAAGAGGGTGAGTTCTCCGAGGCACGTGAAGATCTCGCTGCCTTGGAGAAGGATTATGAAGAAGTTGGTATGGATTCCGCTGAAGGTGAGGGAGAAGGAGCTGAAGAATACTAAACAAATCCTCATGATTTTTCAACAAGAAACAATATGAAATAAATGAGCGAATTTGCAAACGTTATTGTCTCATGTATGTCACCTGACCTTTATGTTTCCTAAATCATTTTATTAATTACGCAATTAGTAGATTACTTTCAGTTATATGTTATACATTTAAAACCATGTCAGTTCTATTTTCGAATAATAGGGGAGTGTTTAATTTAATTATCACGCAACTTTGTTACGTTAACTTAGAATTATGATATTTAGAAAACTGAAAGTAATGAATTGTTTTATTAGTTCTCGAAAGAAAACAGAATTGTATAAAATAAATAAAACTATTTGTTATCCATTTTTATCGGGTAATTGTCTACGATAATACCGTAACATAAAACTATTATCCGATTATTGAGTATCAGAAAAGAAAGCTATCTGGTAACTTAAGAACACGGATATTGTGATTTTTTATGTTATCAATACGCAACAAATAATCTGATATACCATTTATTTCATACAGATGCAAACATTTAAAGAGTCTACAAATTTTACTTGATTACTTCCAGCTCATTCAAATTATTATTAAAAAAGGAAATAAATGTCTATGTAGCTCCTGTGTATTGCATTTACAAATAAAATTTCTTGATAAATCTTATTTTTAGGTATTTAAAAATTCATAAAATGTAATTGTGTATTCGCTATTCTTGTCACATAGTTTTCATTCGTAGTTTCATGGACTTTATTTGTCATAAGATGCTTGCCGTTAGTGATAGAGGTTTTCATTTTCATTTTGCAATACCGATCCTCTGTCTAAATAGTTTAAACGTGTCATCTCGAACGGTTCAACAGTCTCGATTGAAATACATTTGAAAAATCAGCGTACGTGCGCATATGACAAGCACGCGACCCGGAATACTTCGTCTAATAATTTGTCGCGGCCATTCGCGTTCTCTTATTGCAAATGTAAGAATATCCCTTCTAATTCTGTTCTATCTCAGTTTATTGCACGTCAGTTGGTTCTACTTTACTCCAATAACAAGAATAGATATCTTACTGAGAATCCGCCATGAGCCCGCAGGCTCCTTACATTTGCCGAGAGCACGCATGCGCGTCATGGCAGTGCACGTCGGTGCATGTCGGTGTGCACAGTACTCTGTGTAAGGTGGCATTTTGTTAACAAAAAAAATTTGGCGGACTCGTTATTTTAAAAATTCTGCAAATGTTACCGACACGTCATTGAATAGTGCGTCCAAACGGACCGGCCATGTGTTCAGGACCACGGCGAGTAATATGAGTGAGTGAACGCAGTATTACTTCAAGTTTTTCAGTAACGTTTCCCTCCGGGAAAGAATGTAAAAAGTATTGCACGGATATCGATACAATATTCAATCGATGCATCGAGACTGAGGTGTCGATGCGTAATCAAGATCGAATGAAATATGTTCGAAGTGGATTCGGACAAGTGGCTCGAGACAGGTGTATCGATGTCTCTGGCGTATCGATATATTGTTTGCATACTTACTCGCAAGGCAAGAAGCTACTGCCTTGGATGTATGCAGTGGAGTGCAGCCCCTCCAACTCCAACTTGAGTTCTCGTTGCAACGTTCTCCGGTTTCCTCAATCACGTTTTTTTTCTCGTGTGCTGAATAATGGATTTATAGTGAGACCGTTTCAAAGAATGTTACCTTTATTTCATGACTACTTGCGATGAGAATGAGAGTGAGTATTCTCCGGCCGAAGTCATGAATGTTTTCGAGGCAATTATACGTAATTTCTTATGTGCCTTATCTTTCTGCTTAAGCCGGAGTTGTACGAGGTCTCTTGTACTTTTGATAAAAACATTCGTTATGCCACTTTACCTGGACAAAATCCATGTGTACACGGTGTGTACACAACACACGCCCAAATGTTGCATCTACACGTGTGATTCATCAATGTATTCGAGGATATAATACAGTACGAAGAAATTTTACGTCGTGTTGCATCCGATGCATTAGAAAGAAGTATTTTTTTAAAATTAGGAATTCAAGAATGGCGTGATATACGATAATCAATTTATTTAATATTGACCCGTAGCTGGGATACAGTTCATTATGCTTGGTAGGTGAATTACAGAAAAATACTTCTGATAAGATCACAAGGCATTCTTTCTGCACATTAATCTTCAGGTTATACTCTTATCTCTTTTGTTGTCTACTTATCAATTCATAATAGCGCTGAACTCAATTACCTTTGTCTCCTAGTGCAAGCAAAAGTCTACATATGTAACAATACAGTGTGTAGTACATTTAGTAAATATTTCATCGTATTGCAATGGTGGTATAAAAGTATACTTAAATATTCATCAATTAAACGTTTAACTATTTATCAGTAGACTACAGATCTTTATGCAAAATGAAACATGTTCGCATTGAGTGCAGAACACAAGAGCCAAATTAAAATTGTGTTCTAATATTTTTAACATGTCCACTGCTTTAAATTGTACGTGCACATTTTTGTGAATGAATGCACAAAATCTGCAATGTATTTATCAGTTTCTATAACTGTTTAAAATATGTATACACTTCAATATTCTTCTGCATTTTTATCAACGATGTTGTTATACATAATGTTATATATGTTGACAACAGACCACTGTTATTTCATTAATTATGAATTATATTTTGAATTATATTTTCATATCAGTAATTTCCAAACTGAAAGGTACAGACTAGTCCAAATGGAGGCGCAAAAATTTCAACTGGAACTTACAAATAATCTCTTGTAACTAGACAGCGGATATCTCTATGCAAAATAAAAATTTTCTATCTCAATTGTAATAAACTGTAGTGGAATAAAAGTTTATTTTCTTTCATAATATGTTTAATAGGTTGAAAGTAATACAACAGTGTTTTAAAATTCTTCTAATGCTTTGCTGTTTTAAATTACATCTATTCATTTTTGTCATATATAATAACAAAGTTTGGAAAGCATTGCTTCAGATGGACAATGTAACAACTATAATTTATATTACATACTCTACTCTCTACTTTTGCTTAAATGTCTTATTCATTTTACACAATACTGATGTTCTAAGTAGATATTTTGTGTTTTCCAGACCACTGCAAAGCCATGAAGATGAGTTTCTCGCTGTCTTCGCTTCAGCCACTTGGCCAAAGCTTAGACAAGCACGGCCAAGCGGGGATAGCGATAGAAAGACCATATAACAGCCTTACAAAGAAACGGTTTGTTCTATATCTTACGCTATGTTATACGTATAGTTCTACCTTTATTATTGTAATAAATATATTTAAAGAATTTGTTAAAACTATGTGTTATGTTGTTAATAATTGTATTATATTGTTATTTATGAGTAGTTTAGTTTGTGTAGCAAAGAAACTATGGTACAATGATTTATTCATTTTACAGGAAAGATCCAAAGCAGTTCCAAAATCAGCGTTTGTGGACAAATCGTGAAGACTGCAAAGATGATTTCTGGGCAGCGATACGATCTAATTATGACTATATTATGGATACCCATTTAATAGATAGTTGTAAGGTAAGTACATAATTTTTTATACATAATACATACGCAATGCAATTTCACCTCGTGTAAATGCTATGGATTTGTTCTTAATAATAATGATAGGAAGCAAATGGTGAATTAACATGGGACGAGTCTGATGTATCAGCACAATCATGGAATTTAAAAGAAGTTAGTAGTCAATTCTCAGAACTATACTCATGGTTAACAGTTCTTCAAGAATTGGTTTATTCAAAGGAAGAAAATTTGTTAGACAAAAGTCTGCGTGCGGTATGTATTATTCAGTTAGATTAAGGTATAATTAAACTGTGGAGTTTTCATCGATAATTTCGTAAATACTATGATAAGGAAATAACCATTTCATGGATTAAAATGTCCTTTATGATAAAACTAGAGTAGAAATTAACTTAATCTTTAATATAATCGTTAATATAAATGTTTGTTGTACATCTCTGCAGGGGGGTGTTATGAATGCTTAAAAATCCACAGTCTAGTTATAATAATAAAAATTGATTGCATCAATGGCAACTAAAGGAGTAGTAGTGAAATAATAGCAATAAAATGTATACCTCAGGCTCACATGGAGGAGCTGCGACGTAGGGCTTACAGAAGAAAGTTATTCAATGACCAAGCTGGAAAATTAGTGTCACGTGCCCCTGCTTTAAAAGATGAAGTAGCGTGGCGTGTTGACCATTTGAATGCGAAATGGGAATTAGTAGAACAAATTATGGCACCTGTTGAGCGGCCAATATCCAATCAACAGGATATATCGGCAGGTAAGTTCATAATTTCATTACGAGACATTGAAATTTTGAATAGAGTATCGCTCACTGTTCTTAACAATATATTATAGATTTTGAGCATGAAGTAAAGTGTTTGAGAAAATGGCTTCGTGAGATGGAATCTCGTCTTCAACCTTTGAGTTTTCACGTAGATTGGACATTAGGGGAACTGGAGGAAAAAGCAGTGGAACATATGGTGAGTCCTATAAGAAATATTTTTATAAAAATCAAAGATCTGTATATTGAAATCAAGAAATATGTTTAAGACTCGTTATTAGACTGCGGATTTTATGCATTTATGGCCAAAATGGGTGGATGTAATTTAAAACAGAAAAACATTAAGACAATTTAAGAACATCGATATGTTATTTTCAATTCTTTAAAATTGTTGAAGATAGGAAGAAATTTTTATACGGTTTCTGTGTCTTGTAATTGATAAAAAAAATTTTAAAAATTTTAAAATTTTGCAAAGATCTGCAGTCTACTCATAATATTATAAAATTGAGATACTGAGTTATTTATATTGCGAGAACAATATTGTGGATTTGTGACGTGTAATTTAATGCATTTATTTAATTCTAAAAATAAATCGAACGTGAAGTCTTCGATGAGACTGAAATGAGATAAAAATACATGGCATCGTCAGAATAAATGTTTTAGATACGTAAACGCTTAGGCAGTGTAAACAATGAGATGCATATATTCATGGGACGAGTCATTAACACAACAAATTGATATATTGTATATATGTGTGTGCATGCATTCCATTTATAAAGCCGGATACACGTCTTTATTGTTAACGGAAACGGTCGACAGCTGACACTCACGCAAACGTACAGGATGGACGATAGTAATAGTAAATAATTACGTTTATCGTGCTTGAAATGTATAACTAGGATAGATCTATCCAAGTGATTCAAGCTGGTGTAACTTTTAGATAATAAATGCGATACCTTCAATTTTCGCAGCGATTTCTTTTTCGCGATGCTGCAATTTCGTTGCCAACCAAAGACTGCAGAATTATTTTATACTTTCGTTGAGGCGAACTGATGCACTGTGCATTCAGTTTCAGCTCGATTGTCTTTCTACTCCCTGTTGTGTGACTGGGTGGGCGTCGAGAACTTGACTCGTTCGTGTTGGTTCAGCATCTTTCTATAGAGTTCTCTGTCTCCTTGTTTCTCTCGTTCTCTCCCTCCTTAATTGCATCTCGACACAAAACATGATACGTGCCAGACAATCATATGCAGAACTATAGTATTATACACTATAATGTAGCCATATTTTAAGAATATTCGTATTCATTTTTTTGTATGTTGAACATGCGTTTCAGAATGGAAAATTTGATGAAATTTGTTATATTGTATAAATTCTGATATTTCATTTATCAGTTTCAGAAGATATATAAAGAATAACTTATATATGAAAGAATTATCGTTTTGTAAATTATTGTTTCGTAAATTATCTGCATATGTTGTATTTATATTAAGATTCGAAAGTTTAGTTTTATTTGCGTCTATTCCTGATTTTCTAAAACAAAATTATTTTAAAAAGATTATATTCCATGTTTTCGACTCATTTGTGTACAGAATTCTGTAATCTTTCATTTTATCTCTGTTTATACGTTGTCGTGTATATTTCTTTTATTATGACTATATCGTTTATGAATAAGTTCAAGTGTAATATATTTTTTAGAAACAGTATTATATTTGTAGATGTCAAGATATGGAGCGGTCTAAATGAGATATCTTAGATAAATTATATGAGCTACAAGAATAGTGTCTGATTCTATAGAAAGAGATCCATTAATTATATACTATTATATACATTAATTAAGTGGATTGTATTGCATGTGATTTCAGCATTTATAAGAGCGATTTGTTTTGCTGCATTATTGAACATAATTATCAATAGTTTTATATTTCAATAATGCAGCAAAACGAATCGGTCTTATAAATGCTGAAATCACATGCAATACAACCCACTTAATTACGTATTATCTAATAGAACATAGTACATAATTAATGGATCCCTTTCTATATAATCAGACACTACTTCTGTTTCACTGTTGTTTCATTGGAACTGAAACTATTGATATTGGATTGGAAAGAAAGTATGTGGCGTTTTCAAATTAAGAATCGAAGATAAAATTAAGGTATTTATTCATATGTTTATTCAATAATACGAGAAGTTACCTCGAAAATGGGAGAAAATAGTAGAACAGAATGGAAAATATGTTATTGAATAAATCTATGAATAAATATCTGAATTTTAGCTTTCAATTTTAACATACAAACGCTACGAAATTTCGTTCCAACCCAATAATTATGTTCAATAATGCAGCAATACGAATTGTGTGAAACTAAAAATTCAATTCGTAAAACTGTTAATTTACTCTATTCTATAACTATATTATTATGAATATGCATTAAGAAGTACATAATGGCATCAATTTTCGTAAATTCAAGGCTGATTTAGAAAAATATTTACAGATAAACTTGTTAATATGAAGGTCTTTAAGGATTAATTTTAAGCATATTTTTCACAAAGTAAATATATCTTTTTTCAGAAGTTTTGAAGACATTTTGAAGTTAACTCAGCGATCGATAATAATGGGCCGGAAGTATTAGCCGAATCATTTAATTTTAGCTCTCTAAGCTGGCGAGGATAAATTTGTTTATGTCTAGTTCGTTGCTCTCCAACAAGACCATGTGGCTCGCATGTTTGTCTTCAGAAAATTCCACGGAATCTGCTGGGAACTCTGAAACTTCTCTACATTCGCGTTTCAAACAGCGTGTATTCTATAAATTGATCTCGGCTCGCGCACGTAAAAAATAGTGAAGGTTGAAACGCCCCCTGACTGCGTTACGCAATGTTCTTCTCATAGACAATGTTCCTCTCATTATAGTGAAAGCTGTAAAAGAACTCGATCCAGAAATCCAATTAATGTTTTAGATATGAAGATATACAGCAGTTTCACGTTGTTCCTGATATACATACTTGTGATATATACATACTAGTGAATCATACTTTTGAACATACTTTTTTAATATTTCATGAATATTAAAAAGCTGAAATAAAGAAAGAAGTTATACTAATTATAAATAAATTTTCAAGAATTAAGAGTTGAAGGAGCAATACTAGTCTCTTCAGTATATTTTTTTGCAAACTAATTATAATTATACAAATATATTATAAGATGTAAAAACTCTTTATTTATAGATAATCATGTACCTTGATGCTGGTTATAATTGAATATAATTATTAAAAGAAGTAGTAGCCTGTGGAAGGCTAATTCGACAAAGATCGATTACCTTAATTAATTCTAATAGAATCTACAGTAATTTTAAATACAATATGAGGTCATTGTTAAGATTCACCGGTATTAGTTTCTTTAATTGGCATAATATGTTTATAATATTAACTTCAACACTTGTAACCATATTTATCCAGCAGCAATCATACTGCACAGTTGATATTAATCCTTTGTACTTGAAGCTATTTTAACTAAAAAATGAAACATTTGTTTGACCTAGAATATTTCCATTCTCTATGATTTTTTAAATTTCATGAGTAAGAAATTGATATAATAAGTCGTACAATACTTAAATGTGTAGTAATTGATCAGATACCAACAATAATTAATAACATAAATAATATTTTGTATGGTACAGCAATTTTTAGTAATGCCTCAGAGTCACCACTTGAGTGCTAAGGGTTAATATATAATATCAAGCAAGTTATAATCTCTGAAATGAGACATTACTCACATTACATATCGACAAAAGGGACACGTTCGTCTAGTTACACGATAAGGAAGCTGTAACTTCATAAGCCAAAGTAGTATAGACCACAACATTGATTAGTATTACGATTTCCATTACCTGAAGCCGTGAGAAAAGATCAAAAGAATCGAAAGAATTTATTGGCGTTGCCCAGCGAACGAGCACGGATTGTTTGAACTCTTATCACTGTTTACGAATCAAAGCCAATAGTTACAGGCTGTCGATTCATCGATCTACTCTATTCCGTCTATGATTAAATTCCGGGGTACTCTGGTATTAAAGCCTCCGAGCTAGAAATGATTAATTTCCCATGTACACAGTTCTACGATTTAGAACAAAACGAAAGTCGCTGTTCAGACCGCGCGAGCGGAACCCTGATAACGGCGGACCCAAAAAGAAAGTAACGAAAGGAGTATAATAATGATCGACGCGCGGGTACGCGTAATTTACTTCATGTCCTGTATCGTTCCACGTTCTGTCAGTTGTACTACCGTTGTTCGGTCTATAGAATTTCAACGCGCTAATGAAGATTGATGGCGATACTTGTGTTGCTCAATGAAAATACCTGACATCTGACCCCTCTTCATCCAAAGACGAGCCTCCTCTGTGGGACATGTGATATACACATACATAGTTAACTCTTTGATGATCGTGTGTAATGAAAATTTGATTGAAAGTTGATACGTGGTTGACGTCGCTGATCAATCGATGCGTACGAGTAGATCGGCTTGTTTTAATTTTAAATATTTGCTCGTGGTAATCACAAATATAAAGTAAATTTACATTTCTCATCAGAAAATATATCATCTAGTTTGATATGTTACGTCTCACGTCTTCTGAGATTATGTGAAAATACGTTAACGATGTTCCTTTACCTTTTTGCAGATATATTATGCAATATTGAACACTTTTATATTCAGAGAAACAATGCACATAATTAAAATGCTTGTGGTAGTCACAAATATAAAGTAAATTTACATTTTTCATCAGAAACATGTATCATCTATTTTGATATGTTACGTCTCACGTCTTCTGAGATTATATGAAAATACATTAACGATGTTCCTTTACTTTTTTGTAGATATATTATGCAATATTGAACACTTCTATATTCAGAGAAACAATGCACATAATTAAAAACTCAATTGAAAATGAACACACGTTAAATTTCTTCACACCTGCTTCTTTGAGAGATCGACGAGAATCAACATAGAAAGCTAATGATGTAAACTGGCTTCAATAATTATTTATCACTTTATTGTTGCTTAGTATTCATATTTATGAACCACACTGTGTAGTTGGACGGGTTACTAGCTAGAAGTAATTAGAAGTGAAGGTGTCTACACGTTCAGTATCTACACAACTTCAAGATTTCAGGGATGGAACGATCGAGTATAAATCACGGAACTAGTAGATAGCGAAATAATCTTCAAACGCTTATAATTTATACTCTCGCTATTGAATAAACTTGATGAATGTATTTATTTCGAATGATTTTTCAAAAACAAATATCTTGGCAGGAAAGGATTTACGGTGCGCCGATACCAATCGATAATAACGACACTTTCACATTGCTCGGATGCAAACGAACCCGCGGCTCAATAAAGCAAGAATCCCCGTTGAGCGTTGCATAAACCTTTCAACGGCGAGTGTAAATAATAATGTAATATTGGTTCTTCGGCTGACTGGAAACTATAATTCACGCCACGCATGGAAAGGTTAAAAGATCACTCTCGCGTGAAATTTCATTTCTCGCGGGGTCGCCGAATGATCCCCATCGATCGCACGAAAGTAAACATTAACACCAGGTTTACGAAACACTAATATTATTTTATAGAAATAACAAAAATGTTTCTACCCAAATTTTCAGCCATTTTTTAAATACTACATACCCTAAGAAACTTTGTTAATTAATTCCTCATTTACTTACGCTTATGTTAGGTCATCCCATAAGTTCGTGCCGTTTTTCGTGCGGTTGCATATCCATTTTTTTTAAATACCTATGGACTGTTGTTTTTAGTATTTTCAGAACATCTGACATCTTCCCAACTGATAAACTTCGTGATTTCTGTACAAGGTCTCGAATTTCATCTTCGTCTGTCTGAGGAGGACGCCCGGAACGTTCCTTGTCTTCTAAATAAAAATTCCCACCTTTAAAACGTTGAAACCACTTCCTACAGGCACGAGATGAAAGCGCACTTTCTTCGTAAACAGCACATATGTTGTTCGTGGAGTTTGTTACTGAACTTCCTTTCCGAAATTCATATAACATGAGATGTGGGAAATGGATACGCATTTCGCTCACGATTTTTCACTGCTAGGAATCACTGTGGTCACTATTTCACGATCTTATACCCACGAAAACCTTCTCTAGATTGTTCCCGAAAATCCCTTATCGCCTTATGCTTATAAATCGCCGCGTGAAATGTATATATACTAATATCTACATACCCCTTTATTAGTTGCGACCAAGAATAACAATCGATAACGATGTTCATGGAAGGAACCTGTTCCAGACATTTCGACCAGACGTTGATCTCGAAATGATTAAAAAGGTATAATAATTTTTTATCGGTTCAGTGCAGTCTGAAACTGTTAAGTAACGGAAATACAACGTTTTCGATACCAATCAGTAAGGAAGTGAAATTAATTCGGCCTTGTAACGATGTTCCAAACATTCTTATTCATGGGATATTTTATGCGGAGAATGTTCAGTGGCGTGCATAATGGATACTGCGTACATATAATAATAATAATAGTGGAATTCACACACACTTTAAATCAGAATAACTTTTTTATGAATGGACCAAACGACTTCAATTTATCTCTAAGGCTAGAAGAATTAGTTTAGTAAATGACGTCTAAAAAATATTTTGGAATAATGCATTTGGTCGGAATTGTGAAAAACAATAATGAAAATTGTTTTTTTAGCTGGGCCAATAACGAAAATTTAAAAGATGTTTTGGTCAACTCGTATAAATTATGTACGCTCTGAAAATTTCATTGAAATTGGTTAATTGGTTTACGAGTTATAAACGATCAAAAGTGGTAAAAAGGCCGAAAATCTTGAAAGTTTATTTATATATATAATTTTTATATACTCAATATATACATATATATTCAGTGGTTCATTTAAGTGATTCCAATAAAGCTTCTTTCGTTTTTATCGTAAATAGTACATATGTCAAAAAACTGAAAAAGGAAGAACTTACAGTATGTTTTGCTGACAATACGATAACCTATGTCAATTTTTTATACTTACACTATTTTTCGAGAAACGAAGGTGATCTTTTAATACAATGTTAGGAAATATTCGATTCGCATGATGTTGGTAGTGAACGTATTAACTTTTGCAATAAATCAATACGGAAGGCGAGCGTAACCGTGGGTAGTAATTGATCCGATTAAATATTATTTTTCTTCACGGTTCGGATGGGGGAACGCTTATGAGAAAAATCAGCACCGAGAGGTAGCAAGTTATTGACACGTTGCAAGTGGATAGGATTATTTATTTCGCTATGCGAAGTAGAATGCGAGGTAGCGTTGATGCTTCGCTGGTGCCGCGACGCAATCCATGGGATTGAGTTTCCACGTGATACCCATTCCACGATATACATACATATAATCGTGATACTGGTCTTGGAGTTATTTCTATTTCCTGTACCCTGAAATTGATACGAAAGTTTCAGCGAAGAAATAGACGAATTGCAACATTCACAATACATTGGCCGTCAATTTCCTTTCGAACTTCTATCTTAATCTTTTGGATTTCGACCCTAATATAAGTATTGTAAGAATTAATTTTTGATGTGGACGCAAAAATTTGTTTCATTTCATTGTTGCACTGTAACTCAGTTTATATATTATTTTGTATACATACAACGAGAAACAAAAGTTTCAATAGAAATATAAAATCGCCCGGCGGGCGATTTAACATGGCGGGCTGCGTGTTGGCCAGGCCTGGTGTAGAGACTGTATCAATAATATTAATATTTTTAAAAAATAAAAATTAAATTTCTCTGATAGAGAAAGTTTATTCTTCATTTAAACTTTACAATTCTCTCTAAAGAAGAAACATCTAATCATCTAATTTTGAGAAAATAATTCATTTTTTGGATTCATATGACTATGATGCTGCACGCTACGCCAATTAAAGGTTAACGAGACAATTATATAAACTAACCTGTCCAATAAATAATCAAACACATCTAACAGAATTTCTCTTTGTTGCTCAAAGGTGTCTCTTCTATAGCCAATAACTTGCTCGAAAGAAATCCATAAAAATCACTTGTCTTTATGCCTACCGCATGAGAATCCCGTCCTAATTGGACGTCCGATTTAATTCAGGAAATACGACCGTGGCAATTACCCTGAAAGGGTTCAAGAAGCGTTTGCTCTGTCACTACGGAACGAATAAAGAGAATTCACAATGACTTTTCTTCGCGCGGCCTTAAAACATCTGGAGCAATCGAGATAAGAGGTAACATTCAACGGCGGGACTTTGAAAGTCGATGTAGATTAGCCGGCACCCGGAGCAGGAAGGATAAATTGTGCCGCAAAAGGGTTAATTAAACGCGTACGTGCATAACGCGCCCGCGTGTTGAAAACGCGGACCGGGTGTCTCGGTGAACGAGCACGTTTCGGTGATAGTGACCCAGTAGCTGGGAGCCACGTAACAATTCTGGTTTCAAGGTAGCGGTACACGCCGGTGATGCTTCACCCTGCGGACACTTCACCGGTTCTCGGTAAACAATTAGACGCGACTTGCTCCAGATGTAGCAACTACCGTTGCTCCACAGCGCCGATCATCTCCCGTTCCACGCAGAAATTGGAGTAATGCGTGCCGCGATGCCGTAATGTGTAATATCGACACGTATCAGACGCGATCCTTTCTTCCACCCCGCTGGTACCGCTCGCTGTCCTCTGCTTTTTGCGAGAACCGATCTAACAATGATAGCTACCTCGACAAAAGAAAGAACATTGGAGTTTCTGTATATGAGTATTAATAACTTTTAGATGATTTTTCACGTAACGCGTTAAGAGGAGCCCAGTAGATTTAACCTTGACGGAGTTGGTCGTCACGTTGTAGTTTTTGCGGACGGTCAGTAGACGCAGCGCCCGTTCTAGCGATTATGTCGCCCCGGACAAAAAGACAAATTGCCGCCCCTTAAGAATATATATATTCCTATTAATTGGGTATTTAACACATCAATATTTTTCTCACACTTACATGGCGCCAAAATGGCGCCCCTAAATTTTGGTGCCCCGGACAAATGTCCGGGTTGCCCGCCCCTAGAGCGGGCCCTGGTAGACGAAGCAGATTAGTCCTATTTTCGTCCGATAGGTGGTGTGGGTATAATTTTTTGTGACGAGCTATATCGCACACGACGTACCGGTAAAAAGAATATATGAAATGCCGACAAAGGAAAGTAAGAAAATTGAACTGTAGCGGAAGAGAGAAATGGAAACTGAGAGAGAAGGCTAGCGGCTTGACGGGTTTTTTCTACCCAAACTGATGCTTCAACATCGCAATGAGGAGTTCAGAAGCGATCAATTGTGAATCCTAAAAGTCCAATCTATGTCTGTCCAGAGCCCAAAATGCATATTTTTACGTTATCTTGGAATAATTTATAATATTCGGCAGCATGCTGCCTGTCACGTGACTCGTTCCGCCTCTGTCGCGCATGTGTCCGGTACTGGTAGAGAGAGGGTAATCTTTTCCCCTCAATTCAAGCTCGCTCCCCTCATCTGGCGATATTTACAAGTATCCTTGAAAAGGTTAACACAGCATAATCTTGGTTAGCCAGGTTAATCAGAGAACAAATTGCCGAGTAAATCGAAGCTCAGAGGATAATCAAGATCCGAAGAGAAATGGTTACAAACATATACAGAAGACTCTCCGATATGATTGGATATAGGCTGTCATGTACACTGCAAAACACATATTTTCTTACACCTATTTGTATCTTGTTGGGTATGAGGTTGAAAGTGCTGTGTTAGGGTAATTCTTCATCATTAATGAAACTGGCGTGTGTTGTCATGTTGCTCCAAATACTAAGAACTCGATTTGATCGAGTGAAGCTTCCTCATGAAGGTTATGGATTTTCTGCGATTTGTTCACTGCTCGATTTATTTTCAATCTTGGATAATCGGCGGCTTGGTTAACTCTACACGAAGATCATTTGCAATACAGTGTTTCTTCATTCGATAGCAGCGGTTAAGCTAAATGACTCTTTTACCAACTATGTGAGGATGCGATAGTTTCACAATAATGTGTCTGCTTTCTCGGTTCAGCTATACTTCAAGTGTAGAGCGAGTTCTCATTACGAATTTATTGTAAAACTTATATTCGATCCAATATTTTGTTTATTAACCTACTTGCACAGTTTACAATGTTTTTGATTTTTAACTTTTTTCTATTTAATTGATAACTACATTCTCTGTCGTTTCTATTGTATTAACTTTGTCTGATCACCCATGTAAAGTGAATATTTGTAATGATTATCGTAGTTTTTCTAATGAATAAGCAATTGCATCCTTTCCATGAACACCTATGTGATTTTATGGTTCTAAACATTTCCATTACAAAAGAAATGTCTTCAAAAATATTTATTAAAAAGCGTAATCTCAAATTTTAATGTCAATATTTTACCTATCGGCATTTATTCAATTGTTAAAAACCGAAGATAAATAGTACAAACTTCTTAAAAAATTGTTCAACGATAACAGCAATTTCGTCCGTAAAGCAACAAGTTATCTTGGGTCACATTATTTGAAAACTTCTTTTGAGATCACTATTTAAAAGAAAATTATTAACCTACTTCTAGATACAGCTCAGTCATTAAAACCGAGAGACTCACACATGTGCAAGGAAAAGTTGTTCAGAATTATGCTCCTGACAACATAATTTCAAGGTTATCGAAATCGGTGGGGCGTATCTCTGTGTGAATAATTATCAAATAATCTATTAATTTCCGGTAGCTAAAATGTTAAATATACACGTTACTATGTGTTTTTATTAACGTGAACTAAGCAATTTGTTGATAACAAAAATCATGGTCGCAGATGAAGACATTTGCGAGTTGCTGTAGCAAAAGTTTAAAGTATTACAATAATATTGAAAGTTAATTGTATGAGATGTAGAAAACAGAAAATAAATAATAAGAAATTAATGAAAGTGGTGAAGTGTATTATTTGTGAAGTGTAAATTTTTGTGTTGAATTGGAAAGATAAGCAACAAATAATTATACGAGTATATAAGAAGAGAAAGAGAAAATTGTAAAGTAGGTGTGTAAGTATACATTTGAGTATGAAGTGAGTTATTTGATGTGAAATGGAAAGTGTATATGGAATGAAAACCAGGGTGTGTAGGTTGGGAAATGTTTTGCATTCCATGCAGCATTTCCTTTCTGTATGAATTGCGCTCATTTTTAATTTTACAGCTTGAATAAATCTCTGTCTACCTATGGACCGATTAATTTTAGTCGACCATATTACTACTTTATGGTTCTTATTACGTATACATAGGTATTATGGAAATCAAAGAAACTTTATCGCTTCACAGATCGAATTTTATAATGTTTACGTTTATGACACGTGACGATTAAATTTAATTTGCTGCATCACGTGGCGTAATTGACAACCACCGTTCCCATACACATTATTATGCAAATCTCCCGACCTGCCACATTTTATCTCGGGTGAAATTCTCGGCTTTGATTAACGTTAGATCAGTATTTCTTGCGCCCAATAATCGAGCTTAAAAAGAGCCGCGCGATCCGATCTAGCCGCTTTCCAAAGCAGATTAACACTTTTTGCCGAGAATTTCGTGGTGCGCTGCAAAGCCACGCGAAAAACGAAGTGTTGAACGTCGATTACGTTTCCCAGGAGTGTCATTAATCTCTGGTCTCGCGAAATACGCGGTACCGTTCATCAGGAATTAGTTTACGATCGTGTATCCGATGAGAGAATTAAATGGCCTAAGGGCTTTAATGGAAATTCATTAGTACAGTGGCCGAAATAGTGATAGGTTCACTAGCATTGTGTAAGCAGTCAGTCGACTATCAACAGTATTAGTGTAAAGACGTACCTGTTCCAAAAATACTTTGAAAATTATCGAGTACCAGATACGAAATAATCTTAGGTTCACGGAGAAATATTTAAAAATTACTATTGATAGCGCAATTTTTTGAACGTTCTTGTATGGTAAGTACACAGATTTGTAAAGTTTAAAAATTATAAAAAATATTTTATGTTCGCTTAATATTATTAAAGCACAATGACACAATGGGGAAATCATTAAATAATAACGAAAAGGGCCAAATTATTGCTTTCCACAATATGAGTCTCTCTAACAGAGAAATTGCTAGAAGATTGAAAAGGTCATTAAATGTCATAAACGATTTTTTAAAATTAAAAGAAAAATACGGCAGTAAAAAATATACAGGTCATCCAAAAAAATCAACACATAAGGACAAAAGTCAAATTTTTCAAGAAGCACGGCAAAATATGCTTAATGCCTCTAAAATAAAAATGAAACGAAAGGTATACGACAATGGAAAACAGTATAGCACTGTTTCAGAATTGAAAAATGCGATTAGAGAGACGTGGTCTGAAATTAAATTAGAAACATTACAAAAATTAATTTAATCAATTCCACGCAGAATATTTGAAGTTATAAAACACAAAGGAGGTTCAACTAAGTACTGAATTATTTTTTTGTTTTTAATTTTTTATGTAAAAATACATAATGAACCTATGTTTATTTCGCAACTAAATTTCAAGTGTTGTAATAGAAAATTTGTAATTGACATTAATTAACATTGTGTCATTCAATTGAACTGTGTATTTTGTTAATTATATTAGAATGAATAAATAATAAGTAAAATCAAGAATACTGCATTAAACATAACATTATGTCAACAAATGGAAGTGAACCTATCATTATTTCGGCCACTGTATGTCTTGTGCTTTTTCCAGCCGTTTGTCTTTTCCACATTCTGAGGTTTTATTAGCCCTTTAACGCTCACGCCCATGACATACACAAGTAGGCTGAACGAACAAAGAACGGTGTTCAACATAAATTTATTTAACTTCGACGGTATATCACGTTTCCTGCACACACTTTTACGAAACAAATGGTATCAATCTTTTCCTTACGTGGGAACAAGTCTAATATTGATTTGTTATTTCGAAATGGTGTATACAGGGTGTCCTATATAACTTCTGGTATCCAAAATTAATTAGTTTCTAGTCGGCTACAAAATGCAATAGAAAAAAATTCAAAAAATAAATAAGTCACCTTCATTTTTTAAAATGGCACTACATGTTTTTCTAGTACATGAGCCTAGTATACGATGACCTTAACACGACCTTGAATGCGAAATCAACGCCATGTTTTCATGATGAAGGTGACCTTCTTTCATGAACAAATTTCTTTTTAAAATTTTTTTCTATTGCATTTTGTAGCCGACTAAAAAGCAATTAATTTTGTTAAATTTTTTTATCGGGCTACCAGTCATAAGTCCATAAGTATTGAATTTTGATATTATTGCATGGTAATATTTTAATGTTTAATATCCATAATTACTGTTATTTCCATCAACTTCCCTACTTTCCCGAAGACTCCCGGATACAAAGTCATTGTCACAAAGATGTCAATAATCCGCAAACAGGAATAGTTCTCCGGCAACAGTTCAGTTCGAGAGGTCGTCGCTCCTCTTTCGGTTGCAAACGTAACAGCCAGTCATTTCCTTCAACATAACGGCATTTTTTGTACCCGTAACATTGAACACATTACATCGTAACTGAGACCTCGATGATTGCTTTAAAGATAAATGATGCAGCCCCATTCTATTCAATTATATAATACAGCATTAATCCGATTTTACGATATTCTCAGGGGAACGTAAAGAAGCGTTAATTGAAATGCAGAAAATAAGTGTTAAACATTTCTTTTATTATTTATGAATACAATCTACTCAATGGGTAAAGAGTCATAAATAAATATGATGATGCAACTGAAAGTGGTACTGAAAGATGTTTATGCAAAGTATACTTTGCAATTGCATTATAATTGGGTTACGAGCATTGCAAAAATCTATCCTTGCATAATCAATTATATAATCAAGTATATAAAAAATTAGTATTATACTATTATCACTAGACTGCTGATTTTGTACATTTATGATAAATAGACAGCGGATCTTTGTCCCAAATAAAAATATTCTATCTGAATGGCAGCAAACAGTGAAACAGAAATTGAATTTCTTTCTTAATACATATATTTAATAGGTTGAATATAATATAACAGTATTTTAAAATTCTTCCAATGTTTTTACCGTTTCAAATTACTCTTATGCATTTTTGTCATAAATGCATAAAATCCGTCATCTAATGATAAAATTGAGGTGAAATTCAAGACAGTAAAAATGCTAAAAGAATTTAAGAATATCAATGTATTCAGGGTACCAAAAATTATCGAAGAAAAGAAAGATATCTCTTGCAATTGATGCAGACAATTATTACATGTAGCAGAAATAACATTCCCACGCAGAAGACAATTTATTATAGAAGACATTTTCACTTTCACTATTAAATTGCTCTGCGAGTGAGTTGTTAAGAATAATAACGACAGGTAATCCAGTTTCCAGCATCGTAACGTTCGGTGTAATTAGAAATTACGCGAGGATGCTTACCTCCTAAGTTTGCTCGTGGTCCAAGGTTTATTATAGACATAACTCACCGATCACGGAGCGTTATTGAAATCGTAGATGGCCACACCTGGAGTTGCACCTTGTTAGTGGCTCGTAAATTCAATTCCGCGATCGACGTCGAGGCATCGGCGCGTCAAAAAAATCGATGACCCCGCAGCAGACACTCGTCACGGGGATCTTCGGCAGAACTTTCTCGCATCGATGCGTAACGAGGGTGAAATTGAAAGCGAAATGAGCAAACCGATCCGTGGAACCGTGATGTTTGATGAACTGTGCTCGGTTCCGTAAACACGGTTCCCAGCCAAACTGTCAGTGCTACCGGGATTTAACTAACCCAGACAGTCGGTCGGTACTTCAATGGTGAAACAGTGAAGTTGTAAATTAGACGAGGCCTATGTACTGACAGACCGAAGCAGGTCGTAAGTGTTCGGTGTAACACGGGTCTCTGGGGCCAACCGTAGTACATAGAACGCTTCTAAATTAGTGTCATGAAATTAGCAGGCGTATTCTGCACCTGAAAGCTGAGAAACAGGATCTGCTGGATTTATTGGAAAGTTTCGCCGCTTTCTTTCGGCTGTATTTTTGTAATAACAACAAAGATCCATATCGAATCCGTGCCAATAAAATAATTATTAGACTGCGGATCCTTATGTAAATAACTGTTGGGTTGGAAAGAAAGTTCGTGGCGTTTTCAAATTAAGAATCGAAGATAAAATTAAGGTATTTATTCATATGTTCCTTCAACAACACGAGAAGCTACCTCGAAAATGGCAAAAAGTAATAGAACAGTATGAAAAATATGTTATTGAATAGATCTATGAATAATTATCTGAATTTTGACTTTCAATTTTAATTTACAAACGCTACGAACTTTCGTTCCAATCCAATACTTTCTGCATCGATTACGTAACACTGGAATGGAATATAAATTTGTTTCTCTTGTTAAGAATCTTAATACTTTGAAAATAAGTTTTTAATAGTCTTGTTAAAACAAGAAATGTATTTTAATGAATATTTGAATTGTTACTACGTTGTTTATGCGACACGTGCTAGTACGTTTTTTGTGCTAATACATCTATTTGCGTAGAACAGTACTTTTTAAAATAATTATGGATAAATTCGTGAGAGGAAGTAAAAATCACTGTACACGTAAGTACGCTACTGTGCAAAAGAAAGAAGCACCCGGCCATATTTAATAGAAAAGCGTAGAAAATCAAATAAGAACACAGTAAGTTTTGAAAAAGGATTCCGCTGTTTAATTGAGTAGTTTTGAGAATATGTGTTATTGCGGATTATCTAATACTTTAAATGGAATAAATCAATAATTGTACAATACAATTTCTACATAAAGATATTGTTTGTCATTATATCTTATAATTATACTGGGTGCTTCTTTCTTTTGCACTCTTTCTTTGCAGTAGTGTATTAGTCAGTGGATTTTAAAAAATCTTTTCCAACGTAGTCAAATCATCAAAAATAGCCTGCATTAATTCAAATATAAATAGTTTTAAGTTGTGTTTTAAGTTGTTCTGTGAAAAATCGACTTTTATCATAAATTAAAATACTGAACATAACAAAATATGCCACTGAATTTAGTTATGTATTAACTCTGTCTCCTGTAGTAATTTCGGCGAAATGGAAGCAGAGGAAGTTACGAATAGAGAGACGTATGCACTAATTGTATCAAAGACAATCGATGTCTCGACAAGCGAACGTGACTCGGTGACTTCCATGTCACCGACAACAGGCATTGTTTTAGCTATTGTATAGCGCTATATATGTATGTATGTGGTGGTACTCATAGCCTGGCCACATATGGCTGGCACGGCTGAAAATCATTTGAATACTATGCATACCGTAATGTGAATGCATTTTTCCCACTTACGGATAGTGGGAATGATAAATCGGTTCAGGGAAGTGTCGCGTACTCGTTTTTACGGGAAGATTGTCATTCGCATCCGGAAGATCGAGACGGCAGGTCAAAGTTTAATTGGCTTCGTCACGGTATCGCTGGTGATCGCCTACAGACACGTAAAGTCAGTGGGAATCACGGACCTGTTATATAATATATCGCATTAAAATAATCGTCGTGCACCGATAATAACGGTAGTCGAGCTACTCCTTCGATATTTCTGTCCTCGTCCATTGCAGAATGAATGGTCGCGTGCGGCGCGCATTGTTCGCCACGATAATCCATTGTGTTGCAACGGGAAAAAGTTACAAGACCAATCGACCTTTTCGTTTTCAACACGCTCCGATGTGGTCGAGCGCAAGTGAGAACCGATACGAGTTGCTATCCGAGCGACTGAGTCGTGACGTTCGTGACGTTAATCAAATTCATTCGAATTTTATCAGATATTATCGTAACACAATAATCTAATAGGCCTTCAGATAAGGAAGTGGTCTTACAAATTCTTAATTTCTGTTTTGTTTAACCCCTGCTGTTCGATTTTTTTACAACCAGTTGCAGTGGTTCGAATTTTTTTGCCATTATTAGCTTGCTAGAAAAGCAGAAAAAGTTCAGTGTATATCCACATTTACTTCAATGCCTGACCATTCGACAGTGGAGCCCGGATCTATCTCGACCCGGACCATCAGAATCGTCCTTCGATTATCCAATTTCTGTCAAATTAAATTATGATATTGGGAAAATCAGAAAGACCAATCTACAAGAAATATCTCCAGAAATATGTTTAAAAAAATTGATGAATAAATCTGCGGATATGACCCTAAGTGTCCTCAATTTTATAGTTGGCAGAAAGGTCCAAGAGCAAGTTTAAAATTTTTTGTTATGCAATCAAAATTATAACTATTCCTCATGCTCAAGCTTAACATTGAGCTCGCATGCTACGAAAAGAATTTTGGGACAACCTAGTATATCAGCCTTTAGTACTATTATACTTATAGTATTATATGTATATATTTTATAGAAATTTTTACAATTTCAATAATCGTAAATTAAAAATGGAACCCGTCATTTTGATGAGTGCCGCAAACTTAGTGTTAAAGGTTCTTTCAGTGCTCTGTAATCTTAGTGTTAATCAGCGCATCAAGTACCTTGAATGAGTCCAGCAAAATTGCTCGGCACGCGTTGATAGTCGTCGCAGGAAAGTATACGTCCCACCAGGGTCGCACAAAGTCATTATATTTATTCTGCGGAGAACAATTATTACCGCCATACGCGAGCAAATTTCTGAGTCACTGCATCCTGTCCCTCAGTGCAAACGTGTTAACAAACGAGTCGATCGTGGCTTTTACGTAAACATGAACCTGCAGACCGTGCGCAACGGCTTGCTCATCAGCTGCCGTTTATGGCGATGACCAAACAACCGGCACGCCGCATATAATTTAGGAAACAACCCCTTTTGCCAGTCAGGCCCGGCTAAATATGTCCCGTTGTGCCGCCACGGGTGCCGTTTGCATCGATACAATGTATCCACACGTTGTATGTACCGAACAGAGAGAGAGAGAAGTATGGTCATCGGCGAGTATTATACTTCATTAGATACCAGTTTCGTCACGCTTTCACTCGGACTTGTCTAACAATGAAATGCTGAATTCAAAATGCATTTCGCTTTGGTAGCGGGACACCACGAATACAGGGGGAAAGTTGGAGTCGTGACTCGTGACTTTCCACGATCTACATTGTCATTCACTGCCTCGCCGAGATAGTAACCGGTGCTCCTCGCCCCGTGACCTGCTTGATTAGCAACGTGAATGTAACGATTTTGTCGTGCTGCCTCCCTGTACTTACATCGATTCGGGACGATCGGCGACGATCCAGCTCGCTCGCTCGAGATCTGTGCGTTTATCTCTGTCCGCTGTACGAGGTGTTCCAATAACTTTGCTCAACTCCGATAGCACCGTTATATTGGGTGTTCCGGTTTGTTTTGAGACAGACACGCTTGTTTTATTATAATAAGTTGAAATAAACTTTATTTCAACGACCCAAATAAAAAAGTTTTAAAAAATGCTTTTTATATTTGCATGCAACCTTGTAGATTGTACTTTTTGGAAAATCTTTTTTGCGGATCATTTAATAAACCAATGCTTCTAATTGCTTACAAAAGATCAGGTCGTTTGGTACAATTATAAAAAAGTTATTCTGTTTTAAAGGGCGTACGAATAGTTTGGTCCTCCACTGTATGTAAAAGATCTTTACCTGGTAAAGAATTCAATCACCAAGCGAACGCTTATAGCCTGAAACATTGATGCGACTCTAAACTGACGAGAGAAAGAAAATGTTGCGACAAGAGGTTAAAGATTGAAATGAATATTTTTGGCACTTCCGTTCGTGCAACTGATGCAGAAAATTTTCATTCAGCACAAAGATCGACAGTCTCCGATAAGCTTTACAATGGTCGAAGCTTCAGCATCGAGGACTCCAACCTCCATTGCTCAATCGAGCCTGACACTGTTTCGACACACGAGTGCCCGTAAAATGAATCTCTGGGCTCGATCAGTTTTTCACCTATCATTCCATGACGAACCGCGGATCGATCTAACCGTGGCCCGCTAGGAAATCGGTTGTTCGGTACGAAAGGGGGCGTACGTTTGCGTGAGAGAACGCGTTTCTCTCGCATGACTCGATGGATCTCCGTGCTCAACGATCGGCTGTTTCCGTACCGCGCGTGAATCCGATCCCGATCTAAACAATATACGATCTCGCCGACAAAGAGATCCCGCGATATACCGATGAGACACACGTATAGGCGCAGAGGCGTGTGTTTATCAACGTTATGAAAAGATATTATCCCCCCGTTGTCTTACGGCCGAGTGAAAGTTAAGTCAGGTACTTCTCGACGGAGGCAGTTAAAAGATAAGTGTGACTCATGAGGGGAACAATGGTTGCGGAGAGGAATTTGTTGAAGAGCCAGTCCCGCATGTAAGACCAATTGAAACAATTTGAGGCTATAATAAACTGTGCTGCGAACAGTGTACCGGCTGCTGTTCGAGAGACACTGCTGGTTTCCTGTTAGAGTTACATTATTATAATGCAGACCGATCCAGACCTTTCGGTCGCTTCTCCGAAGAACCTGGCTCGTGTTCGTCGCTGATCATTTCATATGTATAATGGATATTTACATAGATGTTTCCGGATAATATTGTATACAGGGTGGTCCACCTCTAAATGTAGCCTAAGTTTTGAATGCAATTTATCACAAGTGGAGAGCAGAGATCATTTCAAGGTCATGTTATTAACCCTAAACCTACCGAGCACTAAAAGCAATTAAAATGTTTTAGCTTATAAAAATTACAAGGCTCTATTTATTTAAATTTTGTGCAATTTTTAGTACAATACGTGCTTGGATAAAGAAATTTATTGAATCAATTTCCATGTAAGCAACTCTTTAAATCATTTCAATAATTGTAAAATGAAAGATATGAAATCGGTCATTTGAGGGAAAAATGATCTTGAGAAGAAAATAACATCTGCACAGCATTCACCTTGTGATACCATTTACATTGCGTTAAACATAATTGTTATGTCATCACAAATAAAGGAGATATTTAGGTGGCTACATTCGTCCACAAATTCTTAAGAAAATATTGTCAAGCTATATAAAAATTTCATTGAATTTATAGCTTGCAAGTATAAACTTGAGACTTCTTCATCCAACTAATTAAATAAAATTACCGTTTGTTACTTTCAAATGTTAACAAGTCAATGTTAGCAAGTTCTAGCATATTAATGTAATAAATGTAAAATAATTTTTTATTCTTCATTCTAGACTTTGCATTAGTATAATTTTATTCAGTCTTCATGAGTCACTAAATTATTCATAACATTATGAAAGATTCTAAGATTGTACATGCACAATTCTATTCCTACAACAACCTATTTTAGAGACTCATAAATAAATATAACATAAGTCTGTAAAATAGACTGCATGTCACGAGTACATACATACAATGTAAGTCGGTATGATTGTGACATTATAAATAAATATAATGTAGCCTGTAAAATGGGTTGTAATGGGAATAAAATTCAATGTCGTGTACACCTCTGCATACGACAGGAAAGAGTTAAACACACGAGACCGGTAGTTCGATATGCACGAGCCGAATATAATTTATAGAATGGGTACAGTGAAAGGTGAGCCTGAGCATATGAAAACATTCCGATGAACGTGATTTTTTCAAAATCATACCGCCGAACTTGGTCACGGTGCTAAACCAGCGTGGAAACAATGAACGCGGCGTGTTTCCTTTAACGCGAAGTTCATTTCAACCGTGCAATTAACGCTCTGTCTTTGATTAATTAGTGGCGAGTGGGAATCGAGACTGCGATAACGGTTTATTCTCACGCGACGGACAATAGTTCGTTTTGAGAATTATGTAAAAAGTCGACGACCACGAGAGACTGGCTCGTTAATAAGCTGGATAAGTTTTATACGAAGTTCTATCTCGGACCAATAAATGTTGAAAATCCAAGCACCGGCCGCATAATAGGTTTTCTTAAAGTATATCCTTTCTCTCTCTGCCAGTATCGGATTAGTCACGTGACAGATACGGAACGCGTCACGTGACCCGACGTGGGGAATAGCTTCGTTGAAGAGGAAAGTAGAGTCGGCGCATCCCAGTTTTAAGGGAGTAGACTCCTTTTTCCAGGATTGCGAGGGTGCGGGATTCGCGTTCTGATTTCTCGATAATACAAAAGTGGGGTTTTTCAGTAATCAAAATCGCTAGATAAAAGATCGATCTAGGGCGCTATCGCCCTCAAAAGTCCTATTTTTTCGTTAACGAGGCGTAATTTGCATTATTCACCAGCATGTAGCTATGAAAATAGCAATGTAATGGTGTTTATATTTATATTAATTATATTATATTTATATAGTGTTTATATAATCTTTTAAACTGCATTGTTTTTTTTTAGAAATGAAGGTGATTTTTAATGTTTTAAAGATGATCTTCAATTCCATGTGTGCCAAAACGAATTCATTCATTTACGACATAATGACCTTCAAGGTCATACAAGGTATCTGTAGCAGCTACGTTCGATAGAATGGTTTAGTTTCGATTATTGTTATTGTTTTCTTCATTTTGGGAGACTCATTATTTTTCTCGAATTCTTTACCATTAATTTTTCTATATACCTTTCATGAGTTAAATCTTTTTATGGTTCAATTATTCAATAAAACATAAGTGTCCAACGTTAAGTGCCGTCTAGGGTTTAGGTAACTTTCCCTTATGCGTGTTGAATGTTTGAAAATTGATGATTTCATCTCTCTCTTTTTATGCACGGTCTGAATAAAATGATAAATTTGGACAAGCACGATGCGAATGACAGCAATTGTCTCGTTTGAGCGACGATAAATTCGAGGTGGATTGACTCGCGGAAAGCACAATATCGAGTAGAAAGCGTTTCTCTCTTCTCCACACCTCGCATTTCGCTTTTTTTCTTTTTCGGGAAGCACCTATTCTTTCTGCCGCGACGTAACTCTCTACGACCTACTGTTGTAACATCTCGGCAACATTTCACATTTGTCCGAGGCACGGGTTATAATTCGAATCTTTCGCGCTTTTCAATGCGCCGTGCGCGGTTGCAGTGACGTGTCCGCGTCAGCGTTATGTTTTATTCTATCGCCTACGGTGGTTCGACATCGCTGTTCCGTTCCTACAAGAAACTGCTGAAAAGTCTGTTAGAAAGTGGTATTTTTATCTCCTGGCAAATTGTTTGATATTTCTGGTTCCGATGCGGACATGATAAATCTTGTAAGAAACGGTTTCATCTGTTCAAAACATTTCTAAAACCTCTAATCCTAATTACTAATTCAATGGAAATTTGTATCTTTGCCAATTTATTTACTACATGTAATGTTTATTTATATTTTGAATGGTTTTTTAATTCATCTGCAAAGTATAGCGTATTCCAGAAAGAAATAATTATTCCAATTTTTCTTTTTCTTTTAACAATACTACACCTTTTGCTTTATACATTTGTTTAGTGTGCACTAGGATTATTGTTACATTCAATATTTTGAGCTCTTTTTATTTCGATAAATTTTAATTTATAAGAAGTACCTGAACACAAACCACTTGGTTTAAAGCAATAATAAATAAATAAATACACGATTATCGCAAAATTACCTATATTTAAAGTGTAATAATTTCGTAAAAAATGGTCGTACTAGAATCGTTTGAAATTCGTTTTTACGAAATGATTACAATTTAAATGCCGAAATTTTTTTAAAAAAGGAACATGTAGTGTTTAAATACTTTTTCGCTCAACCGTATTTATATTTTTTTAGTACCTCTTTCAATCGTTAAAGCATTTTGTTTATTGTCGATAAGATACGCAATTGTGTGTAAAATAAATACGCAAGTTCTAATCAGAGTAGTTTAAACATCGTTCCATAGAATGAAGTTACATTTAATCGCGTATTAGAAATAGGCTGATGGTATATGGTAATGAATAATCAGCCAATGGTTAATTAGTTCCCCTTTCAGAAGGAAGAATCGCTACGTTATGAATTGCAAATTGATGCCTGAATAGTGTGAATAGGAAACGTTGGCGGGAATGAAAGCGTGGAATTTAACGATATTCATCCTGGATTACTTCCTAAACAATCCTAGACCATTTGTTCTATTTGAATGGAACGTTTAACTTGATTTATTGCACATTCTACGAGTGATTTCGCAATTTTTTATTTCTCCTGTTGAAATATTATAATTTTTAGAGAGAAAGATTTATCAAAGTCAAAGTTAATAAATTCAGAATTATTACAGGAGACTCTTGGGCATGTATGAATCTTTTCAATAACGTTTATATAATTTTGTTCTCTGAATAGTGTCCATATAATCACTAGACTTCGGATTTTTATGCAAAATAAAAATTTGATACATCACTTGCAAAATACAGGAACTAAACAGAAATTTCTCTCATTGATAATGTTAATATTTTGATGTATTATTTGCGATTTATAGGATTAACTCTACACTTTGAATAGAGAAATTGCCGCATCAATGGCCCCCCTTGCACGTTAATTAGACACAGCGTATACTTTTCTGACGGATTTCATCTCTATGCCCATGAGGCGTTCATGCGATCCGGCTGATTGAAATCGTTATTCGCGTTATGATGCCCGGTGAATAACAGGTTCGATAAACAGAGACTAATAATTGCACTGCGGAGCTTTGGGAAGAATTTAAGGCGGTAGACTCGTTTCCAGGATTGCAAGGGTGCGGGATTCGAGTTTTTCAGTAGCCAAAAAGATAAAAGATCGATCTAGGGCGCTATCACCCTCAAAACTCCCATTTTTTCGTTTACGAGGCGTAATTTGCATTATTCGGCAGCATGTAGCTATGAAAATAGCTAAAAAGTAGGACTTCTGAGAGTGATAGCGCCCTAGATCGATCTTTCATCTAGCGTTTTTGACTACTGAAAACCCCCATTTTTGTATTATCGAGAAATGGGAACGCGAATCTTGCACTCTTGCAATCCTGGAAAAAGGAGTCTACTTCCTTAACAAAGCCGAAGCGAAAATTTTCGCTAAGGAAAAAGTGACTTCAAATGACTTAAGTAATCATCCCTGTTAAAATTCTCCGATATTTTTGGGACTAGCTGTATAAAAAGCCTGTAGATTATACCAGTATGTTTTAATTGAAACGCTTCATGACATTTGTATTCTGCAATCGGACATTCCTAGCAGAAACAGATTTCAATTGCGACGTGGAAGTGAGTTAAAATCACGCGAATGTGCGGTACCTTTTTGCCCCGAAGGTACCGTAACCTTCTATTCAAGTGCGCTACACCAACTAGGATCCAGAAGGTTTCGGCCAGGTCGCATCCGTGGCTCACGTGAAAGTGAGTGGCTGGCAAGGATACATTGGTTTCCAAGATAGACATCATTATGCACCGTTTACATGGAAGTCCGGTCCACGTTCGATCAATCATCCTGATTTACCATAGAGATCGGTTTCCGATCGTTTCGTTCGTTGGGAACGGCTAATGTTGTCCCTTCGGCGATCGGTTCCACGATACACAGCACTGAGTAGTTCTATATGTATAATGTCTCTTCCGCGTTTTGTTATTTCCCCGTCGGTGTTCTCTTGCTAAATGTTAACCGGCCAGGCGACCACGCAAGAAAGTTTTCGACGGGAAAGTGTTGGATAACTGGTACCGGAGGTCCTTCTCTTTTTTCCTCTGTTGTGTGTCTCGAGAGCCCGCGTCGGCGTCGCTTTGATAAAATTGGGAAAATTGTCCGGCAGTTTTATCGGGCGAACAACCGAACACCCCGTGACACCTGGCTCTGTAACAAGATTTTTACGATACCTGGACGCGGAAGAGAAAGGTATTTAGCTGTCGGCGCAGGAAGGAAACGAAAGGACAAAGATTATTGTGATCGAGTTTTTCGCTTCGTGGATTTCTGCGCTGCAGAATCGCAGAAAAATGGACAAAATTCATGTCTCTGTTAATACAGTGAGCCAATTATTATGAACACTTCTTAACTACTACTTCTTTGAAGTTTGGTAACAAATGGAATAAATATTGTAGGTACTTATTACATTCCCCACGCTTCTGCCGTGGCCCGGTCACGTGACGCATTTTGTCTTTGTCACGCATATGTCACAATATCACGTGACTAATCCGATACTGGCGGAAAGAGGGGAACTTTTTCCACCTCCATTATAGTCAATTCCCCAGATGTGGCGACTCTGGTAGCGAGTGAAAAGCAGGACGAAAAGATTATAGATCGGCTGAAAAGGTAGCAAACGAAAAGGGAAGAGATAAATGGGAAAACAAATTTTTAAATTAATTCCACTATTTTATAGAATCAGCCCACTGTGCGCCGTATACGTTCCAGCAGATTAACATCTACTCCGTTTTCAGTTCCGTGGGCTTGGGCCACGTTTATCGTTCATTTTCAGACACATCGAGCTCGAGGTCCCTTGAAATTTGAGTCACAGTGGTCTTGCCTAACCCTATTCTAAGACCACAGTGATTTTTGGTGAAATTTTACGTGCCACGCGTGGTTTTTTAAGCAAACAAACGACGTGGCTGTAGAACCTGATAAAGCTTACTTTTTAATTGAGTAATATAATAATTTTTGAATTACAAAAAAGAAGCCAACATGATAACATATTTCAGTGTATTATTTCTCTTGTGTGTGCGTGTGAAATTTTCGAACATTATTATATTATTGAATTAAAAAGTAAGCTTTATCAGTTGCTTATTATTACTAATGAATGATCCTTAAACAATGCTGACTTTGTTATTAATGTATCGGATTAGCAAGAAAGTAATTTCGGCATTTTAAGGTGAAATAGAACCCAATTTTTTTATTCAAGCAATGAACTTTAATGAATAAGATATTTTCTCTTTTGTTCGATGATCTTTTGCCAAAAAGAATAAATAAGAAAATATTTTATTGATTAAAGTTCGTCGCTTGAATAAAGAAATTCGGTTCTATTTTACCTTGAAATACCGAAATTACTTTCTTGCCAACCCAATATGTATATTAAATCGTTACAGATAGCATAATCGAATGAACGGATTAAAGGCTTGTATTACAGTAATGTTTGTATGGTGTTTGCAATTACTTCTTAACACGTTCAAGAGCGGATGTACTCTGCTTCGCACACGTCTATAATTATAACTGTCCTACTTAATTAGAACGTTTTTTACGTTTGAAAAAACGCCGACGAACGGTTTTATTTAGCATACTTGAAATTGGATTTTCTGCAAAAAATAATGGTAACGGTCTCTATTTCTATCTCTCTATCGTTTTCTGCTATTTTTCACCAATAGAAGAAACACGTTTTACTGATCCTATTTCATTTTATATTTGTTCACAAACTATTGGAAGGTCTCCTGTCGAAAATTGTATTGCTTCGTTGAATTTGTAACTAATTGCAATTATTTTTATTTATGTTCGAACATTTCGTTTATCTTGATAGAGAATATTCAAATGGGTTTTACTTAAGTTTTACATATCAGTCGTATTTGGAGCTCGGCAGTTCTAGCGTTAAAATTTAGTACAGCTTGACACGAACGAAAGATTAATGAGAACGAGGAATTAAATGAAACAAGACCGAGCGGTGAAAATGGCCGAGTGAAAAGAAAGATTTAAAAACCAACAAGTAAAACAAACAATTGGACACGATAAATCTTGTAGAGCCGGTTAATATTTCATTTCGAAGAAAGTGGTAGATAAACGAAGTCTGAGTCGAGACACCGATCCAGAGAACACCGAAAACGCATTGACCTTTACCAGTCCCGCAGGTATACGTTGAACGATCAAGATCGTACCCGGTATCGCATATTATCGTGATGCAGCTTGATAAGCGGCCTGACAAGTTGTCATTGACCCGTTATATATTGTGGTATTGAACGCCGTAAAAGGGTACGAGGCGGTAGACACGGCCGCGTTATCGGTATAACTCTCCCATGTGTCCCCTCGGCGACCGAAGATAACAGGTACAGATCCATTTTTCGATTCGGGCGTACTAGTATTACGCAAACGGGTTTCAGATCGGTTTTTACTTCCTCATGATTGGCTCGCCAACAGCACCGCACAACCAACCTGTTCCATCCGTCAAGCAGTGCGGCTGATCTAATCAACGATTAATAATTACGCTTACATGTAATTGTTCACTTATTGGCAGAGTCATTCCTGCGATCGGTAATAATCTCGATTAACATTTTAATGGGTGTCACGGTTGTCGGATTACAGCGCGATTACATAGTTCTTAATTATTTATTTATTTATTACTGCTTTGAACCGAGTGGTTTAATTAGCAAGTACAATATTGTTACATGTAGCTTACATTACGTAGGTGTTGTCATCGTGTGATCGCGATTAGTTGATTACCGATCGAAAAGTCTGGTGCAATTAATATATTCCGGTAATTAATGTTTAATGAAATCGTAGGAAATTTTCTTTCGTTCATCAGTGCTTTTAGTAAATTAAGAATAATTATCTGAAAGATGTGGGTACAAAATGGTTTGTCCATTCTTATTACACAATTACTGTTGAGTTGGCTAATCAGATCGTTATAGATTTATATTTACTTTGATGATTAATTATTCATAACAGAAATATTTACAATCCGTATTTATTATTGTAAAGTTAGTTTGACCATGAGACTTATTTCACGTATGTAGTATGATGAGTAGACAGCGGATTTTATGCATTTATGGCAAAAATGAGTAGGTGTAATTCAAAACAGTGAAAATATTAGAACAATTTTAAAATACTGTTGTATTGTGTAAGGAAAAGCCGAACCGTTGTAAGGAGAAGTCGTATTTATTTGTATTAAGAACGCACGGATAACCAATCGTTGACAGACGTGTTTGTCGCGGTTGCTCGTTTCGATCTGATCTTCTTTTTGCGATTCGTTGGCGATCGTAACTCTACTGTTAATTACGATTCTTTGTTATTACGAATTCAGTCATATATAGTCATATATATATAATAACACGCACACATACAATACACACATATATCATCCGTACTTTAACCCTATAATTGTTTTCGACCTATTAAACATACTAAGAAAGAAAATAAATTTCTATTTCACTCGAGTTTGTTACTTATTTGAAAATTTTTATTTTGCATAGATCCACTGTCTAATGATGAGAGTCGCCAGATTAAGACTTGCGTCCCCACTCTACCTTCCCCTTCTACGACTATTCCCTACGCAAGCGCCGTGCCGCGGCCCGGTCACGTGACGCGTTTTATCTCTGTCGTGTCCGGTACTGATTGAGAGGGAATAACTTATCCCCTCAATTCGTGCTCCCTCCCCTCATCTGGCGACTCTGAGTACGACATGGAATTAAATCTCGTACATTCCTCACGTTTCTGAAATTATGTATCATCTGTAAATTTTAAGCCTGATTATTAGACTGCGGATTTTTATACAAAACTGTTCAAGTCAGTTGTAGAAAACTGAAGTCGAAAATAATATAACAATATCTTTAAATTCTAATGTCTTTCAAGTTGTCATAAAATCCGCAGTCTACCAACTCTTAAGAAAATTTATTTCCGATAAAAAGGTACAAAGTTAAGTTAATGCACAGAAGTTCCGAAGATGATTGATCGTTTTGATCCGCGACCAGTTCAAATGCCTCGGTCTAAAAATACTAGCTACACGTTTAGCAGCAGGATAAAAGAAACTTTTATCCGCAAGGTGAAAGTGGATATCCGATTATTGACACAAGGGTTGATCAACGACTTCCTCCTAAACTCTCTGTCGTTGGTAGCATTCCCGTCCAACTGCTGTCATTTGCCCGGGTATATTTTCTTTTTTCGCATAATTTGCCAGTGCATTCTCCGCGAGAATTCCGTATCTCGTCATTGAACCGCGGATAGAGAAACCAAAGGACTTTCCGACAATCTTAATGACATCTCCGGTAGGAGGTCTTTAAGTACGGGACGATCGGCTCGCATTACCGGCCTTCCAGTCTCTCCAAAAGGAACGAAATTATCATCGACAGCGAGTTACTACCCCTCCGCTCGTTTATCTCGAAATCTAAGCCGAGACGTAATTTGACCAGACTTCGATAATTAATTACGCATTCTGCTGTGTCGGCTCCGTTTGCTTGCGTGCTCCGTGGAAGCTTGCTCAGCTCCACTCAGCCCGGCCCGGCCCGACCTGTCCACGCTCGCTACTTTTCTTTTATTATGCTCTCCAATGTACGATTATGTTAACGCGTGACTATTTAACTGTTGAACATCTCCATCTTGAACATCTTCCTATGGAGTTGATTTATTACTGCAGGCAAGTGTAGGGGTAGACTACCTTGGTCTAACCCTTGGTCCAACCAATTTTTTTTAATGATAACTAATAAGTGCAGTTTCTCTAACGTAGAATAACAGTCATCGGACCAATATGCCTGGTATTTGCCGTACCCAAGGGCCAGGACAATAAACGATGCAGCATTGGGCTTTTCCTTTCTCAAGTGGGCGACTGATTTTCTCTTTCGCCCCTGCTACATACATTCTTTTCTTCACTTCCAGTCCGCTAGCCGAACTGTTAAGTCGTCCTTCCGCGCCGTTAAATAAAGCATATTTTAAACTTAATTCTCCAATGTTTCAGTTACATTGAAACCCATTTCCCAACACAACTCTTAACTTTATTCTCCATTTTTTCAAAACAACCTATAAAATTTTTATTTTGCACGAGGATCCGCAGTCTACTTGCAACTCTGGGTCCCAGTAGACCCATCTTTCGTCACATGAGGGTTGATACACATAATTCATACACATCGTTCATACACATAATACGACGCCAAAGCCAACTTAAATTTTAATTCAATGCAATTTAACTTTACTTATTCAGTGGAAGCAAACTCCGCTCGGCCCGACCCGGCCCGGCCCGCGCTCGTTACTCCCCTTTTATTACGCTCTCGAATGTACGATTATGTTAACACGTAACTATTTAACTGTTGAACGTCTCCGGCTTCCTATTGCGAATTGATTTATTACCGCAGGCAGGTTAACGACAAGACGCGGGATCTTGCTAGGCGGTGTAGAACAAGGCGCAGCGCCGCGTATTCAATGCACAACCTGTTTTCATATCGTCCGCCGTTTTGCTCCTAGCTGCAGCACGTCAGAACGCGCGGAGCCAAGCAGAGCCGAGCGGAGTCTGGTCCCGCAGGATCGCCGCTCGCAATTTTACACATGGCTCGTTAGATTGATTGAAATTGATTTCGTTCTGAGCGGTCGGGTCCTCTCGTTAGCTCGCTAGCGAGCGAACCAAGCGCAGCGCGCCGCGCATTGCTCTCGGAAATTTCTCCAACGGATGCGCCGCGCTGATGGAGCGCAGATTGCGCATTGTTCTACGCCCCCGGGGAGCGTTTGTTTATCGGCGAGGCCGCCCGTGAGATTGTTGATCTTCGGCCGCCGTTTTTGCTTTCTTTGCGCGGATGGAAATAGTAGCTACTCCTCGACCGTTACCAGGAAGGAAAAATCGGAACGGGTTAGGATGATGCATCCGAGAATCGGTCTGCGGATCTGGAATCGAGCGAGTCGCTTCGAACGAGGATTTTCCTTTTTATTCAATTCAATAAGAAACGTCTTAGGAGAATATAGTTTTATATTATTATTATTATTATTATTAGAGTGCAGGTGTTATAGGAGCCACTCACTTGCCAAATCGATTAACTCCATAAAAGAGAAAGTGGAGAAATGTGATGAAATAATATACATTGTTTTTCAAAATTCCCTTTACAATAAAAATTGAAATAAACATTGTATAATGCATAAATACAGATGTAGCTTTCATATAAAGACATGTAGAATGAATAAGATAGAATAGCCTTGGTGTAATCGTTATTAATATCACAACTTTTGGGTGACTAAGCGAGTTAATCGATTAATACAACCTCTTAAGAAAATATTTTGCTCCAGCTGACTGTCTAAATTATAAAATGCCTTCATAGCAGCTTCTCTTTCATCCGAAATAATTTTTTTCATTGCACTTCCGACGACATCGATATACTACATCGGCAAATGTTTTTGCAGGTATTAAATTTTGTCTACTATTTCGGTATTCCAAACCTTTTCTACGCTTTTCAACTCTCCTACGCTTTTGGACATTCCGGGCCCAATTATCAGGATTATAACTTCTCTTCCGACCAATCGAATTATTTGTTGGAATCTTTTCACTGCTGCAATCAGATGACGAGTCAGTAGAAATTCATAACCATTTTCTTGAGCCGAGCTTTTTGCTTATAAATAGTATTGAAGAACCATCAGATTCAGCATTTTCCAGATCCAAACAATTATTATTCCATTTTGATATATAACGGTGTAATACTTATTTTTCTAAAAAGAACTGACACTTAAATTGAAATAATTGTTTAATAATAATTCACAAGTACATACTTGCTTCTGCGGCAGTTAGTTCCGTTAGTTCCTGCCAAGCGGCAGCACTGAAACAGCACTTGAAACAGTTTTACGATACTTTCAGAACCAAGAAGAAAATGTGAATACGAAGATATCTTTAGTAGAGGACCTATTACAATAGGAGCCGCACAAAGTCTAAATAAAATCAATCTTGTCATTTTTATAAGGGAACATGTACCAGTTACCATTAAGGCTCAGTAGGTTTAGTGTTAAGGTTTACATTTTTTCAATATAATTTGTCTGTGCACATTTTATTACCATAGCAGCAGCTCGTTTCGTCACATTTGCTATGTCACATTATTGTTCCTTAATCATTTCCGGGTACCGCTTCCCACGTTCGTTCTTCAGCGACTACTTTTACAGCAGTCACTTACATCAATATTGCGTCTGGCTGTATTACGGGATTTTATTTCTGACTTACGACAGTCGATTGTATTGTGTCGAACTTTCGCACGAAACAAGTTTGCTCAAGGAGAAGCACTGCCATCTAGGAAAAGCTTAGAACTTCTTGGAACAGAACTTTCCCTCGCAGCAAATAATTTCGTTTCAGAATTGAATGCATCCGTGGGCGATTTAAATCATAACCAGCACTTGCATATTTTACTGCTACACAAAACGGAAAGTCAAGTCTCGAATTGTTCTGAAGGACTATTGTTAAATAAATTCACGCTGTAAGCTTGCCTCTGATAATTGCAATATATGGAATACATTTTGAGATCTTTATGACGTAATAAATATTGCACATTGTAAAATTGAAATGAATGCTGTCCAAATATATTTTGGTTCCACTACATAAATTGTATGCAATTAGGAGAGTGCATGTGTGAGTAATTAGTTTGCTGATCTGCATGTAAAATAACAATGTCTTTTCTTCTGTAATAGTAGTTTTAAACAATTAGAAATAATCTATGTATATTCTTAAAAACTTTTAACCTTTATACTGTTTGAAATTTTCTCTGCTCATTTTTGTCATAATCGTTTAAAATACACATCACTTATTTTTCACTATTCTAATTTCATGTTAAGAATATTTAATTATAAAAGAGGATATATAAATAAAAAAAAATCTTTGTTCATTTGAGTATGACTTATGCAACGTATATTTGCAGCTAATTAACATTTTCATAATTCATAATTGATAATCATAATCATAAAGAATTTAATTATTTATTATTTATTAATCAATATTTGATCACACTGCATTATCTACTTCACATCTCTAATTTTTAACATATTGTTCCCACGTTAAGATAACTTGCATTATTAATAACTTTCCCACGAACGAATTCGATTACAAAAATTTTGCTTTCGTAAATCGATTTGTTCACCTGTCATTTACATCAATAATTAGATTATTGTGTTCAAATTCTTCTGAGATTCGTTCGCATTTTATACTTAATTTGCAGGAATACAACTAATACGTAACAATAGGCCTTCTTAAGCAATTAGGCGCAGTATTAGCGTGCCGCTATCCTTTTATCGACGCGACGTGCTACATTCACCATAGCGTGTCTACTTCCTTAATTAGTACGATTCACTGTGTGATGGTTGCATCCGCCATGACTCTCCTCGTCACGTCTATCTCTTGGTCACTATGATATTACACAGAAAATAATATTTCATCTTACTACGTGAGAAAACGACTTCGTCTGAGAAACAATTTTATCGTATGATAAATAGTGTTGCAAGCCACTTTAATCCTTGTATTCTATAATCATCGTCACATTATTTAAGTTAACTTTAATGTCGGCGTTGCTATTCAAAAATTATCTACTAAAATTATTTATTGACTTTATCAAAAAATGATTGAAATTATACTTTGTATATCTGAGGGGGCTCATCAGAAAAACACAGTTCGATTGTTTAAGGCCTTATATTTTCTGGGATGTCAACGTCACCTTGAGTTTTTCAAATGCCACCTTTTTTGTTGGTGTAATGTGGTCCTTAACGAGATCAATTCAATGATCTATAATAAAACACCTTCAATTGATCTTCAACATCAAAACGGAGTGAAAATGTGTGTCGAGTATGTAACTACATTATTAATTTTTAATGTTTCTTAACTATTATAATTCAAAGACAGTAAATTTGAACCGAAATATTTTTTCAAAACTGGTATATTTTTATCTATGTGTACGAGATTTATTAATTGCGGGGAGCTATGTGATATGAATTTTGAGCGTTTACTAAAAAATTGTATAAATAACTTAAAAATAACCTAAACTAACTCACTATTCAGGGACATTACAATGCCGAGGTGATTGGTGGTAATTAAGCTGTAACAATGTCGGCCTGTTGCGGAAGAAATAATCACCGTCTAGCATTGTTTTCAGATTAGGATGATTGCTCGGGAACCTGATTCATCAGTAACAAACCTGCAGTACTAAATGTAGAATTTTAATATTCATATAAATGAGGAAATACCTAGGAATCTTCAAATTGCGGATGTTTCTGTGAATTTACATTTTCATGAACTAATTTACGATTTTAATGAAGCAGGACCTTATTAGGTCAATTAATTATCCTGTGGAAAAGAACACTAATTCTGTATTAGTGTTCAGTATAGTTTTTATTGCATTGTATTTTGCATCGTCTTTTATACTATAAATGTATAAAATCTACACAGTATTTATATTTGTGAGTACATATAAGATTTTTTATAAAGAAATATTGAATCATTTTTGAAACTTGTATACTGACTAAATATTATAATTGAAAATAGAATAATTTTTACTTTACCAGTCATGCCATCGTTTGGGAAATACTAAACTAATTTAATCGGCCCCACTTAAATGCCCCACCCCCCTATTATATATTTTTTAATTTAAATCAAGGCATAATCTTTAATTGAAGGAAGAAACATTATTATATTTACTATCTGTGTAATTGTACGCTTTCAAAGGTATTTGACATTCCTACAGATTCTGGTTATACACGTTCTGATAATTTCCAAATTGGCTTGTTTTATCAGTTGTAAATATCAGTTGTAAAAGGCGTATTAAATACCTGCGTATACACAAGCACTTTTATCTAGTGTTATCACCTAGGGAGGTGTGTTATCACCTAGGGGTGGATTTTTCGTCTGGTATCTACATTTCCAAACAAATTTTCGAAATATTGTATAATTGTACATCTAAATTTCCAGTACAGTGTTTTCTCAATAAATGTCCCAAATGTCTGGCCTTTAATTGTCCCAGAACTATGCCAGAATTGGGAAAAAATTTAATCAATGATTGACGAATAAATTTCTACTTCAATCGTCTCAATGGCAATTAACAATCAAACTCCTACTTTAATCGTTAATTACGGTTAACGATTACATTCTTTTCAATTGTAATCAAAACTGTATGCATACTGAAAAAAATGTAAACTGAGAAAAGTTTGAAAGTTTCGGACGATGAAAGTTTCGGACACAAGGAAGAACAGCGTTTGGGAAATACAAATGCATTTACCGATATGATTATCGATAAACTATTTATCAATATTTACAATTGTTATCGATATATCAATAATATACCGATAACTATTTTGTTTAGAAATCTGTCGGGCAAGCTTCGTTCTCTGTATAAATGTCAATATACATAGACTGCTCTTTCAGCTCTCATTTGTGTTTATAAACATGAATAGCATCGGTATTCATAACGAAAACACTTGCTACGTGGAAATTAAATAAGATATATTCTTTAATTAATATTTATTAATTTGAACAGAAACAAAAACTAAAATTTTCATTTTAAACATGCTATAAGCATGCTGAACGTATTAACGATATTAATCGAAAGTGCTATGAGAATTATTGCACAACACTGTCTTGTTTGTTTAAACTTTCCTTACAACCCAATAGATTCTATACAATATCCGTAACGACCACCATTACAAAAATACTCACTGTAAAACAGCTACTAGAAGCAGCAAGGTTTCAACAGTCGGTTCAACATTGTACACATGATTAGATGTTGACGTGGTTACTTTGGGTGCAATTACTTATGGAAACACGTATCGCTTTACAGCAGAGGCAGTGATATAACGCCATCGATATCACACCATTAAACGATAAAAAAGAATGCGCTTTTTTTCCAGATCGAAGCTTCTTTTGCAACCTCTCCATCAGTTACAGTATAATCAGGCTTTAGCAACAGCCGTTTTATTCCACGACAGCTCGCAATTTCCTTAACGATCGCGCGTTTACCCCATTATCGCCCCTTCTTCCGTATACAAACCGTCTCTTATCGGTCTATCAAAAACTTCTCCATCACACGTTTCTCTTCTCGACCTACGCTTCGTGCAACTCGACGAAGCTTCTAAGAAAACTTACGTAACACTTCGCAGGCGTTCCGAATACATTTAACGCCTTATCGAATAAGATTCTCAGGGGCTGCTCACTACTATCTGAAACTGTTAGTCATCTCTTGCTTTTAAGAGATGACTAACGCGTGTGAACACTGCATAATTTTCATGAATTTTTCTTGAAATGATAGTAGGGTAGGGTGGGGCTAAAAGTCCGACAGATAAGAAGTCCCGACTTGAATATCTTTGTTTATTTATGGTCGACTAAAGTTTGCCAACAATTTCCTAAAATATAATTTTTTAGACTTCCAACTGTAATCATATATTAGAAGATATAGTCGCATTTTTACATGTATCAGCTTTTCCGTATTAAACTTCTATTTTAGTTGTTAATTGCGGTTAACGATTACATTCTTTTCAATTGTAATCGTCAATCGGGTAATTGATTAATAGACTGCGGATCTTTATGCAAAATAAAAAATGTTTGCATTGATTGCAAGACACAGGTGACAAATAAAAATTTCTTTCTTCTTTTAATTATCTTATTAACGCGAAACTTATACACTGGTGACCTTAGATCTTTTTAATAGGTCCACTGTTTTAAATTGTACGTACCCATTTTTGTCAGAAATACATAAAATCCGCAATCTATTGATTAATGATTAATTGCTGAAATTTCGAAATGAAATACGGAATTAAAACTGTATGCATACTGATACAATTCTTGAAAAAATTTCTTTTCACATCCTGTAGTAAACTAATTGCTCTAGCATCCAAAAAAAGTTCAAATCGTATAGTACAATATTAAAAAAGTTATCGTGTTTTTTAGAGTGTGCGAATATTAATTCCGGCCACTGTGCATGCGTAGCTTTATGCTTCCGAATAATGCAAATCACGCGGCCAAATAATGCAAATTAAGTAAACGTAAAAAATGTAGAAAAATGTAACAAACTTGTTCTACATTTTAAAGTTTTAGTATAGGTAAATACTCGTAGTTATTGAAAATCCTAGCAACAGCACCAGCTCCTATATTTATAACCCTACATCGTAACAGAACCACCCACGTGTTTTACTGCTGAACGGGATTTCCGTTACGTTTCCATCTCAGTCAGTAATGGGCCTTTTCCACAGATAATTATTATTCACACTAAAGATACTCTGTCTTCACCAGATAATGTAACTGTATGTTAATGCTGCTCGTATACCATTTTGCAAAATTGTATTGCCTTCCACCTATAGCTATTTATCTCAATCATAGAATACGGTTATTTCTGCTAGAATGTATTTATAAATCATCTTTTATTGAACATTGTTTATTTATGAAAATTGTTAGGATATCAATTGCAAGAAACAATAGCCATATAGAAGTTTCTCTTTTCTTTTAATCTTTCTAACGTTTCAAATTGTACCAACTCGTATTTACCCTAAACGTATAAAATCCAGAGTCTAGTTATAAGTACATTATTGTTAACATTTATATAACAGGCATACCATAGTAGGTTTAAAGTTACTTACATATCTTTCGTATAAATTGCTGGTAAAAACCTTTGGCTAAAGGACTTCTTTTTAGAAATTTATTAATAAAAATGGAGATTTGCATAAACATTAGCAGGCTACAATTAAGGCTCTATCGAGAATCTGATCAAAACGTATAAGGAGAAAGGGGGATCGTTCGTGCATAACAAAAAATATACAAAGAGAAATGATCTTATTATTTCGATATCCCCGGACATTCAACTTTATCCTCTCCCCGAATCTCAGCCTTTAGAAACTCTAATACAATAGATCGAGAACAAAACTCGTGCACGTGGGGAGTCCGGACCCTTGGTTCTGGAAATTCCCTTACATCCTATCCAAACCCCAAATCTCCCATAACCCCAATACAGCAAATTGAAAACAGAACTTGCTGGTATAATGAGTTGAAGTCCAGTCACGTAATAGCCTTCCCCGGATATATTATTAACCCTTTGCACTCGGTGCTATTTTAACTCGAAAATTAAAATATTTCTTCCTAGCTAAAATATTTCCATTCTCCATGATTTTTAAAATTTTATAGATATGAAATTGGTGTAATATCCCAATATCTAAATGTTTAGTAATTGATTAGATACTGATGTATTTAATAATGTAAACAATATTTTGAATAATGGTACAGCAATTTTTAGTGGCGCATCTCCCTCAGAGTCATTGGAGTGCTAAGGGTTAATTCATGATTCTGAAGGTGAGAAATATGGTCGGATTAATAGTTTGGCAACTGAAGGTATAAGTCGACATTATTTTACAATGTGTCACTGAATGATTGAATAAGGAAATCTATAATTCTATTGAATCTAAAATTGTATTCTTTTTGGTTGAAAAATTGTATAATTACAGTGACTCCCATTAATATTCGGACACTTTTAAAAAGACGATAACTGTTTTAATATTGTACTATACGATTTGAACTATTTTTGGGAAGCTAGAGCAATTAGTTTGCTACAGATAGTGAAAAAATTTTTTTTCAAAAATCGCAATTGATCTGATTTGTAGAAAAAATACTAAAAGTTGCATTTTACAACTTTTTTAAAAAATACGTTTTGTAGATTTCCATGTATTATTAAATTATATTTCTATTTAAATAGCTACTCGTGTTATTGTCCAAACATCCTAAAACAGAATAATCTTTTTAGTGGATTAAACAATACACAATAATGAATAACATTGTATACAATATTGCATAAACTTGCCATATCGAGTCAGACTGACTGTTATTCTTTTCATTTAAATCGAAATAAGACTCTCTTCTTTGAGGATCGATATTCCAGGAATTGCGACGAAAATCATACGTTAAGGCTTTAGAGAGTGTTTGAACAATCACGTGAGTCATTGTATATCGATTGTATGGAATTGAGTGAAAAACTTCTCTGTACACTCTCTACATTGTCCATAGATATCCATAGACGGTGTAGGTACAGTGATTGCATTTGGTCACTTGTCTTTACATAGTAAGGAACAGGAAGAGACTCAATGACGTCATTCTTCCAGGAAGTCATTATTTATTGAGTATTGAGTATTTATTGAGTATTAAGACAGCATTTATTTAAACTGAAGAATGACTTAAACCCTTGCCCTACGAATTATTTTACGGTTCCAGTGATTAAAACTTTCTTTGTAGTTCATAATTAACTAAAAAAGGAGAAAATTTATATCTATTGTATGCCTACATGTTCTCCAACAACTATACATTAACGAAATCAAAATAGAATTTCATCTTGGTTTAAAGAAAATTAATAATATACATATTTATTAGACTCTGTTCAGAATCTTCATCACGAGTCTGACACGATATTGTAGGACAAGGGGTTAATAGAATAACATCTGCTACCACTTTAAATAAATAAATTAAAAAAACTTTTGCTACCAACAATAGCGAAGCTGCGTGCTTTTTGCATTTATTTGTAATCAAATTCCAGAACTACTATTTATACTAGTTTTGTATAAAATACTAGGCGGAACACTTCAAAGCATTACAGTGAGATCTGTCTCAAAGAAAATTGGTTTTTGAAAGTAAGTTGATTTTTGATAGGCATTTTGCTTTAAATTATAGAGGACATAGGTTTATTTTCGTCTTTGGAGTAATTGCAAAAAACTGTTTTGATAAATACAAATTGTTATGTCGGAGGTTTCCGTGGTCAAAAATGATCAATAAATAAAATTTAAATTATAATTATCCGATTGCACTACAAATAGGGGAAAAACTAAAGTATTGTAACATTTTATCAATTATTGCATTATCTTACACACTGGCTTTAGCCCATTGTCTTATAACATAAAGAAAATAGAAAAGACACATTATGGTTCATCGGGAATTATGCAATGACCGTGCAATAATAAAGTATAATTACTTCTTTTTGCATTCTGAATGTGTTCTCTTTTTACCCAATCTAAGTGGTCAAAAGTGACCATGAACATCATCAATGTTATTTTAAAACAGGACCGTATAAGCAACTTATTTTCAAGTAGGCTGACTACCGCGTAAGTGTCGAGATCAGATACATATACCCTAACGATTTGGTTCAACATTGCTCCTCACTGTAGATACGTTCATGTTCGATCGTTCGAAGCGTTCGACAGATAGAAAACTCCATCTTCCTCAGAGCCATAAACGTGTTAAACACGGTTCTCGGGGAGTCGGTTGATCGTGGAGTACCGAATAAATCGGCGGTCAGCGAGCGTGACGCGTGAAAGGACAATTCAGGGTGCAAACAACGCCAGCAAGAAAGAGGCAGAGAAAAGTGTGCACACCGGCAAGAAAATCGAGAAGCCTCCTGCTGCTCCTGCGAGGACAGGAAGAAGGAGCCAGCACGAAGAGGAGGATGAAAGGCAAAAGCGCGGATCGCGTTCTTCGGACTTGGCTCTGTGCTCGGCGAGTATGTACGAGGCAGAGCGAGGCAGAGCGAGGCAGAGCAACAGGAGGCGCTGGACAGAGCCCCGGCGAGGGGACTGTCGGGCAAAGGGGCAGCGAACAAAGTTTGTAGTTTTGTTTGAAGCCGATCTTTGCCGAAGGCGGCCGTTCGGCCGCGAACGACAGGCTTCGTAGCGTGTTGGAGCGTACCAGCTGGCTGCCGGCTGCACGAACCGACAGAGTTCGCCGTTCCACGGTCGCCGTCGGTGGACGGACGCAGTGGCGCGCACCTTGTTCCAAGTAATCCCGTCCTCCTCTCTTTCGGTGCCTTCTTCATCGCTCCGGCCTTGGATCTACTCCTCTGGCCGAGCTATCGAGCAACAAGGGGCCACCTCCCCCGCTTCTTCTTCTGGATCGCCTATGGCAGCACGTCCCAAAAACCCGAGAGCTCATCCTTGATCTCCCACACCGGTCTGGAGCTCTGGGTCAGCCGGCCGAGAACACTTCTTCTCGATCTTTTCTCCCCTTGTGGCACGCTCATGCCATCATCCTCTCCGGTCCAACTGTGCCCCGGTCGTTTCTTTATTCGCTCCCCCTCTATCTCTCTCTCTCTCTTTCTCTCGTTGAGTTCCCCTTCTCCTTGGTCTGTTCTCTCGTCTATGCAAGACACCATCGTCGTCTGCCTACTACTTGAGTCCTATCCGCCTTCTCTGGCTATCTCTGGTTTCTTCCTTTCTTTCTTTCTTTCCTGCCTGCCTGCTCTCTTCGTCCATTCGACGACGCGGTTTCCCTGCCGCGAGAGCCCCCGACATCGAACCCGAGGATCGTCGTCTCCCTCCGCCGTGTTTGTCCGATGCATCGGCGTGCTTCTTCGTCGAGCGTGCCAGCGAGGAGAAGAGGCGGCTGCTGGTGCTGCTGGTTCTCGGTCTAACCGGCGCGACACGCGAGTAAAAGCCGAGCAACACACCGCGTACAGATATGTGTCGGCGTGGAAGGAGTTCTTCGAAGTTCTGCGGTGGTGTACGGTCGTGGTGCGGCTCACGATGCCGGTTGGTGGTTTGATTGATCCTGTTGATTCTTCCTGTTCGTACGCGGGTTAGACGCCCCGGGACCAGCAGATTCTCCACACCGTAGTCGTTGTCGTCGGGCGAGCAACCAGTCCGACCCGTTCTTGTGATTAATTACCACGTGCTCCCACCTGGACCGTCAGCCGATCGGACGCTCTCGGAGTGGATATACATTTTGGTAACGTACCTTTTTCGCCCCTTCCAACTTCCAGGGCACCGTTTCACCAGGATCAGAGGTAATGTCCTCGAGACAGCGTTGCCGTATCGTTCACGTGACCACTCTTCTCTCCCCGGTATACCGTTCCATTGTTATATTTGCGTACAAAGAAAGCACGCGGGCCTGATCGGAAGATTCGGGACATGCTGGGTACGCGACGAGCCGCGTGCCTAGAACGGATTCAGACTCTACGTAGTCTCGAAAATAAAAGTCGACTCGATATGCCAATTCGGTGGCTCGCTGTTACGGCTCTCAGGTAGAACACCGTCCAACGAAACATCTTCGGACCCTCCGTTTCCTGCTCCACCACCGTGGAAACGAACCATTTCCGTTCCCTGGGTTATCGGGCCGACCGTTCCGCGCCGGCTAGTGCGTTTTCCCAGAATTCCTGATGGCTGGGACCGTTTCGCTGAACGTGGGTCGTGTTTCCCGCTTAGGATGTTAGACGATGCCAGCAGATGCGTTCCGCGAGATCGTCGTCGCGGATAGCTTCTCCTATTGCTCGTTACATCGAGGATGTATCGATTTCTAGGAGCGCGTATAATGGCAACCAGCAATTTCCTTCGGGCTTTACAGTCCGCGCCGTCGATCGTTTCTTTGTGGTCGGCTCGAAACGCACTCGGTAATCCGCGATTATGCAGCCAGACGGCGGGAGCTCGTCTGTCGTGATCGATCTATCCCTCCAGAGAACCGCTGTCGATGAAACGTTTTACGGGGTGTCATTCGAAACCGTAGAATATTAACGCTGAGGGTCTCCTATTCCTACTCGCTGCCATTTCAGACCTGCCATTGTCGGTCGTTGCTGTTTCGAGTTAGTTGATCTATGTAGAGTTATTACTCGACTGCGTTCTTTCCCTGCGTTTGTGTCGAATGCGGGGACGTAATCGAATGTAAGGATTCAGTTCAATGCCATTGTTATTGGGTGCACGCTTGCTACCTCTGCTCAGCTCTAGTCGATTGTTCAGAGCATTTTGTAGTCATATTGCAGTCATCAAATTGGACGTCTACTTAACACTTTACCTACCGAAAGCCTATCAACAGCCTTTTCAATAATTGTACTTAGAAATCTTTTTTTATGTGTTAATCCAAAAAAAATTGTAACGGTATTACAATATTTATTATAAACAGTCTGTATAAACATTATTATTGAACATAATATAGAGGGTATACGAAATTTTGTTTATGAACATGATATGTATGGTCAAAGTTTGGTTATGAACATAATATAGACGGTATACGAAATTTTGTTTATGAACATAATATGCATGGTAAAATTTTGTTTATGAACGTGATATAAACGGTATACAAAATTTTGTTTATGAAGATGATATTACATGTAGGTTCAGATAAAATTAATAGTCATGGGTTCAGATAGTGGGGATCTGGATCCAAAGATATAAATTCTTTTCCTGGAACTTTGATCATTGGAACCCTGCACTCATACTGTAAACTGAGACTGTGGAAAATAATGCATATCTGGTCTATATTTGATTACACGTGTAAGTATAGCTATGACGTAAAGCATTGTTTGTATTTCATACGTGTGAAAACGTTCTAACCTTCACACGTGAATTAGAAATTGTTTTTTAACATTGATTATAAATAGACCGAATAAGAATTTAAAAACATAAAAATTATCTCCATTGCAAGATACAGATAAATTATTTCCATAACAATTTTAGCGAATTAAAAATAACATAACAGTATCTACATATTCCTTTTATTGTTTTGCATTTGATTCGTCTTTGTCATAAATGCATAAAAACCGCAGTCTAATTATAAATTATACAATATATACGTAGATGATTGTAAAGAATTATAATCACGGATGTCATATAAACTGTCTTCTATAATACAACAATGTACGATAAGGTATGAAAACATCTATTAAATATTCTGATTGAATGTGAAAGCAGATTTGAGAACAAATGCACGCGAACGTGACAGTCATTTCAAGGTGCTAACTGCAGCAAGAATGATAAATACTGTTCTGTAGTATGGTTATGAGCGGTACACACATGGTTGTGTAAGAACCACGTGTTTTGTTTCGTGAGAATGCATATTATAAATCCGTTTAATCATAGCGAATGTTTATGCAAATTGACCTGTTTGCAATGTAATAAGTAGAGTCGAGATTAGAAAAATAATTTATTACATGCAGATTTTATTGTTTACCATGAAACATGTGATTGTTCTTATCCATTAGTACATATTATTAATTTCTTAAAAAATGTATTGTAAATGCATTTTCTGTTTATACACATATGGCAGTAAAAGATTATTTATATATTGTTGCAAACTGAAGTATTTCTGACTGCAGTAGTAATACCTATACTTATTGGTACTACTGTTTATTCTAGTTCTTAATTTATATACATAGTTATTAGAAACATACAATTCAATACTGTGTACAGTTATCCACAATACTTTGTGGATAAACAAAAATGTTATATGAATCTAAATTAATTACTTGACTTTACTTTTCTTAATAAAAATGGTGACGTTATTTAAAATCTATATTTTCTAGTGTTCGGTAGAAGGTACACACCGAATTTATTGAACTTTAATTAAAAAATGTTAATAACAATATTAGGTTCATTATGCAAATATTGTTTTGAGAGAAACTCGATTGAAGTAGTAATCAACCGTATTAAAGCCTCTAGTGGAGCGCTATAATATAATCTAAATGACTTTATAATGCAAATTTCAGTACGGGACCACGTATATGCAGTGAAATTGCAAAGTTGTACAAAAAAATCTTCGGTTTTTTCGCTATACCTGTTTAACAGGTTAACTAATAGTAGACTGACAGCTCTTTTTGTCTATTATTCGTTATTCGAAATCGATCATTAACACGCACACGGACCAATAAGAAACACAGTCGCCTATACGGGTCATGTTGATTTTAATTTGTAAATAATTAATACGTTGGGCGTAATTGAGGATAAGAAGTGATACACGTGTAATTAATACAGAAGCCGTTTTGAAGCTAGTGGACTTGTGTTATCATAAAAAGAAAATTATTTATTTCTTCTCTAAAAGAACCCTCTAGAAGAAGAGAATTTATAAACGTAAATATTTAACAAACATAAAGTTTCTTTTTCCTATAGTAATTGTTGACAACCTACCGACTTACGCGACTTTCAAAATAAGTAATTATACAATTCAATTTATTAACAAAAGTTCAATTCGTTCAAACAAACATATTCTAATACTCAGATTATAATGTTAAAAAAGAAACTGGAAGTTTTCACGTGAAAGCATATTTAAATTTTTCAAAAAGTGAATCCCCATCACTTTCAAAATAAACAATTTATAGCGACTTTCACTGTGTATGAGAAAAACTGTGTCAAATTGAAACAAAAGCTAATGCGGGTTCACACGTTCACTGTTCCGTGAATCGTGTAGGATTCATAGTTACTTAATAACATGATATTAATAAATATTGATTTTTGTGAAAATTGTATTTCGAATAAGAAGTTTCAGCCTTCATATAGAAATGCTTAACGAAAAAAAAGATTGTATCAAAATTTGAATCGGATGAAAATTGTAAAAATAGGTTTTACATTTTTAATTGGTACTTTGGCAGAGGGTACAAATGAGAAAATTAGTCTCAGGGTATCCTAACCCCTCAAACAGAACCTCTCAAGAATCTGCACAACAACGATCTTAACACTAGGTTTACGGGACCCGTCATTTTGACGGATTTCGGGCTTCATGAGCAAAATTACAAAAGCCATAAACATTTCTTCTGATCTAGAATATTTCCATTCCTTATGAATTGAAATTTTATGGACATGAAATTGGTATAATACCTCATACAATACCTAAATGTTTAGTAAATGATTGGATACCGATATATTTAACACTATTTCTACCAAGAGGTATCAAAAGACACCTTTCAAATTTTAGCTTAAAATTATTCTCAAAGTTATATCATTTCTCCACAATTAATTTTTTGACTTTTCGTACAATAGTTGTTAAATTAATTCAGCGATATCATTTTCCTCCAGCTCATCCTGGATCTAAAAATATGCATATGGTATATCTATGGTAGAAACCATGAGATGTCTTTCGACACTTTAATGATTTCAACATCATTTTGCAGCATCATAATCTGTAACAGTGGAAAAAACCAATAAACGTCTTCCAGAAACCATTTACAATAGCACAAAATTTGGGGTCGATATGACTGACCAAATGGCGAGAAAGTATAGTGTGAATGCCGTAGATGGCCTATGCATGTATTTTACAATATACTATATAATTTACAATATACAATATACTATTTTACAATTTACGATTTAGCCGGAATAAACGCATTGGTTCTGAACAAAGAAACGACATGCGACAGGTGGAAATATTTCACGCATCAATGCATCAATAAATATATTGCTCAAATTGTCTACATTTAACTGATAATTTGAAATCCCGACAGTTTTGGCAATTATTTGCATTCAAACGTCAATTCAAGCAATGGTGTCAAAAGACACCTTTTGATCGAAATAGGTATACATACACAAAATCGTGGTAGAAATAGTGTTAATAAGTAAACAATATTTTGAATAATGGTATAGCAATTTTTAGTGGTGCCTCAGAGGGGACAACCGAGTGCAAAGGGTTTTAAAGATGCAGGAATCGCATGATCAAGAGACAGATGCGCGTCGATCGTGAGTGGCACGCTGGTCCGGCTGACACCTTGTGCAACCACGTGGACTCCGGTCGGACGAACGACATTCGCGGTCGTTGAAGTCGGTCGTTTGAGGTCGAGCGAGTTCACAGTGGAATTGTCCATATAAAGAGAAAGTAGATCTTAGCGAATTTTTATGGGATCGGCACCGGCGGGCAGACGATAATGGCAAGCGTGACATGACGTACCCGTCGAGCCACGTAATTAAGCCGGTCGCGTTTAGGATGACGGAAGAATGTCCCTGTTATCGCGTAAGCAATTTCCTCTTTTGCCTTGCACCGTTCTCCTCCCTCTATCGTCGACTGGATTTTTCTTTTGCAAGCATACTCTGCGCGCACGCGTCCTTCCACAATTCTGGTTTGTCTCCTTTTCTTATCAGCGGGAGGACAAGCTGCATTTTAGCAGATTAAATAAACTTATCCTAGTGCTGGTGGCTTCTGTTCGGAATACTGGTTTTTCGAAGCTCTTTACTTGTCAGTTGATATGCACAATCAAGGAAACTTGTTTGTTTATATTAAAAGCGTCGAGCTATTAAAATCATTCGTTCTTAAAATCATTAAAATCATCACTCTTTCAGAAATTGCAGGATTTTCATCCATTCGTTGTGGTCCGACGTGACTTTTATAGTAATACGTGTACGAATTTAATAATTTACCAATAGAAATTCTTTATCGTTCTGGATCGTTTTTCTAGTTTGGATTAGAAACAATTTTTTATATTATACTTATATTTTAATCATGGATTTACTGGTTAGTTCCTTTAGTCTTGGGAATGTGTAAGTTATCATTTCTAAAAATGATCTTTTCTTGTTCAATAATAATGAAATTTTCCATTGTGTTCCACTGTTTTGAAACTATAACTATCAAATATTATCAAACAAAATACACTTCCATGTAGTACGGTTTTATAATAACTTTTAAATATAAAATACTTGGTGCTATTTTATTATTCCCTTCTATAACTATGTATATTTTGATCATTGAATTAATATCATACCTCAGATTATAAAGTTTGTGCAAGGATATTTTAAGCATTTGTAATAATCATGCTCTAAGGTACTTACAATAGGGTAAAATGGATACGAATGTATTATTAAATTAGTACTAAAGTACCTTTAATAAATTTCTAACGAATTTGTAGAAATTAGTCTACAAAGATTTTTCTAAATTCGTGTAGTTCAACAGGTTTTTAACTAGAACAGAAAGTCTCCATTTGCAGACGTAGTGTATCGTTTAGCTTTTTTGTCCGTCATTTCAGTCGGTCATTGACCCGCAGAAAAGCTGTAACCTTTCAGCGAGTATCGTGAGTAAACCACGTGGCGTTGAACATGTTAATTGCGAAACCAGGACTTGTACGGAAAAATCAATGATTGATGACTGTCCGTAAATAATAGTCGACACCTGAACGATTAAATCATGGCTGTATCTCTTCGATCTCAACAATATTAAAATCAAGATCGTGTATGTTCCTGTCGATCTAAATTTTTTCTAATTCCGGGTACAAGGTCTTGTGCATTTTTCTTAAAAATACATGATTGAACAAATTACTGGAGTTACGATAGTGACTGATAAGAATCTGGTAAATAATGTAATTCAGAGGCTTGTCAGCCTATACTTCACACAAATATTGATTTTTGACGAAATACTATGCGGTGAATGTAGTAAACGGAAAAAATAATATCTGGCTCATGGTATATGTTGAACAACATATCCCACAATTCAATATTTTCCAGAAAATTTTATGAGGTTAATACAAAAATTCCCTCGCCATAGAAAACAAATGAAACTTATGATTTTAGGTTATTACTAGATATTTATGCAATTTTCAATTTTCGTAGGCAAATTTTAAGAAAGTATAACAAATAAAATTTGATTTTCAGTAGTAGTAGCCTTTGTAGATCTGGAATAAATAAAAATCGTACTAAATTCTGTGGAATTTTATATTATAGCATTTTTTGAAAATTTTCAGAAGCCATAAATGCAGAATAAAAATTGTTTGTATTCATTGCAGGAGCACAGAAACCTAATAGGAGTGTAATTCGTAAAATATATGTTAATAACGACAAAAGTTATTGATGAAGGAAATTTGTAATAGTTATTATTAAATAGTACAACTTTCAAATGGTAGACAATCAATTATTTCATAAATTTTTTATTCATGAAATTAATTGCTACAATCAAAATTTAATGTGACAAACAAACAGATTTTGTGTTGTTCTTATGGTTTGTTGATTTGTCTTGTTGTACGAAAACTTCTCAATGAATTTCACAGGTTTGCTCCATCCGAAAAAGAGTAGACAACTCAATAATTAAATAAGCAACCGAAATGAATTTTCTCATCAATAATTATTATGAACAAGTGAAAGGAAACATGATAATCGATAACTGTTATGAGCGATCGAAATAAATTTCTCTCATTGATAACTATTATGAGTGATCGAAATGAACTTCTCTCATCGATAACTGTTATAAGCGATCGAAATGAACTTCTCTCATAGATAACTGCTTTGAGCAATCGAAACAATTTTTCTTCATCGATAGCAGTTATCAAGGAGGATCCAATTTTTTGGACACTGTTATTTGTAACCAAAAAGTATAAAAATCGATATTTTTTAATCATTCTGTTCTTCGAATTTTTTTCTTTATATTTTATGTAGATTATCTTAAATTTTAATAATAACCAACTTTTTGTCAATGATTTTTATGGTAGAAAATGTTAGAATAACTATTATTTTTGGTCTCTGGTTATAATCCTGTAGTATTTGTCGCTGAAAGCTACAAACAATTGTGCCAGCTTGCAAGGGGTTATTAGTCGACACGAACAATACGACGGTTTTTCTCGGAAAATGTTATGGTACCGTGTAACGTACCGGTTTTGGCGGATCAAACTCCTGTCATCGGCAGGTGCCAAAAAGTGGAGCCAACTCGGGAATCCGGGGTGTGCGGATACTTCGGCCACGAACGCATATTAAGTTACGTGACTTAACAGTTCGCTGCTCCGAATATTGCGCGGCGATCCAGAATTAACGACACCTGCTATTTTCGAATGGATGTCAGCCTCTCCCTTGACAATATTTCTTTCCTTTCCCCTTCAGGTTTCGCCGACTGCTACGGTTCACCGGCCAAAACACGCGTGCACACACGACTCTGAATGAACAAAAACGTTGTAACATTTGGTACGCATCACGAGTTTAACCCCTTGCACTACATGGTGTCCCAAAAATGTCGGATAACCTCGGAAGGGGTACAGTAAAGTCGCGTTATTTTGCAAACGGCTGTGTTCTGCACAGAGAAATATCGTGTAGTGACACTATTTTTTATGGCGGAGTCTACCGCCACCTGGGGCATCTTCATCACGAGTCTGATTCGATATTATAGTGCAAAAGATTAATAATACTAATCCAAATTTACAAAATACACGGAAACGTCGATATCCGCAAAAATTAGTAACATTTCTATTGTATTTTGGAACAGCTTTTAACTAAGGAAGTGATTTCTCCTTTAATTCTGGACTTACGATATAATCTGCGGAACTGAGGATCTGCATAAATATTCGCAGTCTTCGACGATCAGGAAGCTCGATTTTCAACGAACCCGGGTTCTCACTGGTTGATTGGCTTGCCGATGAAAGAACAAATCGAAAAAGCCACCGTTTAATTCGTAATCCATCATTCCGAGAAGAACGTGCCGCCGTCGTTTGAGCCTAGAATTCCGTTTTTGTATCGACGGATTCCAAGAGAGCGCAGAGGGGAGAAAAGGAAAACGAGAAGACCGATTCGAAAGGCAAACGATTGTAGCGGGCGTTTCGTAGTGGGAGATCATTTTGTTACGAAGTAAAGGGGTCAATAATTCTGACGTCGGAGAGGGATGGAGTTCCGTGGAGTGACGAGCAGCCGTGCGATTCCAAAAATATACTCCTCTATGGCTGGTGGGTTGAACGTCTGGTGGCCGGCCACGCGTGTATCCCTCACGCAGCTTGCCCGTTCTTCCGTGTGGCGGAACGGTTCGTCTCACATGTTGGTTAAAATGGCGGGAAACCTTGATCATCCGCGCGTCTGCACGGCTTTTTGCTCCCGTTTCTGAAACAGCCCCATCTCCGCGCCCCACCGCGCCGCAACGTTGTGCTCTTCGTCGGTCGCGGACGTCGACCACGCGGCGCACCGTGAGACCTAATCGCGCAAACCTACCGGAAACTAGAAAAAAGATTATTCGCACAATCAACTAAAAACTAGAGGGCGCGACAAAAAGATCTCCCGAATTTTGAGCACTAAAAACGATTAACACTAAAACTCCCAAGCATTAAAAGTGTCAGAGTTGGGCATAATCGATTAAAATTTTAACCACGATTGATTGATTAATGTGTACGATTAGAAAAGGTAATCATTGAAAAATAGACGATTGATGAAGTTAATCGTCAATCGTCGATTAATAAAAGAAATCACCGAAAAATCGGAGACTGATTTAATCAATTGTTGAAGTTAATCGCCACACGGTCTATCCACAAATTGTAATAAGTAGTTTACATTTTTTTCAATATGCATACAGTTTTGATTACAATTGAAAAGAATGTAATCGTTAACCGCAATTAACGACTAAAGTAGGAGTTTAATTGTTAATTGCGATTAACGATTGAAATAGAAATTTATTCGTCAATCGTTGGTTAAATTTTTGTCCAACTCTGAAAAGTGTCTGGTGTATATTGTCTTAGAAAAATGGCAACATTAAATTTATTGAGATTGTCTGTAATTTTCAATATGATAGATGGTTGGACAAGGAGATTTATTCCATTATTTTCCATAAATGAATTTTTATAATTTCGATAATTGAAAACTATAAAATCGGTCATTAGACCGTGGTAGGTTTGCTGTTAAAATGTTTTAGGTTACAAAAATGACAAGGCTCTGTTTATTTAGATTTTGTGCAATTTTTATTACGATATGTGTTTGGATAAAAAAATTTATGGAATCAATTTATGTACACGTAAGCAACTTCGTGATTTCAATCATCGTCAAATGAAACATATAAATAAATCCGGGACTTTTGATCGGCAGTAGTAGGTTTAGTGTTAATGAGATGGGTGATAGGTCGTACGATAGCATCTTTTACCATTTTCAGTTGTTAACAAGCAAGTTGGTAACAAGTTTATTAACCCTCGGGCTCCGGCGAGTTCTATGTCTATGCCGAAGTAATATCTGATTCACACCGATATTCCACTAATAAAGTTCTGTCGTCATATTTCGAATGTAGCGGCAAACTATAAAATGGTCGACCTCTCGTTTAGCCTGCATAAGCTCAATCAATAAGTTTCAATCAATACACTAAATGTACACTCGAAGTTTCTTAGCTACGTGATATGTAGATGTTTATGCAATTTGCAATTTTTGTAGACGAATTTTAAGAAAGTGGAATCAAACGAAATCTTGTTTTCAGTGATATTTGGCTGTGCAGATTTGAAATAAATAAACATTGTACTAAATTCTGTCAAATTTTATATTTTTGTATTTATCGAAGATCCACAGTTTGCTCATAAGTGTTGGAATTCTTTTCAATTTCTGATTGAAATTGAAAATTTATTTAAAAAATAATTAGACGAAGTCCATCATTGAAATATTTACTATTATTATTGATGACCTTATGTTACGGTGCCTCTATAATTAATGTTAAAAAATCTCACTTTTCAAAATAAAACTAGTCACTACTTCTACATGATTCTGTATTTTCTAGTTGAATGTAAAATAAAATAAAATTCCTTGTAAATCAAAAACTAAAGTTCCTTATAATTAATCTTACACTGATACAAGTTTTTCAATTAGCTAAAATAATCGTTGCTACATTTTAAAGCAATCCTTTTTAAATATTGCACCTTCTAATCTATTCTATGTTTTCGGGATTTTACCGCACTATACATTCGTGCACCGTCCGTTGCGTTTCAGTATTTAGAATACGAGGAATTGAAAGTGATTCAAACGGATTGTAGCTGTAGCCCAGCTCTTTCACCTTACGCAATGCTTTTGTTAAAACCCTTTTTGCGACGATCATGGAAAACCCAAGTGTTTCTTGCGAACGTTTGGTTGTGTGCTGTTTTCGTGTCTTTGCAAATGAGTTTAATCATTGAGATCAACAACAAATCGAAAGACAAATACGAAAGTGCATCTAACTTGTTTATAATTTCAGAAATATCTACATACTTGCGGAAATATGAATACTTATAAGTAGACTGTGAATCGTAATGTAAAATAACTTCGGTTGAGGAGAACAGAAGCCAATTAAAAATTGATTTCTTCCTTCAATAATTTTAATAAGTTGGAAATGTTAACTTTCTTAAATTTCTCGAATCTTAATACTATTTTAAATTTTACCTTCTCATTTTTTTCATAAATTCTAGTATCTGCAAATGTATAAAACACAATAAAATAACCAATTATTATAAAATGATAAGCAGCTGTATTATCATTGTTAGAATTAAACAGTGGATCTTTATGAAAAATAAAAATTTTCTAGCTGAATTGCAACAAATTATAGTGAAATGGAAATTCAATAACTTTCTTAACACTTTACTATTACTAGGATTTTCAATAATTATGCTGTACCAAAAGAGAGCATAGAAATTTTCTTTTACGATGAAAACTTTTCTCACTAGTAATGTGTTGATATGTTTAATGGGTAATAGTGTTTTTAAATTCTTCTAATGTGTTTGCTGTTTGAAATTACACCTGGATTAATACAGTAAATTCCACAATGAAATATTCATATAAAAATGTCTAATGATCAAAAACGATTTAGTGCCCGCCTCTTTCGAGTCATTCCATGCAGTAGTAATTACTCTCCGCTGTTACATGATCCGTACTTCTTCCTACACACTTTAAACGGCTGCAATTTAACAAGTATCGATTATCGTTGCTAGAAATGTAATCTGATGATAGGAAGTGAGCAATAACACCCGGTGATTCCTAATACGTCTATCGACGGCTGTACAGTCGACTACTCTATCGATCCTCATACAGTATCCAATACACGCCATTAAATAAAACGTATGTTTCACACGAAAAACTTCTAAAAGAGTACACAACAATATACAAAGTTATGAAAACCTAATTAAATTACGAAAACCTCCAGTGTTTTATAATAATTGAGAACCGAAACATTACTTTGTGCGGATATTTACTAAATTATAATTTAATTGCCATGTTTAATTTCCATAAGACATATTTGTAAGTACATGCGTTTGAAGTTAATTTCAGAACGAACGCTTTGGTGAAAGTGATAGTGTTCGACCGTCATTGTTTTTATGGTTTGAAGTGGAGGACGGTAACAAGTTTTTCCCGCGGATTATGATTTTCTATTTCTCCAAATGAACGCAACGTAACGCGAACTGTAATAAAGATCTGCGGTGAACGCGCTTATCAAAATTAATGATAAAATAATACATAAAATGTACTGACCGTCCATCAGGAGATGGCAGTGAGAAACTTGTAGGGACGAAAGTTTGGTTTTATTCACTACAAAATGGGTTCCATTTTTGTATAAAACTCTGCAGAGGGTTGTGGGGTAGCTTGGTACCTGCGAGGTAAAAGTGGAAACCTGTAATTGATTCTTGTGTGTGTTGGATTGCCAACTTTTTCTCACACAATTCCGGCACATATTTCCCAAAACTGAAATACACACAATATTCTTCAATGACGAACCACTTAAAATAACATACCTAATTTTCCGACGAAATTTATTTTTATTTTTTCAATGTTGTTTTAAAACTTTGATTATTATCCGAGTCTGATAGTCTTATATACGATTCTTATATACATCATAATAATAATAAATCTAAATCTAAAATCTAAAATTATATTGTTAGGAGTTTCTCCAATAGCTTTCTTTGAAATTCCGGGACAATTTGACATTCAACCGGGATTCTGCATAGCAACTACAATTCCGGGACATTTCTGCCCAACCCGGGACGGTTGGCAACCCTAGTATATGTATGTCGATAACGGTATCATAACGACGATAAAAGACAGACGCATAAATTGATAAAACCCAACGCAGAGCAATCTAATCTTCGAAAAATCTGGGGTCTCTTATTACCAATCTGAAAATAGAACCATCTGTTCAATACTTTTGCTTCCGGTAACCCAAACTCCATTATCCGACTGTTTATTGGCCGATTCTCTTAACTGGTTTCATTAATATCCTCTGTGGCCCAGAATCACGCGATTCGATTACAGTATTTGCATTGACTCAATATGTACTCATGATTGGTACGTTTCATCGGTGTAATCGATTGAACTGTCGGGCTCTGGAAATAGCCGCAGGACGCCGCCGCGCCGCTTATCTTAGTTAGATGATAAAGCTTCCTGCATTATGCCGGGTTGCTGCTACAGTTCAGCCTGTTTTCCCTCGGCCCGAGCCGACGCAATTTGCTTTTTCCTGCCGGTAATGCAATCCAGTTATTGCTTTTCCTTCAACTTTTTGACCGGCGTTCGTCGAAAGTGCTTCCGGAGTCGGGCGCATTAATTACCCCATTGCGAAAAAGCGTAAACAAGAAGGAACTTTCTAGAAAACAAATTTTACAATGCGGCATTCATCTCGCAAACAGTTTCTTCTTCCTGCGTGCTCGAGGGCATTGACTACGGCCGAGCAGCGGAACCTCGAGGACTTTCGGTTACGCGAAATTCGATTTCCAACTAGCTAGTACTGCAACACTGGCGGATGTGGACGGAATTTTATTTATTGTATTAGGACCAACACAGAGATGTGTGTTATGTCTGTATTTTTGCAATCAAGAAGTAAGGCACTGTTTGATCCAATGGCACGGCTATAATTTCGTCCATATGTAGATTAAAAATATTGCCATCCGGAAATATACAATATTATCCAGTCATTATTAAAGCAACATACAGTCTTAAATGGTAAAAAACAATATTCAATCGATTGTTTAAGAATAAACATTTTGAAATTGGCACTTTTTACGTACCCGACTTTTAGTTCCACTCAATCCTAATGACCCATTCTCATATAGTAACGAGTCAGGTCCATGATGAGGATCTCAAACAGAATTTACTAAGTATAAAAATTATTTCTTTATTTTAGGATGAAATAAAAGTCTATATTCTTCTAAGAAAAAGGGGTTGTTTGATCCACAGGTACGATTATAGTTTCGTTCATATGTAGATTAAAAATATTGTCGTTCGGAGATAAACAATATTACGCACACATTACTAAAGCAACATATCAACCAACCCAGACCTAACCTATTTATCTGAACAGTGGTCCTCAACCTTTTTGAAGTCAGGGAACACTTTTGATTATATGAAAAATTTGCGGAACACCAAAATTAATGATCCAAAAAACAAACCAAAACATCCCGCGTAGAAATAAATATATTTTAGAAAATATATTATTAAATATATTTAATATATGTTTCGCGGAATTTCGCGGAACACTTGCAAAATCTCGCGGAACACCGGTTAAGAACCACTGGAATAAAACAACAAAAACTCTGCCAGCCCGTACAGTCTAAATCGTACAAAACAATATTCTCTGTACTTAAAAATGATTTGCGAATGAAAATGTTGAAGTCAGAGTCGAATGACTCCCACCGTATCCTAAGAAACCAGCAGAAACAAGAAGAGAAGAAAACCTCGTGCAGAACCCGCGGAGTTATTCCGTTTTTTGGCAGTCGGACACGGTTGGCCATGGACACACGCGTCTGTTTTCAGGAACAAAATGACGAATTCAGTTACGCGTGCCGGAACGAATGTGGACGGTGGCGAGACCCGTCACCGGCCCGCAGGTTTCTCGAATTAGAAATGTGTGTCTCTCGCAATGACATCACACGCGCTCGGTCATTCGAGCGAGACGATCATGCTGCCGAGCACCAGCGCAACGGTCAGAAGAGTCTCGGGGCAAATTACCCCATTCCTCTACTTACTCATCAGATCCCGTCGAACTCCCGTCGATCCGGTGATCGATCAATTAGCGGGACGCTCTCATGACACCGACTAATAATCCAATTAATTCGAGTCCCATTAAATGGATAGACACGCCGAAAAGAAAGGATTTTCTGACGGTCGACTTATCATGGAACGTTGAAAATCGCTTTTTCCATCTATCCTTTAAAAACCGGCTTTCCCTGGTCCCGATCTACCGACCGTCTTTCGTAAACCCTCTCTCTCTCTTTCTTTCTTTCTCTTTACTGGTGATGTCTTACTTTTTTCTGTCGAACGCTACTCTTTTTGTCCGGTCCAACCGGGAGGGAAACAATAAATAACAAACGCAACGAACAAGCAGAAAGTGAGCGAGTAGAGCGGACCTGCCTAATGATATCTGATTACAGTGGGCGTCGAACTTCCCTTTTTCCGTTCGGCGCCGAGGAACTTTCTGAAACACCTGCCTCCACGTTCCCGGGTACCGTTAATCCACGCATTAAATGCAGTTTCATTACCAATCCCTCGTGAATATTACTCTTCTCCCGCGGTAATCAACGGTTATTAGGATCGTGTACAGAAAGCAAGAGCTACGCCTTTCGCGCCGCGCCGCGCCGGATCGCACGCTCGATGCTGCACTAGATTCTTGCGCTAGATCCTCCCTGATAATACATATTCCTTAATCGCCGCTCGACTGACGCGCCTCTTTGTTGGAGCCTGGGATGTGGGTTTTCTATATCGATTGAGACATTCAATCCCGCAAGAGTTTGCTTTTTACCTCCGGCAGACACGCTGCTGGCTGCGATTGTTAAGATAGTTAACACTAGGTGTACGGGATCCGTCAAAATGAGGGGTTCTGATATTTTTAATTTAGGATTATTGAGATTGCGAAGATACATGAGGAATTATATTGAAATTTATTTCTTTCGGCATGCTTTACGAAATAATGGCCAACAATTGTGTGTAGACACAGATTTGGGATTGTTGAGATTGTGAAGATGCATCCATGAGGAGTTATTCAAAATTATTTCTTTGGATATATGTGGAATATTAAAAAGGACATCGATCGCCACTTGCGTCTTCTAAATTGTTTCTACCTAGACAATGACATTTTCCAAAACCAGATACCTTCATATTCAACAAATTTATTTCTTTGGGCATATAATACAAAAATAATAAAGTGGATTCAAGGTACAAATGATTATATTGTATTAAAAGGAAACAATAAGAATTCACCAGACCGCAAATGTCGCTCAATTATGTTTATATGCCGGTTTCGGTAGTTGCCCTTTCCCATAGAAATAGTGAACGCGCACTAGAAAGAGAAGAAATTAATAATTTAAAATTTGTTAGCTTCCTTTACGTTATTGTATAGCAAGCCCATAAAAATGCCAATTTCTTAATAAAATTTACTTTTCTATTGTCCATTTAGAATGTGTAGACTGCGGATCTTCGTGCAAAATAAAAATGTTCTGCATTGATTGTGAGAAGCAGAAATAAAATAAAAATTGATTTCATCCCTTAATGACTTTGTTACACTAAAAACAACATTACGAAGTTCTTAAATTTTCCTAATCCTTTACTGTTTTATATTTCACTCAACCAATTTCTTCATAAAGGCATAAAGATCCACAGTCTAATAATGTGATACGCATTTTACATTGAATTAATTGTATATTGTAAATTCATTCACATTTTCTAAAAGTACACGTTTAAACATTTCATAGAATGTTAGCCTGTTCAAGTTTACAATGTTAGGAGCTAACGTGTTAATGTATTGTTAATGTACTGATATAATGAATATAATTGGCTCGAATGCTTCGGAGAAAGTATGAAAATTTAATTGTGCAGAGACCAAAGATTAATGCATATCGGCATTCAGCCCGGTAGTTACGGGCGATCAAAATTAGATTAACGCGGTACCACTCGCTCAAACACGATTAAAACACGTTAGACGCAGGAACTTTCATGAAGTTGTCTGGAATTGTTGAACATTCAAAAATAAACTCTCATATTTTCTCCGTTGCACATTAACGAGGTAACTTCTCGTGGTAGCTTCCCCTGCTGTAGGGGAGCGGATGCGATTAAACTTCTCCTTTTCAGTCTGAGCTGCATACTGTGTCTTCTGCAGTTATCGGTATTAGACAACTCGAGGACGTAATAGTCTCAAAACTGTATACTGCTTCAGGCTGTTTGAATTATATTTTCATCATGAAATACAATCTATCTCCTTACCGAAATCATGATACGAGAAACAATTTCAAACAACGACATGCACAAAATCAACTCGATTTCTTTTTAGATATTATTAAGTATTGAAAATTGACAATTTAAATTTTACTCATGTTTTTGAACTTGCGTGTTACTTCTGTATGTAGAGGTATGAAGCAATTTTTCAATTATAGTTTGGTCTTTTTGGATAGAAACACTATTTGAATGTACAGTAAAGTCGCGTTATTTTGCAAACAGCTGTGTTCTGCACGGAGAAATATCGTGTAAGGACACTATTTTTTTATGACTGCGTGAACCGCGCCGAGAGTACAAATGAAGCCGAACGTAGAAAAGGACAGCGTGTAAATACGGATCGCGCGGCCGAAGCGTATCGGTGTGAACCACTACTAATCCAATTACAAAACTTCTTTATTTTTTATGGGACTTCCACCAATTTATTTCTGATATATTTCTGATTAAAATGGCACTAAACACGATATAATTTCAATTGTATTTAGTGGCTTAATTGACAGTATGGAGTAACTAAGGTGTGCTTCGCATGTATAGTAAATATGGGCCAAATTGTATCTTTGTTTGATGTCATTTTAATCAGAAAATGCCAGAAATAACTTGACAAATTCTGGATAGGCGGTGAGAAATAACGCGACTTTACTGTAGATTGTTATATTTTCCTGTACATTACAAAAACTATTATAAATGCAACAAAATTTATACAAATTCTGAGTATGTTCTACGAAGTAGAAGCTGTACATTTTTTCTTCTACAGTTACCGTCTCCGTACTCTACGTGTATCACGCTATCACGTGACTGATCCGATGCTACCAGAGAGAGGGGGTAACATTTTTTCTCATTTGATGACTCTGGCAGTTACCAGTATCAGAAAACTCGATAATGCAGCTTCAAAACTGTACATTGCAACAGGGCGTTTGAAATAATTGAAGGAACAAAGGAAATGCATAGAATTTAATTCGCAGCTATTTGTGCCCGATCACTATACCTAACACTATTTTTTGAACATTCCATAACCTTAGTGGTATATGGATTAGGTAAAATTCGTAACGGAACCGATGATTTGCTGCACGAAGTGCGATAGAAACCGGGGATCTGATGGAATCGATGAAGTGTATCATTTGGTGGAGTTTCTAATAATACGAGGACGTGCGGCCGGTCAATAATTTCAGGCCAGTTACGTGCATTTATGAGTGCAATGCTACTCTCTTCCTCGATGGAACGTGCAGTTATAAATCATGCTTGATCTACTCTTTCTCGCTTGGAAATCGTTTTACATGCATGTTGTATTTTCTATTATAAATACAGTTCACAACGAGTTTTATTAGCTTGGGCCAGAATATATATTTTTCATATCTGAAAGGATCTGCACACAGCCGTACATTGAATTATGAAACACTTTCTGCATCATTTGCATTTTACAATCTGTGATTACAAAAGTCAGGCTGTTGTAATGTATTCAGTACACGTTACTCGCCCTATTTTTCCCTATCTAAAATTGGGAAACTTCGAATTTAAATGAAGTTAATAAGTAGACTGCGGACCTTTATGCATTTATAGGAAAATTGAGTAGATGAAATTCGAAATTGTTGGAAAATTTTAAAAATTGAAGATCAATATATGGATTTCTCCTCTATTAAAATCATTAAGGGAAGAAACAACATTCAATTTAGTTTCTATTTCTTGCAATCGATGCAGATAATTTTTATTTTGCATAAAGATCCGCAGTCTATTAATAAGTAACATACTTTTATATATTTTTCTTATCTGAAATTATTTGCACACAGCGGTACTTCAACTGAAGTCAGACTGTTATAACTTTACACGTTATTCGCTACAGTTTTCCTACGTAAAATCGTAAATCTTTGTACTCGAACGAAGTTGGTAACACGTACCACTCCTATAAATTTATCCATCTGAAATTACTTACACACAGCTGTCTTTGAATGATGGAACATTTTCCGTAGCATTTGCATTTTACAATCCGTGATTACAGGAGTCGGACTATATAAGTATTCAGTGCTCGTTACTTACCATAGTTTTTCCTATCGGAAATTATTAGGTTGTGAACCACGTCCTTGCGTTTATGACTCTGGGAAATGCATCCAGGTACAGTTGTCGGATACTAGAAAACGACGGGACTAAGGAACGTCTTGTAGATTCTTCTCGTGATAAAAACTATACTGCAAAAACTCGCACACCTAGTTTACGACTTAATATTAAATACTGAGAAGAAGCCCTCTCCCATTCCGCATAGTACCATATCTTGAGCAAGTTTAATAATAAACATCAGCGTTCGCTTTCCGCATTAAAAATATGAAATCAGTTTTCAAACAGCGTTTCGCAACAGCGACTAGCGTCGCACAGTGGCCAGAATTGTGTCCCCACTCTAGCTTCCCCTTCTACGACGTTATTCCCCCACACTTCCGCCACGACCCGGTCACGTGGCGCGTTTTGTCTCTGTCGGGCACGTGTCACAACGTCACGTGACTAATCCGGTAGTGGCAAAGAGAGGGTAACTTTTTCCTCTCAATTCGTGCTCCCTCCCTTCATCTGGCGACTCCGGCTGCAAGTCTTGAATTCATCTCAATAATAGTGTCCCCTAAACATTGTAATGGAAAAATTTGTATACAGCTAACTATATCAAAAAAGTTACAACATTAATATATAATATCGAATATTATTTCATGCGACAACGTAACGGTAAATTACGACTTTGCTAGGAGCCAAAAATATAAATTTTTTTTGGTAGAAACAGGTGAATGCCTGTACTATAAAAATTCATTCTTAACACTAGATTTAACGTTTTTATTTTACGATTGTTGAGATTGTAAAGATGCGTCCATGAGATATTATTCAACAAATTTATTTCTTGGGGTATACGTTATCAAAAGAATGGCTAAAAATTTGAATAGAGACATTCTTGTTATTTTTATAAAGTAATGGAAAATAATCGCTGTTGGTCCTCCGTAAACCTAGTGTTAATTGAAGACTGGTTTGAACTGGGTTATTATTTATTTAACAAATGAGGTGAAACATAAGTCTGCGTCCCTTTTAATCTCAGTCAAGTATTGGCTTACGAAAATACCTAGTTTGAACCTACACCATGACACAAGAATTTTTGAATTACCACTGTGCGTCTTTGGCGAACTCCCGAGGAGAATAAGCGCAATCGCATGAGAGGAAATTATGCTCGAATACCGGCAGGGGACAGCGAAGGCAAAGCCTCGGAAAATTGAGTTTGCGCGTATCATGATCAGATCGAATCCGCGGAATATTTATGGAACGTGCAGTCATGGGGCTCGTGGAAGGCCACAAGGCTTTCCTGAAACGTGCATTATGCGATGCATGATCGCGAGGATACATAATGGAAACCGTCGATACATTGTGGCCATTGCGTCATTCCGTTGCGGCCGCGGCGCAAGTGAAAGGGAATAGAAAATTTTTGTCGATCAACGCCGCCTTTTTTTCATTTCGGTATATTACGAATACATACCGCGGAGTGCAAGGTCTATCGGCGAAACTTCGCGCAGTCCTGCCAGGTAATTCGCAACGCTGATGGAATTCTGGAGAACCAGAATTCTTTACTCGCTGCCGCACGTCGGTGACGCAAAGACACGGTTTCCCTGGCTAATAAAATTTCGCGCGCGTGCAATCTTTTTGTACGAGATTATGGACACATTATTTTCTAATATTTTATATAACATTTTCGTTTGCGTAACGAGAAAATTGTCTACGTCAGATACGTGATATACGGGGTGTTCGATTACGAATATTATAGCCTCGAATATTTTAACTCCTTTAAATCCGTTTCAAGGTTTCAGATCGAAACACATTATTTCAGGTTAATTTATATTTAAAAAATAATGTACATTCCGTCAATATCAATGTAAAAATTACAAATTTTAATCTATTGCGGAATAAAAAATAAAAATGATCAAGTTTTTTGTCCGAAACCCGTCCAATCTAAGACGAAAACTAAGAATGACAATTTTAATGGAACGACTTTGTTTTCATGTTGATAATTTATTTGATCCTACCGCAATATATAAGGTTTTTTTTATTATAATTGGACTGCAGATCTTGATGCAAAATAAACATTATTTGCGGCACTTGCCGCAGTAACTCACTTAGGGTGAGTAATATGTACGTATATCCTATTGTTTTATATGAAATATACAAATACATCAAATGTGTTATCATTTTGTCCGGTACTGTACTCCCCTACCTCGAGTAAACGGATAGCGCGTCATCTTGCTTAAAGAATGCAGCGGATAATAATTTATTTGCGATCTCGTGCACGAACGCGAGAGGATCGTCGGAAAGTTCATCGAGAGGAACGAAGGAAGGGTTTTACCATGAACATGTGCGACAAATGGAGTGGCATCAGCGTGATGCCGCGCAGAGGAAACGTCGATTCGATATTACGTTTCTGCTCGCGGACGGTTCTACCAGTTTTTGCCGGATGTCGAGAGGATGTCTCGTCTTGTTGCAGCGGGATTTTAATTCGACGCAGGGATAAAGTGCATGCAATCCAGGATGCCCACGGTTACGCGTCTCCCGATTCCCACGGGCTGAAAGTGCTCGTTGGAGTTCACTGTTATAAGTTCGTAAAAAGAGCCGTTCAGTGTCACATAGTTTATCCTTTTGAAGTGAACGGAAGCCATCGAAAGAGGCGCTTGATGTTAAACCTTCCAGCAGGCTCGCGACGACAAGCCCCTATGGCTTTATGGCTTCCACGATTACTTCATTATTCCATAATGCGCATTTAAGCGTCTGAGAGGAGGAGTCACTGAGGCAGAATTTCATTTTATTCGTTGACGGCAGTGTCGCCGGATTAAGACTTGTGTCCCTACTCTACTTTCCCCTTCTACCACGCTGGTCCCCACGCCGCGCCCCGGTCACGTGACGCGTTTCGTCTCTGACGTACGTGCGTCCGGTACTGGCAGCAGTGTCGCCAGATGCAATCCAAACGAAAAACATTCCCTCTCCTCCTTTTCCCCTTCCACTATCCCATTCCACTACCATGAGCACACTTCAGCGTCCCCCACTAATTGTAAGACCGCAACGTGTCACATATTGCTCTGGTCATCAGAGAGGAGGTACTTGTATTCCCCTCGATTTTCTCGATTTGGCGACACTGACAGGCAGAGAGAGAGGGTAACTTTTCCCCCTCGATTTGTGCCCCTCCCCTCACCTGGCCACTCTGTTTGCTTTAGCCATTTATTTCAGAAACCTCTGGATACGTGTTTTCTGTTTTTTCGTTATGGTTATTTTGAAATAGTTAGATTTCTAAAAAATAAATGATTCAAACGATTTTTAAAGGAACAGGAGATTCGAAATTCGCAAATTAATGCACTGCTCAACGAACCTCTATTACAACGAATTGCCAATTACAGGTACTACATGATCTCAGAAACTCTTTAAAACAAATAACAAATCTTTCATACGTTTTAAGTGAACATGACCCAGATCTGTGAAAAAGCGTTATGGTAAAATGATCTATATTATTCGTCGTTAACCCAGTATAAAGTCATTAAATCAGAGGAAATCAAAGCTTAGATACCCGTCATTAAATAGACCTTCGAGAAATGAATGAACGTTGTTAGTAAATTTCTTTCTACAATCCTCTAGGAGCATATCTTCTCAGTGAACCTCGAATTGTTTAGCTTCATTTTATGAACGTGCACTTGTGTGCTCAATTATTTTTAAGCTGGCCTTATATTTGTGCACTTTTCATAGTGCATTCTCTTAAATTTTTTGTAATAGCAAATTTTATTTCTTACGTGAAGAGTACAGTCGTCATTAGGCAAAAACATGCAATTTTTTCATAACGAGTGCATAAACAGTTAACAGGTATTTTACGTCCACAGTTCAATTTTTATTTTCCAGCGTATTACACAGATTTTTTTAACTTTTATTGCGTGAGATAGATTCCAAGTTATTAGCAGAATCGCCAGATTAAGACTTGTGCCCTCATTCTATCTTCCCTTCTTACGACTTAATAAGTAACTTTTCCCCTCAATTCGTGCTCCCCTTATCCGGCGACTCTAGTTATTAGTTATCATTCGAACAGAAACTTCTTAGATTAAATAATCTTCGAAATATCGAAGACTACATATAAAAAAAAATCTGTATACATATTTGATCTCCTCAAATTAACAGTTTGTGCGTTGATATTTTTAAAATTATATATCTCGTTGGTTCTCGCATATTTCCTATGCAACTGATTGTCCCCTCTGAGGCACCACTGAGGATTACCATGCTATAAGTAATTCACGACAATTTTTACAATACTGAATGTCTTTGCATTTAATAAATTGGTAAAAGTGGTACGAGCAACTACACTCGATTTTCTATGAATGAGAATAAATAAAGTGTAACGAGAATATTCCAGATGAGATAAAATGTCCAAACTCAGGAGTCAAAATGACTCCAAGTGCAAAGGGTTATGTAAAACTTGTATCTTCCTTTTTGTCCAATCGATATCGTTTTACATTGGAATCTTTTCTTCTTTCTTTGGAGGGTAATGTGCAATCGAAGAAGGCCCTAAGCTTTTTATGTTGCCGTTACAAGCATGCGAATTCACGTGCTCGAAATTCCTTTCACGGATTACGAGCGCTCATGAAGAAATCATTTTATGCTCAATGGGCGTGAACTATGCATCCAGAGTCGAGATGCCAAGAATGTTATTCGCGAAACCTTAGGGGACACATTAGCACGTCTTTAGTACGTCACGTAATTATGGCTTCTCAGAAGTCAAGAATACCCATCCTCTTTATGGTTGACTAAATACTGTGTGTCTTGTCGGCGGAAACAATACCTCACCGCACGAGAAAAAAAAGAGAACAAAGAAGTCACTGAACAAGTAATTCATCTGGAAAATGGATGTCGATACGACGATAAATCAAATATAAGGACCTATAGTTAACAGATCGCCGATTTTTACGTAAATTAAAAGTTATATGCATATAATAAAATTATATAAAAATTATATGCGTATATTACATGAAACTGAGATTGAATGAAAATATATTTCTTCACCTAAAACTTTTAACTAGATGAAACCAAATTGGAGTAGGTATTTGTTAATTCTTCGTTTTTATTTTCTTTAAAATCGTGTGCCTCAAAGAGTTAAATAGAAAGCCAGATTACCCGTTGGTGCACGTTGCGACATTCTCCGTACAGAAATTGTCCAGCGTTGCACTATAAAAATCCCCTTTCCTTTTGAGGCAAATCTCGCAACGGTTACGATCATGATGCAAAGAGCCTGTGCCGCGATTGATATAGGTGCTATTTAGCAACGTTAGCGGAAACAATATGAAATTGACCTGCCCACGCGAGCGCAGCATCATTGAAACGCGCATCGGACGCGCGGGGATCGTGGCCTGTCCGGCAGCGATCGGAGATATGCCCGCGGAGGATCGATGATTAACGATCGGAACTCGGTTATCCGGTACTCGTTTATTATCTACGGCTAATCCTCGAGAAATCTCGTTTGCCGTTAAGCCGATGCTTATCCGCCGCGTGGCGTGGTTTAAATCGGCCCGAATCGAACCCGATGGAAAGTGATTTTAGGACTTTCAGTCTCCGTGCGCTGCCGCGGGTTCCCTTGTCAATGACAGGGACCGCCTTGCAAACGAGTCAATGAGTCATGCGACGGCATCATTCGCGTGTTTATGAGCGGTCGCACCGCGCACACTTGCTGCTCGCCGGGACGAGTCCAATGTATACTCATGAATAATGATCGACGCAACATAGGAGATTCGTTTTATTGCTATTTATTGCTTAATTACATGCCACTCGGAGAACGACAGGTTTGTTTGCGTGCTCGCGGGGTATGTGTTTCCCATCTCTCCAGTAAAACGTACAAATAACACACATAACTGTAGTTCAAATATGGCGGAGGGAAAGACTGTTCCTCTTCCCATTAAATCATCACAAGTTTAGTAACTTCTTTGCTTTTATTTCCGGTTTACTTTCACCATTTGATAGTTGGTATTTTTGTTTCTATTTCCCGTACGTATATATTTCTACTTTTCATTTGTCTTTTAAATGTCTTCTAGTAATATTATTTTCACGCTTATGAACTTTTTTATAGTACCTCAGTACTTCATTTCCTTTCTCTAATCTCTCCCTTTCTTCATACTTTCTACTTTGCTTTTACTTTTCCTTTCATACGCCTCTATTATTGCATCTGTCAAGTCTTCAATAGTCCTAGGCTTCTATAAGATATAGTGGTGCCTCGGTAGACGTCCTTAATCCGTTCCAGATCCTTCGACGTATGCCAAATGAATTTTAATAAGAAATAAATGATTAATCCGTTCCAGTGAAAATCAATGCCATTGTTATTGGCATTTTATACACTCACATAAAAATTCACAGTGTAGAAGAAGTAAACAAACAAGTTCTAGCACGCGAGTCGTATTTCAAACAGAGGTTGTATTCCGAGCGAAATTTTTCGCGTTCAAACAGGACGCATACAAAGTTCGATTCTTATTCCAAGGCGAACGTATGCTACTGTATAATTTATTAAGCCAGAATTACAATAAGTGTTGTCGGTTTCACAATCTGCAAGGTGCTGCCCGTATGTATGCTGCAATTTAAACTTAAATGGACTTAGGCCACTTTCAAAATAAACGGCTCATTTATTGTTCGATCAGTGGACCTAAAAATTAGTTTTGCATTGATTTCCCGTTTGCTACTTCACGGTTTAATTCTTCGAGACGAATTTCTCGGGAGAGTGAGTGTGTATGTAGTAGATACTTTTCGTAGCCAACATATCCCATCAGGTTTCTACATTGATTTACGATGTGCTAGGGCCAATCACTATTACTCGCCTCCACGGTGCACGTGGACGCACGATCATTTCGTTAAATTATTGCCTACCCCCCAGTCCTGGCTCTTAACCTCCCGCGAATCGTATACACCGCGGGGATTATATAATCTTAATTGCGGCTGAATTCACGCGATGTAACTGCCGATAACGATTTCCCATTCGGGGGGAGCTTTTACACGCCGCGTTGAACGGGCCCGCAGTGAAAATGTTGCCGGAATTCTTTCCTAACACACCTTTTATCGCCTCTTTAATCGATTCCGATCGCATCGCCTTGCTCTTTGCAGCATTTTGCAGGAAGGAATGCGCAGGTGTTGTCAACGAAAATTATTGCCCGTGTAACCCGTTGATTCATTGCGTCGGGAGTCCTTGCGACTTTTATTAAATACGTAGTCTATTGCGTTCGGCATTCTGGCTGACGAATTTCACCGTTCAGTGGGTGCTCAATTAAGATTTGCGGCTGTGATTTATTTAGTTGCTCATTTCTTATTTATTTGATCAAATTCTAAAGGTATACATGTCAGAACGTTTTATTTAATTTAGGTTTTAACGTTGCTTCAACGTTATTGACAATGCTGTACAATCGTTTGTATATTTCTATCTTATAGTAATTTTACAGCTTACAGTCTTTGTTATAGTTTTATTGAGCTTGTAAGTTGAGTGAGATTAGAATTGATCATGAGACAACGAATGCAAAATAAAAATGTTCTACCTGCATTCCAACAAACTGGAGCGAAATAGGTAATTATTTTCTTTTTAATATGTTTGATAGTATTTCTTTAATCATTTTAATAAGTTGGTATCCTTAAACATTGTTAATGTTTTTCCTGTTTTGAATTGTACATATCATCTCTTGTTATAAATACATCAATTCCGCGTCCTAGTTATTATTCTAATAGATTGTTAGATTATTATTGTAATTATTGTAATAAATTGTTAGATTATTATTCTAATAGATGCTTCAATAAGAAAATTCATCATTTTTATAATTTGATTAATTGTCGAATGCAGAATCGGTCATTTAATCTTAAATAATGCGTATAAGCCTGAACAGAATTATTTGAAAAAGCAAAGACGTTCGTTTATTTCAATTTCTCGTCTTTTCCTTTTCGAAATGAAGGTACTAAGTTATTTCGAAATTATTTTCGAAAAAGGGTTAATTTCGTGAGCTATTTTATATTGCGAAATCGGCCGTGTAATTGTGCTCTATTTTTTAATAATACCGCTGAGAAGGTAAATTACACGTCGAACCGTATTTCGGGCTAGTTCGGGTTTGGGCTAGATCGGAGAGTCGCGGTCACAAAGGACATCGAGAACGCCTCCTAATACGGAACAAAACCGCTACGAGAGTTTCGTGACTTTGTCCGGCTGGGACGCAAAAACTGTGCCGTTAATAGTGCTCTCCTAGAAGAACGTGGCCAGTTTTACAGCCCATAAACGAGCCTCGTGGCCAGGAATTAGAACGTATTGTGTTTCCGATGTTATCGAAAGTAGAACGGTTAAAGTATTGGCCGATATGATCTCCAGGAAGTATTAAATTCGACTGAAATGCGTTCACAGGAAAAATTCGTCGGGGTAAACGACACTCCTTCGCGAAACGATCACACTCGACACGATTTCACGGACTACCACGAACAAGCCATTTTTCAACAATTACTAAGAGCTTTCGAGAAATATTTCTGTGTGCGCTCGATTCTACTTTACCCTTTCTGGTTTACTACTGCCAATAATATTATAGATTATAGACAAAACGTTTCAAAAGACAATATTCAATTTCAGGTGACTTTAGATTACGCTTTGTTCTTTCTTTTTAACTCAGAGTGTCTCATCACGAACTTTATCACGAATATTAACGAACAATATTGTCTAATATTACTGACAAACGTTACCAACAAATATCTATTATCTTAGCAGCATCTCCATTCTGAATTTGTACGGAAATGACGAGTTAAAAAATAACGGGATTATACTTGACAATTAGACTGCGGATCTTTATGCAAAATAAAAATTGTCTGCATCGACTGCAAGAAATAGAAACCAAACTGAATGTTATTTCTTCCCTTATATAACGAAATAGAGGAAAAATCATACATGGACATCTTCAATTTTGAAAATTTTCGAACAATTTTGAATTTCATCTATTCAATTTTCCTATAAATGCATAAAGATCCGCAGTCTATTGATAATAAAATAAAAAATAAACATATTAAGGAACAAACTATTTAAATACAAAAGATACAAAGTAAATCCAAGTCTGAAATTTGCAGGGACGGTCAAAGATATAAAAAAATTGCAATAATATTAATATTCTATTCATCTAAATTTGCTAAAGTCCTCCGACATTTATGGATGGTAGTGTCAATAACTTCTTCTAGAAGCTGTCATCTAAAACGATTTTATCTACCAAGCGTTAGATCAAGTCACTCAAATAGTTACGAGCGACGCAACACATTCGTTAGCGCACTTTATAATATTTTTTAACGTGCACCGCAAATCCGTGAAACCGTAGTTCAGCGATGAAATATCCTCGGAAGGTACTGCACTAGGATATACTGTACCAGGATTGCAGGTCATTCTCGCGTAATTAACTCGCCATTAATCGCAATCCATAAATCGCTGCACATTGTACTCGATGCCGACGCTCGGATACCGTTTCCCGAGGTAGAATTTACTATGATTCGACCCCGTGGTGAGATAAAGAGGCGAAGCTCCTCGGCCTTCCTACTATATTTTACAGTAAACGGCCCGGCTACTTCTTGACGGTTTATGATCGGTCTACCTAGATTTATGCGCCGCTGCCGCTGCAGACTCGATGAATATGGTCAATGCTGATCTATTACGTTCCTGAAAGATCATTCCATCGTCGTTAAGGGAGTAGACTCATTTTTCCAGGATTGCAAGGGTGCGGGATTCGCGTTCTCATTTCTCGATAATACAAAAATGGGGTTTTTCAGTAGTCAAAAACGCTAGATAAAAGATCGATCTAGGGCGCTATCTCCCTCAAAAGTCCTACTTTTTCGTTTACGAGCCGTAATTTGCATTATTCGGCAGCATTTTTGTATTATCGAGAAATGCGAACTCGAATTCCGCACCCTTGCAATCCTGGAAACGAGTCGCCTTAAGTTTTCCTCCAGCCTCCGCGCCGAGGAAACGACGACCGAATTACACCGTGACGAAAAACTGTGAGTCCGGGTACTGTTACCTCGCGGATCCGCGGTATCGATCCTACTTAATCGGTCGAGGTCTGTTTCATCGAGTGCGGTAATTTTGCGTGGTAAATTTAATTGCTGTGGGTCGTGGAAATCGCGATGAAATAGTACGGTTTGCGAAGCGTTGCTCGAAACAGTTTGTAATTACGTCGAATTCCTCCGCTGGAGAAGATAGGTCTACGGTCGAACGGGACAAGCGAACGAGAAATTTATAGTTGGTATATTAGAGATTTACTACGGTTATATATTTTTATCACCGAACTGAAGATGCGGTGCATTTATAGCGATTTTTTGAATGTTGTTTTTTGCTCGTAGTTTTCATGTTTCTGTTTTACTAAAGCCACATATATTTTTCGTGTTGCATCGCGTAGCTCGTAAAAGACTACATTCGCGATCTACTCTACAAGCTGCGATCACGAGTGCACAATTTACAAAAACGATCAGATCAGTTCAAAGAAACCGGTGCTACCGTGATTTGTCTCCACCCAATTTGAATGCACCACTTATTCTCACCTCCACTCGCTTTCATCCGGACAAAGCTGGGCGCGATAAAGAAACGCTCATGCAAAACGCCTTGTAAAACCAGTATGCAATAGTATTTCACTCGGACTAATGATCGCAGGAAGATACAAGATTCCCGACAAAGCGTGTTTGTCCACCGTCATCTATTATGGAGAACTCTATAAGGCCGGGCGACATGAAATAGAAGAGACTTTACGAGCATTGTGATCAATGATCTCGTAGCACGTAAGGCGAAGGCGAGAGCTGCGCGACGCGACGTGGCGAGAAGATAGAATAGAAATTTAGTATACTATATCCCTGGCAAAAAGTATACTCGATCGTACGAAGCCGACTTTACGGACGCAGGAAATAGGCTCGTTAATGTTGAAGGAAAACACGCCGGTAATCACCGCTATCTAAGTTTCTTCATACTTTATGAAGTACAGAATAGGAACCACTGACTCGAGGAAGTGTTCGATCATCATCAAGCATTGTGTTAATTATGTTTTACTAATTTTGTACTGGCTGCACCTTACCAGATAACTTTGGTAACCAGAAAATTCCAATTTTCTCCAATTCCATGGATTCATCAATCTTTCCTACGATATTTTAAAAATATTTTTTGGATTTTTAATATGAAGACGTCTTTGCAATGAGTTATAATTGTAACAACAAGAATTTCACGGCTTTTCATGCTATGCATAACTATATAAAAATATTAAAAATGTGTTATCTAACTAGACGAGCCTTTTCCATTCTGATACTTTGTAAGTATTATTAAAAAATAATATGAAAAATAGTATATGGCGTGATACTCAAGGAAAAAATGAAAAAATGGGTACTTTGATTTTGCATATTTGATGTGATGATAAAAACATACTTAAAAGATTAGAAAGCACTACAAAGTAGGAAATTACGTCCGAAATGTCAGCTGTCAAGATATACCACGATTTTGCGATTTGAAATAAGGTTAGTAATAACAAATGGAAGCAATGCCATCTCTACACGAAAAACGAAATGACTTTCCGAACGACCCAATAGTTTGTAAGTGATTCTGCAATAAGCTAAAAATCGGATGATGGATGGTCGGACTCGGCGCAGGTAGGAGCGAAGTAAATTGGCCGAACCCGCGGACGTTCGTGCCATTCGCCAAAACAATTTCAACGATCGAACGTTCGTTCGTTCGGATTTGAATGGCTGTAAGCAAAAGAGAGAGCCACGCCTACGATTATCAGTCTACCGTTTCAGATCCGTCTCAATTTTCCGCGGATCGGTGCGAGATATCCGTTGCCGGTCACGATTTCCTCGACGGGATCGACGAGCACTCGGTCCCCCTCGTAAAACGGTCCTATCGATAAACTTAGAAAGCGAACGAGTTCGCGGATAAATCGTAGTCACGGTCCGCCGGCCGGATACTGCAATTGCACAAATGGGTGAAACTTAATCAAAATCGTTACAACCTATTTTGACGGAATTACCGAGGAGCGTGGCGCTCTTCCGTTTACCGAGGCTTTTCGCGGCCGAGCCGCGTTCGCGGAAATGGAAAGCGGATCCGAGTAGAAATTAGCTCGACGATCGATTTGCGTTTAACGAACCAGCTCGTTTCTTCCTTCAGTAGGCATCGACGATCAGTCGATGATTCACTCAATCGAATGAATGATGGTTGTGAAGTGGAATTAAAATCAGGGCTAGAAGTAAACAGTCGCACTCTGTTTTTTAACATATTCGATCTTGTAGTAATTCCAAAAAGGAAAGGTCCAAAACAACAATTTTGAAAAGGTTTTTAGGAAAGTCATTGAGAGGAAATTTATATTTATTTAAATGGATGCCAGTTATATATAAATATATGTAATATTCCGATTACCAGTAACCATTTTAAATAATTAAATCATTATTAGACAGCGGATCTTCATGCAAAATAAAAATTGTCTGCATCGACTGCAAGAAATAGAAACTGAGTTGAATGTTATTTCTTCCCTTAATGAATTTCATAGAGGATAAATCATATATTGACATCTTCAATTTTTAAAATTTTCCGACAATTTTAAATTCCATCTATTCAATTTTGCTAATCATTATTCATAAGAACAACATTTTTTGGATTTAGGATTTTTTGAAAAAACATGAAAGATACAAAAAAAGTGGTTAAGAAAAAAGTTGTAGGAAAAGTGATTAAGAAAAACGTTGAACCTGCGATCATCAGGTCCAAAAACGAAAAGAATTTTCGAATATTTTTACAGAAGTCTCGATTTACAGCATTTTTGAAGAAACATGGATCTTCATTTTCCTATCCGTTAAATGTAGCCAAATATCCAAATTTATTTTTGTAATATTGTTTTTTACGAAATTACCACAGGTTAAATATAGACAATATTTTTAAAATCGAAAATTTAGTAGTCAAATACTTTTTGGATCCACTGTATACGCCTATCGTAGGGGAGATCTCGTTCCAGGACGTTATTTATCGATCTTCCAACGAATCACCCTTTTCATAAGCGCCAGTAAACCTCATCCGTTTCACCCTCGCATGAATCGATAAATCAATAAAACGTGTATTGCAGCAAAGCACAATGTGGGTCGTTGCCCCCAGGGAAAAACTATTATTATTGAATGTCGATACCATTGGGACGAAAGACAAAGTGCTACTCATACTACGTACCCCTGTACATGTTGGTCTCTATAAATTGTCCATTTCCGGTGTTATGCTGCTCTTATCGCATTGCCTATGCACCCCGCTTCTCTTGTGAGTTGTATGCAACTTAAAATTACCGGGAAAATAAAAGTTCTTACACCTCGGGATTACTGACTATATGTCAGAGTAGTTTACATATTTCTTTACAAAGTTGTTATAGCGTACATCGTCCTCTATATAATTCATTGTAGAAGGGTACTGATGGCGGCTCTTTAAACGAAATTAGTTTCCCGCAAGTTCTAGTTTCTCCATAGGGGATCTGATACTTTTGAAATTTTGTACCACATAAATAAGAATAAAAAAATATATTTATATTTTTATAATAAGTTCTACGATTATGAAATCATTTTAATATTGTCGATGAAATTGCACAATTCATGCCAAGATAGTTGAGTTCTTAAAGATGAGAGTTTGAGTTATATGAACTTAGAAACTACAATAGAGTGTTTAGAAGGTAAGAGAAAATTAAACAAATTTAAAATTTGAAATATTGTAAAAATGTTAGTAATTGTTTGAATGTATTGTTTATTATTTACTACTACATTACTAATAACTAGACTGCGGATCTTTGTGCAAAATAAAAATGTTCTGCATTGATTGTGGGAAGCAGGAGAGTCAAATAAAAATTGATTTCATCCCTTATTTATATTGTTGCATTAAAAATAACACTACAATATTCTTAAATTTTCCTAATCCTTTACTGTTTCATATTTCACCCAGTCAATTTCTTCATAAATGCATAAAAATCCGCAGTCTACTAATAACTAATTCATATTAATTCACCCATTATTACCGAATATCATAAAATGAGATTGTCTTCTTTGTCGCAAATTATCTTCATCTTTTATTTTATTTAATGGAGAACCGCACCCGAACGCAGGAAGCGCTTCTTTAATATTAGCACAGGGGTTAGTAACTTCATTAGCAGTGTCTGTGAACATAGCACTACGTTCGTACACTCAACGCAGTTCTGAGAATCCACGTTCTATGGTTGGTACTTTTTGTCTTCTGGGTCTTTTTTAGTTACTGGTCTTACTACGATTATTTTCTGCGAAATTGTCCCAATAATCATATTGTGATCCCTATAAATATTATACAGAGTGCAAATTTCTCTCATGTTTTTGGAAGCTGAAATGCAGGAATATAAATCACGTCGCAAGTTTCTACAATTTTAAATGGTAATATACACGTAGAATATTCACAACGAACCTAAACGTTTTGAATCGGTTCAACATTTTTAGCAAAGGCGAAAGTTACTTCAAATGACCTCGGAATCACTCCTTTGAAGGAAGTACATTTTTGAGACACCCTGTATAATTTGTATGAATTAACATCACCACCTGTGTATACATTTAATATCAGTGCACCAGTGGAATTAATTCTGGACACTTTTAAATTTTTACTTAAATTTCGCATTTATTCAAATTATTCAATATATGATCATTTATATTTTATATTCTAATCATTGTTTTCTAATTTTAAGACGTCGCTTATATAAAAACAATCAGTACAAAGACCATTTACAGCTATACTTTTAATATACAATAAAAAATTACAATTTCAACATGTTTCGAGGTATTCGAAGCTATTTTAGTCGTTATTCGCACTTTTAAAAACTTTACTGAGGTCCTCACTTCTGAAAACACAATCCCTGACTAAAACAATGATGAAACTGTTTGTAAAGACCTCCAAGGCCTTCCTGATTAGTTGTTAGAATGAACCCATGCATCCTGTGATTGGCTATTTCACATCATGCGACGTTTCGCGTTGCAAAAACAAAAATAACAACACAGTTTAGATTTTTTTGAATTAAGATTTTAAAACATTTATAAACCAAACCATGTGAAAATATTAAGCACAAACATTATAGATTACAATAAAAATATTACGATATCAATTTAATATAGCAGAATATACATTTTCTGCACAAATATGAAATAAAGAATATTTTTATTCGAAGTGTCCAGAATTAATTCCACCAGTGTATTTTCAAGGCCTTCAGAACTATAAAAACTTTCACGATCTTCAGCTTAAAATTCCAACGTTTATGAACGCTATTAATCTTTTCAAATAAAACTTTATTGAATCTTCTCTTCCTGTTATTCGAAACTCGGATGTGATTGAAGTGCCTGGAAACTGTTACGAGAGAGTATCGAACAACCATCACAGGTAGCAATGCCCTTTTGGGCAGCAATCATCATGTCGAAGACCCTGCGTGACCTCGGTGTATGAGTGGTGTCGACGCTGACATTCGACGATAAGGAGGAAGAGAAAGTCTTACGATCATATCGCACGATATTACCACATGAATACGGATTTCCAGTTTCCTGCGACTACATGCGTGAAATTCCCGCGGCTAGTTCTTCCTCTCAAGTGATTCAAAAATGAATTTTGCCACCCGGACTTACAGTGAATCCAATAAGTATTTGAACATTAAATTCTCCATGCTCGAGAAATTATCGACATTTAAACAATGATGATTTCGTTAAAAAGAATGGTACAACAATATACCTGGACTCATTTTAAAGCTTGAAGCTTCTATAATTCAAGCCATAGTTCTCTTTCATCCAAGATACCCTTGAATGGTACGGCGACTGCGAAACTGAAGATTCTTTTTGGGTCAAAATGTTACAAATTGACACGTCTGTAGAAACATTGAAAAATTTTTCTTGTGACTGAAAGCACAGTAGATTTAAAGATTCAAACGTCCCCTTTACGACGAGTTCTTAAAACTCGATCTACGATTATTTCTAGTCGATTTATTGAGCTTTGAATGAAGGGTGTACCGCCATCTTCGCCAAAATATTTTATTACGTAACACGACCAAACTTGGTCATCCTTTTTGTTTTATAAAACAGCCCAAAAAAAAATCGTAGATTAAGTTTCAAGCAGTCGTTGTAAAGGGGAAGATTTAATTTTCAAATCGATAGTAAATTCAGTCAGGAAAAAAATGTTTTGATGCTTTTGCAGACAATTCAATTCGTAGCATTTTGGACCAAGAACGTGTCCTCAGTTTTTCACCTGCTATTTCATGCACAAATATTCCAGAAAAAATTAACAATGTTCCGCAAGAGTAGAGGCTTGCAGCTTTAAAATGAGTCTAAATTTATTATTACACTATTTTTTTTAATAATTTATGTTTCAGACACAGGAGCTAAATAAAAAATTTTTCTTCTCATAATTATCTTGTTAAAGTGAAATTAATACATCCATGTCCTTAAATCTTTTCGATATGACCCCTGCTTTAAATTGTGCGTACCGATTTTTATCATAAATGCATAAAATCCACGGTCTAGTTATCATAGTTGAAATATTGATAATTTCTGGATCCGCTGTATGTCGTTTGGCTGTAAACGACAAGAATTGTCGCTCACCCGCGTCATGTCAGGTCGTTCAACCTATTCTTGGATCGTTAATGTAAATTTTCACGACATGTTCCCGTAACGCGTAACCGGCGATTAAGGGGGTTCAATTGGCATACGTATGACTGGCGTATATGCGAGGCGCGCGAGGAGACGCACGAGCTGATGATGATGATAATCGGTCCGCGAGTAAATCGGCAAAGTAGCGGTTCTGGCGCCCACATTGGAATCGTATCGCGAACGCATTTCATGCAACGAGAGTGGGTGACGCAGATCGGAAGCGATGTTTATCTCCTAGAAAAATTCGGGCAATTCTCGAATAACACGGCTATTTCGTTCTGAGAATAAATTGTCTATATAGGGTGTCCCATTTGAAGTTTCGTACGGAATTATTTCCCAAACTGTAGCTCACTGGTTCTTAACCGGTGTTCCGCGAGCTTTTTGCAAGTGTTCCGCGAAATTCCGCGAAATTCCGCGAAATATATTAAATATATTCAATAATATATTTTCTAAAATATATTTATTTCTACGCGGGATGTTTTTGTTTGTTTTCTGGATCATTAATTTTGGTGTTCCGCAAATTTTTCATATAATCAAAAGTGTCCCCTGACTTCAAAAAGATTAAGAACCACTGCTGTAGCCCGTTGTAAAAAATATTTCAAGTAAAAGTTACTCTGTTTCGGGGCAGGCATCTTATGGAGGTCACAAATCTTATTTTGCTTCCGAGATTTCAAGGTGACCTCTGTTTTTCGTACGGAACTGTATGTTTTTGTTTAGGCGAGCGTGTAGCTCGGGACGAATCCACTGGCCTGTAACACTTTCGTCTTCCAAGGTCATTCAAGGTCATTTAATGCCGTCCAAAATTTAGCTTAGATGGAAGCACGTCCACCTGGAGAAGATTTGTGGCTACCATAAGATGTCCTTGTTCATTCAAAGCCCACTCAAGAACAATATCAAGGCGAATAGGTACCCTCATCCGCAATACGTCGAAAGCCGTCCCCAGCCATAATCTTATATCGAAGAAAACTGTAACTAATTTCAAATTCACTGCAGAAGTCACCCTAGATAGATGTATGATATCTGGTAACCAGATTGCGAATCTTTACGAAGCAGAAGTAAAACAAAAATTGATTTTATCCCTCAATGACTTTGTTACATTAACCCTTTCGGTCACGAATTATTTATTCCTGGAAAATAAATCATGGCTTTGCTAAGCAGTTCTTTGAATTAAATTATGATTTTTCAGTTGTATAAAATATCTCCGAGGAGGTCTTCAAGGGGCGTGTACACAATATGAGGACAACGTTTACAAACAATAAAATTTACCGAATTTAGATACACCAAGCATTTATTTAGTATGCCCTTATATGAGCACGCCATGACCGAAAGGGTTAAAAACAATATTACAGTAATCGCTCGTTCGTTGTCCAGAAGCCGTGTTTTTCAGTGACAACGAGCCTGCCCGGACACTATTTTTGATTTATGACTGCGTCTAGAGTATCGCGCCGACCGCGCCGACCGCGCCGAGCGAGACTTCTGTAGAGAGCCGAACATAGAGAAGGACAGAATGAAATACGGATCGCGTGACCGAAGCGTTTCGCCGTCGCCGGACAGATCTGAGTCCCGCGTGTTTCATTTTTACAGACACTATGTACAATTGAAATTATATCGTGTTTGGTGTCATTTTAATCAGAAAAATGCCAGAAATACCTTCATGAAGGTCCCATAAAAAAATAATGTAAATTAAGAAGTTTGAACATTCGATTCATTCGAGTCAATGTAGTGGTGCTCACACCGATATACCCGAGCCGACATCAATCGTCGCCGCTCTGTGGAGCGATGCGGCGTTGACAGGCAGTGGAATGGGTAGGCACTGGACAACGGCCCTGGCCACCATGCCAGACAACGAACGAGCGATTACTGTACAATGTTCATAAATTTTTCTAATCTTTTACTGTTTTATATTTCACCCAACCAATTTTTTCATAAATGCATAAAGTCCGCAATCTGCTGGTAACGTTAGTGTGACGAGTTGAATTAATATTTTTTCTGGCGAAGTGAATTTGTCCTCCTATTTTTGTATCCATAATTCTTTATGCAGTGACCGAATACGAACACAACGCGTCGGCCAGGTTTTAAAGAACGGGCCGCGAGTTTCTTGATAACATGTTGAAACACGCTTCCAAGGTAATCGGCCCCGGCTCCCCATTCAAATCGCTCGGGTCACGATTATAGCGTGGCTCGTGCGTGGATGTGTTCCTCGCCCACACAGCGAAAACCTGAGTTGCGAATATACCGTCCGAGATTAACGTCTTTCGACTCTTTGTTGCCGAATGGCAATTCCGTGCGCCTTCGTTCGACTTATTGGTCATTACTGGGCTGCAAATTTTATGCACTTACGGCAGAGATCGTGATCTCGAGAGCGCATTACAAAAAGATCGTTCCATTTGTAAACATACATGCACCATAATCGATATATCGGCCATTGTTTTCGTCGATCATTTTCCATCTCTTTGGTAATTTGCGAATATCTTTCTCGATGAAAAATTACCGCAACGGTGAAAGCAAGTGTAACCCCCTTCCGGGTACGTTTCACTGGTTCATCTAATGAAAAGAACATGGCTTATAATTTTCGGGAGGATGTTTTTTGAACTACTGCAATATAATAATTCATATTATTATTATTATTATATACGGACCGAGTCAATAACTACTTGTTGTGAAGATGTCGAATAGAATCTAATAAATATTTATCTTATTCAATGTTTTTAACATTTGCGCATAGCGTCATTGTCCTTCTTCTTGAACATTCATAATTATTATTTCGTTTTCGCCCCACTTCCGTTTGTGTTATCCCGTAGATCTTCTATAATATTAATCTTCTATAGTATTAACTACACCTCCTCGCACAGTTCCCCACGTGTTTTTCGAAAGGGAACTGTTGAAAATGCAGCAGGACGTTGCAGACTTGGGCCGGCAGTGCACCCACGCGGGCGAGGCCCCGTTTCCCGGTTGGTTTCTGGTATTAGGTCGCGACCTAAAGCGGAAACGAAAAGAACTAGCGAATAGGATGCGCCTAAACTCGGCAAAGAGCACAAGTCCACCGATCATCTACGAGAAAGTTGGTGCAATAGAAGTGTGGTGTCGCGAGCATGTGCTCGAGCCGAGGACAGTGGCGTTCTTATCCTAGGCCTGGCCGAAGTAAAGTAGTACATAATTCACGGTTGAATCCACTCCGAGATTACGGTTCCACTGAAACCGCTGGCGGATCGCTACTCCGGTAGCCGGGCTACAGATATCGCTCGACAGTTATTGACTTTCATGCTGCTGTTGCCGCTGCCAGGCTCGCGGATCCCGTGTACATATTTTCAGCGAAAACAAAACGTGCTCTCCGCACGTGATACAGATGGGGACGAGTACACATCGTGAACGGTAGTCCCCGATATGAATGAAATTATTGGCCGCCACGCCATCGCCACGCCACGCCAAGCGACACGCGTCCATTCCTCCCCGATCAGATTAAACTTCGCAATCAAGCGAAATTGCTTTATAATACGTTGTTGCACAAGAACACTTCTCTTTTTCCCCGCGTTCCTCGTTCTCTTCGAGGATTACGTTATTAAAAGATAATGCCCGATGTGTTGCGCTATTAAATAATAATAATAGCCGCCGCGCTTTTTATTCCTCCGACCATTACTGTCGAGCCTCCGCAATTCCAAGGATACAGCTCAAATCTTCGAGTTGTGCAGATTTTTAACGAGATTTTTTAGTAGGAGTTCGTAGAAAATTCGGAAGCTCATGATTAACTCATATAGAACTAGTTTTCAACGAGAATTATTTATTGTACATATCTATAAATCTAATTGTAAGACAAAAGTTGTCATATTTGTTTAAGAAGTTCCTCGGATTGATTAGAAAGAACAAATTAAAATGGAATAAAATATGTATTCGTTAGTAGCATTAACAACAGGGAATAAGGACGAATATTAAGGATCATTAACTTTAGATTCCCATAAAAATAAATACTTAATTATAGAGGGCAGTTCCAAAAATGTTGTACTTCCTCGAAAGGGGTGATTCCTGAGGTTATTTGAAGTAACTTTGTCCTTCGCGTATTACATATAACTATATGTACTACGGATTTTTGTGCAAAATAAAAATTAGTTAGGAGCAATATTCAAATATTTTTCTTGTTTTAATCATTTTAATAGGCTGAAGATGATATTGATGTTCTTAATGTTTTTCCTTTCACTGACGTGTACAAATTCTAATCATCTCTGCAATAAAGCAGCGTTATTATAATAAATAGCGGAGGTTTAAATTAATACCGAATTACAGCACCCATGTGTCCCACTTAACAGCGAAACATTGTATCTCCGTATCAATAGAACCAAAGGCATGTTCCCCGACTTTCCAATGACGCTTAGGATCTCTGATAATTTTTCAAATCTTAATCTTTTTGCCATCGTTCCTCCCCGGACCGATAACTTTCTCGCGGATGGTCTTATTCATCGGCGAGATCCGAAGAGCCTGCCGGCAACTTTTAGTTTTGCCTGACCCATTTCGCCGCGCGGCGTTTTATCACCGTGTATCCCGCTTGTCAATCGTCGATTTTTCTTTCGTGCTCGCATGCACCCGGCCGTGGAACTTTCTGATTACGCATTAGCTGGGATGATATCGTTTTATCGGTTGTCCCGATGAAAAATTCCAAAGACATGCCGCTTACATCGTAATCGTAAATGTAGAAAAATTACTACGTTTTTCTCTTAGATTCATGTATATGTTGTAGTAAATGTGATTAATCCAGTGATTATGTATAATTGCCGGTTATTACATATGTATAATCACCACGAAATTTGGTAAATGTTTGATAAATTATTGAATATTTAGCAAATTAACCGGCGAGTTTATATATAATTCCCAACTCGTAATGGCGAATGTGGTAAATATCTTGACTGATTGAGCCAGTAGAATACAGCGCAGTTTTTTGAGTAGTTACTTTTCTGTCAGAAGGATAGTTTTTCGTTGAACACTATGGCGCAAGAGAGAATAAGAATATTTTATAATTTACAAGTAAAAATTCAATAAGTTCAATAATAAAAATTTTAAGTCACATGGATGTAGCCTCAACGAAATTTGAATGAAGGACGTATCTTGAAGTATTAAGTGACTTAGTCAACCTTACTTCACCTAATAATTTTATTGCACTGCAATAGATATGAACTGTTGTGTGAGTTTTCTCAACGGCAACTACTCTCTACACTCCTTGCTATTATCTCGCGCCCCACGTTTTTCGTTTTAAATCTTACAAGTATTTTCATAGCTATTAAAAATTCATAATCACAAATTTTCAGTACTATTTGTATGGGATTAGGAATCTGTATGAGGCCAGGAAAAATTATTTTATACTTTTTAGTCCGTCTTAAAAACGTAGTATTTTTTAAAAATTTATTTTTTATTTATTCGATATGACGCGGTCGCAATATCGTCTGAAATTTATATGTATTTGTTATAATCTCATCAAAATGTTTAAAATCGATTGAAAAATTTCACACAGATAAAAGCAGAAAATAATTATTTAAATTATTTTGCAGGATATTCCATATATGTGCTTTTTTAAAAGTCTTAAAAATTTTCGGGTTCCACTTTCTCAAAGGTTAAGGACTTATAAAGAGAACTGCGTTTAAAAGAATCCTGTAAAATGGACCGTTAAATAGATCCACAGCAAGCCACGGTCGCAGGCTCTAGAGGGGTACAAGTACTCCGAGGAACATTCTAGACCCCCAGTTCCCTAGTAAGTTTTCCCCCACTCCTGGGTACGGGAATGAAGTTTTCCTATGTAGAAACATAGGCTTTTTTAAAAAATTTTTTTTAAATATTGCATTGTCATCCAGTTCTGAGCTATGTTTAAAATTTCAAGTCTCTAGTTCATCAAAATCAATTGCAAAATTTGTCTCCAAACAGACAGACAGACAGACAAGAAAGCGAGCTAATAGAAACGTGGTAAAAACGTGAAAAGGTCGCGAAATATCGGTATATTTGGCAATAGCGCAGCAGCTCGTAGTGAATGATTCTTTTATGATCCCACCACACGCACAGTATCTTCTTTCTTGGCGTCAATCCTGGCTTTGCTACGGTTTGCGGAGCTTCGCCTCGCTTCGACCACGATCTTTTTCGTACATTACTGTCGTACGTGATTCATTTCTCATCGCCTATAATGAGCTGTTTCAAAACAGGTTCGATTTTGTTTCGTGTTAGCAACGACTCGATCTGAAACTCGATCCATTAAATTTTTCAATGTTAACTCATGAAGCACCCAAACATCGAGCTGTTTTTTGTATCCAGCCTTCTTCAAACGGTTTAGAACTGTTTCGCGGTCGATGTTTAATTCCTTGCCGACATCACGACTGCTAATGCGCAGGTCTTGCTCAACTGTTTGCATGATTTCATCGACTTTTTCAGTGACGGGTCGACCAGAACGAGGTGTATCTTTGACATCAAAATTTCCAGATTCAAAACGCTTGAACCAACTTTGTGCCACACGTGCTGATACTGTATCACGTCCATAAACATCACAAATTTTTTTAGCAGCTTGAGTCGCATTCTTTCCTCTTTTGAATAAAATTTCAAAATGTATCGAATTTCTTCTTCGTTTTCACTCATTTTCAAGACGTAATAACTTTTGACAAAATAAACAAATATCACAATTTCTTGTTTGTAATTACTCTATGATATATCACCTTTCAGTCGCACTCAAGTAATGCCAGATCCGATTGATATTAACAGAGTTATGACATGGTTAACACCACCTATCGAGAGAATACGAAGAAACTTTTCCCCAACCTATTATAATAACCGGCAATTATACATAATCACCAGTTTATTCCATTTACCGAAACATAAACCATTTGATCGGAATTAGTATAAACAGCCATCACAATGAACGCAATCTCTGTCGTACAAAAATGATCAAAGGCCACTTGAATCTCATGCTCTTGAATCTTAGTCACCCAATATTAATTTATCCGAAATAAATTAATTTATCCGAATAATAGCATAATGAGACAGTCTTCGGTCTCAGTGCTTCAAGAGGATTCGATTGAAAATCAGTCCGATTGCTCGTGACAGGCACACGAACAATTTACGGTTTCGCATAGCATAAGGCGCGTCATGCCCGACAGTGGATCACGCAAACGTACTTTTTACGATCCTGCGCTCCTTTTGTGAATTGCGTAATCTGTTTCCATGGTTTATCGTCCGTATAGAAATTTCGTTGTGTGTAGCTCTATGGGCTCGAGATCGTAAACGCAACATTATTCCCCATGATTGCGCCATCCAATAGAGTTTCCAGTCGTAAATAATACTCTATTGCAACGTAAAATGTTTTCAACTGTTAGAAAGTGGCCTGGTGCAATCGAGATTGTATATTTTCTCGGGGTTATGGGATTAATTTTATAGTTAATGCTTGAGATATTGACTCTGGCTTCTGCGGTGCGTACAGTTGGCACGAGGATTTTACGATTATGTCGACATACATATATTTTAGGTCTGATTAATTATATTGATAGAAATATTTAAAACACGGCGTGAAGGCCGTTGATCATAAGTTAGTAACAGAGAAAAACCGTAGTTAATGATCGAACGTTAGATCGTAAATAGTTATACCGTAGCAATTCATCGATTCTATGTTACGTATTATAAACCGTTTAAGATAGTTTATAGCTATATTTAGTTATGGATGATTATAAGTCTGATACGATTGATAAGTAAATCAATCAATCAAGTAGTTACACTTCGATTCAATTCTATTCAATTGTGTTCGATTGTATTCAATTTTGTATGTAATCGAGAATGATAACTTTTATGCAATTTTATTTAGTCGTCGTCATATGTATTCATTTGTATCCTAATCAATCGTACTCGATTCTATACAACTCAGTCAATTTCTATTCTAATCCTATTCAATTTTATGCATTCCCATCTTGTAATTTCATTATTCAACCCTATCCTATTGTACCAAGTCTATTGTATCCTGTGGAACGTAGAAAAAAATCATTGCTGTTCTGGTTAAATTGTACTGAATAAGGAAACAATAACAATGTAATTGCAAAAATGTCATCCATATCTGGATGACGGAATTATTTGTCCAAAATTAAAAATGAATTGTTGCGCTATTAGATTGACTGTACCAATTTATTTATTTCTATAAATAGATAATTTAATTAACACTAAACCTACCACTGCCGCGCCGGTCAAATGACAATCATTGAAATTATGAAGCTGCTTACATGGAAATTGATCCGATAAATTAATTTGTCCAAGCACATATTGTAATAAAACTTGCACAAAATATAAATAGATAAAATCTTGTCATTTTTATAAGCTAAAACATTTTAATCGTTTTTTGTGCTCGGTTGTCTTAGTTTTGAGTTTGAAACAATAATCATATCATGAACTTATTTTCTCAGTATTTGCTTTCTTAAATTAATTAATTTTTCCGATTATTACGATTCAACGAGAAACGAACCACTCAGAATCGAAATCTATACGTCTGTATTTCTTGTATTATGTCTTATGAACAATCCATTACCAGTGTACGATAATCATCTGGCAAAAGCGTGCGGCAAAGTACCCGCAATGTGAACGAACTTGTTACTCAACAACTTAATGCATACAGCATGAATCACGGGTAAATTTATTCCAACCTTCGAGAGGTTAATGGGTTATTCGATTCAAGGGTTTTCGATCTGCATCTTTCAGACAACAATTCGACACACTTATTCGTATATTGTAAGCGCTGCGTTACACTTTTAATGGATTGTTAATATTGCGGGGGGGGGGGGGGGGGTATATATACAATGAAACGAATTAAACGAAATGCAACTTCTGGTATTTTTTCTACAATTCCGATCAATTGCAATTTTTGAAAAAATTTCTTTTCACATCCTGTAGTAAACTAATTGCTCTAGCTTCCCGAAAAGGTTCAAATCGTATAGTACAATATTAAAAAAGTCATCGTCTTTTTTGGAGCGTCCGAATATTATTATAATTCGTTTCACTGTAAGTAGTAATCAGAGAAACGGTCTCTCGGGTTTCTCCCAGATACCAGACGACGTTAAATAGCGTGTTTTGCATAATGCGACACTCGATCCACTGTCACGTATCATAAGCCGAGCCCCGTGAAATGTCATGTAAATTAAACGAGCCCTGAACCCCGTTCGTCAACGGCCAGGTGTATCAATCACTTTTACTCGACGGGTACGATCGCGATATGACCGATAGTACGATTGAAATTTTATAGTGATCCTGGCCTACTTGAATACTACCGGACATTGCGCCGGGGACAAGATTGTCGCTGGACGTTTCAGACAAGCCGGGGCGAACCTTATTGCAGGGAAATTATCACTATACCGCCGCCACGGATTGCTCGCTTTTTCTCCTACTCGATCGTGTTACTCCCGGGAAATAGTTATGTTATTCTTGGTCTACAGCGCGCGCAACAAAGTTTGCATCGAATCTGGAAGATCTCGATTATTTTCGCGAGGAAGTTCAAAGTATGTACAAAGTCCGATGTACAGTTAGGAGCATTACCGATCACACACACTTTAAATCAGAATATTTTTTTATGAATGGACCAAACGACTTCAACTTCTCTGTAAGGCTACAAGAATTAGTTTAGTAAATATGCAGGCGTCTAAAAAATATGTTGAAAAATTGCATTTGGTGGGAATTGTGAAAAACAATAGTGAAAATTGGTTTTTTCAACTTTTTTAGCTGGGCCAATGACGAAAATTTAAAACATGTGTTTGGTCAACTCGTATAAATTCTTCGTTCTGAAAATTTCATTGAAATTGGTTAATTAGTTCACGAATTATAAACGATCAAAAGTGGTAAAAATTGCAATTTTTCAATATTTTCGGCCTTTTTTTATCTATAATAATTCACAAATACAAAAAAGGAGAACATACGGTACATGTACGCAGATACATAAAATTATAAAAATAAAAAATTGACAAAATAATATCCTTAAAAAATCACCGAGATTAACAAATGTTTTATATTTATGTAAATTATTATTTTATTTCTTTCTTTGTGTAATAAAATATAACTTCAAAAAGCAAAGAACGTCAATGGATCTATTGCTTAGTCGTGTCCTTATTTTGGACACAAAATTACCAGAAATAGAAAAAACTCGCTCACTTGCTACTGAACTGGGCTTAATTATCTTTAAAGCATTAAATAATAAATTTAAATTTTGTGTTCTTCTATTTGTAGCCTCTAAGACCAAAAGCTCCTTTAATATGTGAGGGCTAGAGGAAGTTACTTCCTCAGGTTTTTGCAGATATTTATTTATTGCTATCTCCATAGCATTTTTCATCATAGATAAGACTTGATTTTCTTCTTCGTCACTTTTTTTAACATCGCAGTCATCTTCTGTAGAATAATCTTGATATAATATTGATAATATCTGTCCGGATAACTTAATAATGTCAGTTTTTGTAGCTGATGGAAGAAATTTACTAGGAGATATAGGAGTGTTATGCATAATTTTAAAACCGGGGTTTTCTACTGGAAAAACCGATTTTCGAATTGCACAATTTTCTTGTGCAAACCCTACTGAGCAGTTCAGTTTCGGAAAAACTTTTGGTACATTCAATATCCGCAACGCTGTACAATAGTTTTGCGAGCGACTGTACGCGCAAAATCGCCTACGGTCCCGCGGCTAGGGTAATCATTTTCGCGGAATTCATAAAGAAATGTAGTTCTGTACTGAGAACCAGGGGATGGGAGAACGTCGGCAACCATAGGAAACAAATTGCGTGCAACATGCGTTTCGCAATCGTACATCAATTAATATGTCAAGGATATTTTGAAGCGGCGATTTATAATCGATTGGGGAAACAATCGTGTATTCATAGTATGGCTAAACACTTTCCAACTGCAAAGTTTGAACGCGGCAAAGCATGCATTCTCCTGTCATGCATCGAACTATTCCTCATGGAATCGAGTGCTTCGACATACATACACTTCATCAAAACTGAGTATGTTTGATCGACGCACCGTTAATGTATATCTTTAATGACTTCGTAATAGACTGCCGATCTTTATGAATTCACAGATTGCGAATGTTTTGCAAAGAAAGATTTCCAAACCGCTTGATAAAAACAGGTCTCGGATAAAGTCTTACGGTCTCAATAAACATTTCTTGCTAAATATACAGTAGATTATTACTTTTACCTTTATAAACCGTTTTATTCACTCGGCTTTAATTAGTAAAACTTTTTCATCGCAACCTATTTGCGATGGTTTTCTAAAAATGATATAATCGGTACTTCCCTAAAAAATGTTATTCTTTTCTATATTATTTTTAAAATCATATATTAATACATAAATTTAGTTCCATCGATTTTACCGGACATTCTATTTGCCCGATTGTTAATAAGAAAGCAAATGTTGACGTTAATATACACTACTGTGCAAAAGAAAGAAGCGCCCGGCCATATTTAATAGAAAAACGTACAAAAATCAAATAAGAACACAGTAAGTTTTGAAAAAGGAGTTCTAATACTTCAAATGCAATAAGATATCTGATACTTTAAATGCAATAAATCAATCATTGTACAATACAATTTCTACATAAAGATATTGTTTGTCATTATATCTTATAATTATACTGGGTGCTTCTTTCTTGTGCACAGTAGTGTATGTACATGTAAATATATGTTGATGTAAATATAGGAACTAAATATATGGAAATAAATAGAACTAAATATATAAAAATAAATAGAACGAAATATATTTTTCATGTGAAACACATATACATTTGTACGTCCTACAAGAAGAATAACGAGAATACAGGTTTTATTTTGAAACCCGTATTTACTACGATTGTCCGATATTAATCTAACCTGACGTCCGACGCGTTAAAATAGAAATCATTTGCCCCTGCGCGGATGATTAATAACCCAAAGAGACTTTATTGAATGTGCAATTCCCCGACAAGAGTATTCGAAACTCGGAAATTTTCTCTACGTTCAACATCATCTTATTCGGACAGTACGTGCGTTGTATAATTCTTTCGACTTTCACGGACAAAGCCCCAAGAAAGTTCCAGCCCGCGAAGATACGATCCCGAGGAGAGCGAGATAATGCGAGATATATGTGAAAGGAAGACGTTAACGGTGGAAAATATTTTCGCGGTCAACCTCGTAAACCTCACAATGTAGTTAGATTATTAGGTCAAGCGCCGTTTGTACTTCCGATTGCCGCTGGAATCTGATAAAGTTTATGCGAGATTTCGCCAGGGGGAAGGCCGAAAGAAAAAGGATCCGTAAAATCGGATAATCGCGATACCGCGCGGCAGGAAATAAACGTTCTCGAGTACTCGATGTCAGGAACAGCGCGCCGCATTGTTCTATGATGTATCGGTACGTGTTGGAACTTTCTACTATAAAAGCAGCGTAACGAGAGATGGAGCGATCGAAGCGTCGTACTCGGATCAAAAAAGTTGAAAAAAAAGGAACATTTTTCGATGCGTGTACCGATAATTTGCTCGGCGGAACATTCTGCGTTGCGCCAATTATGGCTGCCGTCTATTTCTCGCGATTCTCGATTTTACTACCGATTAATAAGCCAATTTCCTGCAAATTTTATGCTCCTATGTTTTCGGTATTTTAAAGTAGTTCGCCAGGAAACTCCGGATATACTTTTCCCTCGTGGCAGATTTCCATTAAGATATCGGCGGATCTTAATGAAATTTTAAGTATGTGAAGGAGAAGCGATCTATGCACCACAGCCAACAGATTTCCCGGTGTCTTTAGCGAGTTCGATCGCACTTTGCATAACTCGCCGGTGCGGACCAGATTCCTCGGTTGTGGAACATTGATTTCGCGCAATGCGCGGGTAACGTTCGCTCTGTTTGAGCCCGGCCATTCAGCTACCGCGGTTTCGACGCAATAATCATGCGATTTTATTGCGCTTTGAAATCGCAGAAGGATGAAACGATACAACGTTCGTGAGAGGTGTGCTGGGTGCGGCGAACTTCCTCGTAAAGAATAGGCTAGAGCTAACCGGCTAGAAATTTTAATTGATTTTTATGTTGGAAAGCAGTATAACGACCTCACTTAGAAATTCTAGTAACAAAAGATATTATTCGAAACTCTTAAATATTTAAATGAGTTTAATAGACCGGCGATCTTCGCGCAACATAAAAATTTTCTTCGTTAATTGAGGGCAAATATTGAACACAATTCAATGAAAATGTATTTCTACTCGTATAAATTTTAATTGAAAATAACATGCCTGTGGTATTTTTGCTGACGTTTCTACTGTTTTATATTTCATCTTGTAATTTCTCTCGTAAATGTATAAAATACCAATTGTTAAAAATCGTTCGAATACGTAATTAAATACAGGGAGTCCTAAAAATGTCCTGCGCGGTTTTGTTAAGGAGTTATTAACAAAAAAAAAATACGAACCAATCAGAGCGCGGCTCTGAACAGATTTTGGCTGTTGATTGGTCCATGTTGTTCGTTAATAATTCCGTGACAAAGCCGCGGGGAACATTTTCGCAAAGGAAAAAGTTACTTCAAATGACCTCAGGAACCTCTCCTTTTTCAAGGAAATATATACGACATTTTTGGGACACCCTGTATGCATGTAGTAAATGTCACCCATTTTAGAACCTTTCAACATTAGGAGCCATTATTTGTTTCATTAAAATCGTAGTTCAAGTTAGGAAAAGATTTATGTTTGTTAATGTGTCCCTTCTTATGGTTTCATTTCTTTTACTTAAATGCAAATTAATGCAACGAAACAATTTTAAAAAACATGTATAATTTGATATATGTGAAGAAAACCTTAGAAAGAACTTTCTATACTTGAAATTTAACTATTCCGAACCTAATTCATCCGAAACCTCACCTGCTCTAACTTGTATGTACCCTGTTCTAAAATGCTCTTCTTCACTCACGGAACTAGAATTGGGAGAAAAATTCGAGAATACGGAAACAAAGACTGCACAGTTTACAGAGAAACGCGGATGTGAATTCCTACATACAATAGTAGTTCGCGAACGGAAACATCTCTGAGTAACTATTTACAGGATCTTCAAGTACACGTCAAATATGCACATGCAGTCGCTCCGTGTGCCTGTAGTGTTATTGCTACGTATACTGCGGCTTTTCTGCATTTGTGACAAAAATGGGTACGTGCTATTTAATATTAATCAATGTATCAATGTATTAGTTTCAGCTTAAAGAAGTAGACTCCTTTTTCCAGGATTGCAAGGGTGATTCGCAAGGGGGATTCGCATTCTCATCTCTCGATAATACAAAAATGGGGTTTTTCAATAGTCAAAATCGCTAGATAAAAGATCGATCTAGGGCGCTATCGCTCTCAAAAGTCCTATTTTTTCGTTTACGAGGCGTAATTTGCATTATTCTGCAGCGTAATTTGCATTATTCGGAAGCATAGAACTGCACATAGCTACATGCTGCCGAATAATGCAAATTACGCCCCGTAAACGAAAAAGTAGGACCTTTGGGGGCGATAGCGCCCTAGATCGATCTTTTATCTAGCGTTTTCGACTACTGAAAAACTCCATTTTTGTATTATCGAGAAATGCAAATGGGAATCCCGCACCCTTGCAATCCTGGAAACGTGTCTACCGCCTTAATAGCATGATCATAAGAAGAAAGAGACTTCTATTTGGTTCCTGCGTCTTGCGATCGATGCAATCATTTCTTATTTTGCATAAAGAGATGCATTCATTACCAGATCATTCAGTTGGCCACAGTCACGAAGGTGACTCTTTTCAGGAATCGTTATATACGGCACGTACGATTGTCGATCCTAACATTGATAACGCTTTATCGAATATTGTCATCAACGGACACTTATCGTGAGCATAAATAAGAATTATATATAGACTGGATTATTTACATTTCTTCGTACAGCCATACACGTGTAGGCTGCAATTCTAATCTTCGCGAAAAAGCAAAATATCTGTGTCCAAGGTACACGTATCTTCGATGATTATTTTGTTACTCGTGTGCGTACAGATTTATATGAATTAACTTACAGAACACTCTATTTTCATTATTCGATTATATTATTCATTATTTTATTTTCATTATTCGATTATATTATTCATTATTTTATTTTCATTATTCAATTATATTATTCACTATTGTATTTTCATTATTCGATTATATTATTTTTATTATTCTAGGTTTATTCTATATTCTATGTTCTATGTTCTACGTTTAATATTCTATATTCTATATACTCTCTATATTCTATATTATATTCTATATTTTATATTATATTCTATATTTTATATTATATTCTATATTGTATATTATATTCTATATTATATATTCTCTATATATTCTATATTCTATATTCTAAAAATCTTATTATACATTGTTAAACAGTTCATTAATTGAACTATCAAATATATCCGCAAACACATAAAATGCATAATCCATTTCTGATATACATATTTTAGGCTTGGGCAACTGACTCCTCTCCCTACTGCTGAGTCCTCCCTACCAAACCCCTGGGGAGTGTAGGAGGAGGTTGGGCAGAACCAGTAGTAGGGTAGTGGGGGAACCGATACTCAGATAGTGGAAGTCGTGAAGCGACAAAAGTTGCCCGGGTCTGATATAAGTGGTGGGTAGACTGCTGTGGTAGATCTTTATGCAAAATAAAAATTTTTTTACCACGATTGCAACAAACTGGAGTAAAATAGAAATTGATTTTTAAATTCTTAACGCTTTTACTGTTTTGTGTGTCAACTACTCGTTTTTATCACAAATAAATCCATAATCCAGATGATTATGAATGTGGTTAGTCGTATTTTTCTGTTTAGAAATATTTGGAACATCACTTTTGTGATTAATTCTGTTCAGTGACAAAACTACCAACTTGAATAACCAATTAAATTTCACACTACATTGAGAGAAGCAGCTTTCTATTGATATAAATTGACGCAACACAAAATAAGAATAATTTTCTTTCTTAGCTGTTTTGCTATACGTTTTGTCTACTTATTGACACATTTATTATATCGATTCCTAAAAATACAGATAGTCCTTATCATTGATGACGAATCAAAGTGGACGAGGCTCACAAAATCACCGGAACCAAGGGCAATTAAAAATAATCCCCTTTTCGGTTTCTCTCTGAAGATTATATACAGTGACTCCCACTAATATTCGGACACTTAAAAAGACGACAACATTTTTAATATTGGACCATACGGTTTGAAATTTTTTGGGAAGTTAGAACAATTGGTTTGCTGCACAACGTGACTAAAGTTTTTGAAATAAATTGCAAGTTGTCGGAATTGTAGAGAAAATACTAAAAGTTGCATTTTACAACTTTTTTATGTGGGCCTATATTGAAAATTTAAAAAATACGTTTTGTAGATCTGTGTCAATTATATGCACTGTGAAAGTTCCATCGGAATCGGTTGATGCGCAAAAAAACGACAGGACGACTGAAAGATGTAAGAATCCTTAGATTCACTGCAGTTATAGGCCGAGAATCGTGAAAATCTGCAATTTCTACCATCCTTAAACGATCTACAAAACGTATTTTTTAAATTTTCAATATAGGCCCACAGAAAAAGGTTATAAAATGCAACTTTTAGTATTTTTTTTATACAATTCCGATAAATTGCAATTTTTGAAAACATTTTTTTTCACATCCTGTAGCAAACTAATTGCTCTAGCTTCCCCAAAATGTTCAAATCGTATAGTACAATATTAAAAAAGTTATCGTCTTTTTAAGAGTGTCCGAATATTAGTGGGAGTCACTGTACGTTCGTTTATGGATACTTCGCTTGACTTCGCACACGTATTTCACAGATCGTATCGGTCTCTCGGGATCTTCGTTGGGTCGGCTGACCATGAAACACCAATTACGCCTATCTCGATGTCAATCTTTGGTATCAGATAAAGCCGGGATGCCTTTTTAGCGAACCGGAGCCATTGTTCTCGCGTGCGGAAGGTCTTTCCGCGGTGGACAGAAAAAACGAGTAAAGTGTCTCGAGGAAACGCGGTGTCGGTGGTCGAAAGTAACGCGGTGCCGATCGCGGGTAGCAATTGCTCGGTGCTAACAGATATGTAGAACAATCGCATGTAATCGTACGCAATCTATCGGAGAAAGTGGGCTAATGTGGGCTACGGAGGCAACGCACAACACCTTTTGTTCCTCACGGATTTTAGCTACTCGGCTTCATCAGCCGGAGATATGGTTGTGAATATACAGGGTGATTCAACGAGTTCAGTTCGCAGTCTTCGACATAGCCATTTTTATGGCTACTCCTCTGATGACCTATATACTAATAGGTGTTTCGGTTAATAATGTCGTTTTTGCTAAGAGATTAATAAGAGATTATAAGAGAACTAATACATTTGTTGGTATAGATCAGGGGTCGGTAACCTGCGGCTCGCGAGTCACATGCGGCTCTTTGGATGTGAAGCTGCTCTTTAGTTCCATACGCAAATATTATTTATTTTATAAAAAAAAAAACATTTAAAAATCGTTCTGAATCGATTAACGAGGATTAGGCACCGATTCTATCTCTCAGCCACTTGTAATTTTTGACTCTTCCGACTCAAAAGGTTGCTGACCCCTGGTATAGACTAATGACACCTATGGTGTTTCGGAGGGTAAACATATGTCATCAAAAGCCAGTTCGTTATTAATTGTCATAGTGCATAAAACATAGTTTTTCATAGCTTTAAATATGTCGAATTTTGTACCAGAAAAAGACGTTTTGCGGGAAAGTTCAATAAACTTCTTTCATTTGAAGAAAACGTCTGCTGAAAGTTATCGATAGTTGGTTGAAGCTTATGGTGAACATGCTCTAACCCAAAAAACTTGTGAACGATGGTTTACACGCTTTAATTTTTAACCACGTTAAAGCTACTTTAATATTTCTACTGGAGGCTAGAGATCTAGATGTCTGGCTACTACCTTAACATCAAACAACTGACAAATGGACTCAGGCCACTTTCAAAATAAAAATATCTCTCTCTATTAACCAGCTAATTTCCTTTTTACAAAATCAATGTGATTTTAAATATATAAGTTACAATTTGCTTCAGAATGAAAAGATAACATGGAAATGTAAGTATTAAAATTATTCAAAATAAACGGCTCATATATTTAATATGTTGCAAATGGTATAACAGTATCTTTAAATTCCTGTAATGTTTTCACAGTTTTAAATGACGTCTATTAATTTTCGTCGTAAATGCATTAAATCCACTACTCATTTAGCGTCCGTGAATTAACTGGCGGAGGCTAGCGTCAGTTCTCGGCATTCTTGTTTGATTCGCATCTCGTCATCCTCTGCGCGGAATGTTCCTTGAAATCCTGTAAAAGCCTAAGAGTAACTTAGCACCGGGCTCCTCGCATTTCAAAAAAGAACGAATCCCTAGGTTGGCGTTGCGCCGGTATGACATTCGAGCGGAGAGCCCACGTCCCGGCGTAATGAGCACGGCTGCGTCGAAATGCTTGACTTGCTTCGCGGAAGCAATAAAGGCTTTTAACGTTTCTTTTGTACGCGTGTGCTTAACCTTTGCACCGGAGCGTACACACGGGCGTCCGCTATCAGTGTTCCGCGATGCCCTGAACCGTGATTTATTTCCAGCCGAAGAAATCTCGGGGGATAACGATCTTAATCTGCGTCGACGGAAAAGGGAAAACGCGGCTTGTAAATCATCGGACCGGCGGTGCTGGGGCCGGCTGATTGCGACCGTGTCGTGGATTTCGCGGTTGTTTCTTATTATCGGAACCCATCGATCGATCGAAATTACAAGCTTTTCCGAGCTACGCCTGTCGCTCGGAATGAATTTCTAATCGATCGGCTCGATCGCCACGAGCGCCGGCTCTCTCACGAGTACAGGGTGTCGAGAAGGTAATGGTCATCCGCGATAGGGATGATTGCCTGCAACACTTCAGGTCGATACACAATTGAGCTACAGTCAGTCCCATAATTGATCGCACACACTTTAAATCAGAATCACTTTTTTAGAAATCGACCAAACCACCTCAGTTCTTCTGCCAAGCTAGATCCGTAATGAAAATTTTGGAAAAAGGGACTCTTTATTTGGGCTTGTATCGAAAATTTAAACAACGTGATTCGTACATTGATATAAATTGTGCTCATTCTAAAAATTTCGTAGAAACTGATTGAGCGGTTTATTATAAATATACAGCGGATCTTTATGCAAAATAAAAATTTTCTACCTGAATTGCAACAAACTGAAATGCAATATAAATTTATTTTGTCTTTTAATATGTTTAATACGTTGAAAATAATATAATCGCATTTTTAAATTCTTCTAATGTTTTTACTTTTTTTAAATTATATCTACTCATTTTTGTCATAAATGCATAAAATACGCTGTCTAGTTACAAACGATTAAAAAGTGGTGAAAATACATTTTCATGTAAAATCTAAGTTTTCTATATTAATTGTAAGAAACAGTAAGCAATCACTTCATTTTCTGAACAGTTGTAATAAGTTGAAAATATTGTACGTTCTCGAATTCTTTGTTTAATCAGTTTTTTCTTTCTAAAATGCAAACAAAAGCATATATGTCTAAGAAGTGTTTAGTAATCACATGCTCAACTCTGCTGTTTACTATCCTTAATAAAATTTGATCTGGCTGTTGCAATTATCCAGTTTTTAATTTTTGCAATCGTCCTCAAAATCGCATTCTAGAGAACATCTTCAGAACAGTCAAAAGGATAAAGATATTTAAAAAATGGAAAAATATTATTGTATTATGTATTTCCAACTCGTTTACATTATTAATAAACAAAATAAATGAGTATACAGTTCCTATATCCTCTGAAGTTGATGCGAACAACATTTTTGCATCAAATCCCACAGGCTAGTTATCAATTCCGACAGGACTTTCTATTAGATTTACAGTGTTGAAATGTCCTAAGAGACCTGTCGACAAAGGTGCCCCATTGGCAAGAAACACTATCGTCAATGACCTAGATAGTTAGGACAGCGTAGGGGTATGGATGTCGGAGAGACTGGGTTACGAAGTCAAGAGATAGCAACACGTGTTAGCATTAACAAATGAAAACTACCGATTGCCTTGCCTGTGTAGCTTCTTATCAGCAGGTCTCCCATGGTACTTCAAAGTTTAACTCACTCACATTCTCGACACCCTGTACTTATCCGTGAAACTGCTGCGGGATCGATTTCCCCTGAAAAATGGCACCGTAACGGCACCGAGGCTGTGCGCGAAGTACGCGTCGTTAATTTAAGCAAAACCGACGGCTGATTATGTGCAAACGATGATTATGCACGGGAGAAGGAAAGCAGAGTGGGAGCAAAAAGAAAGAAAGACCGCGGCCTGGCGCGTTGCCTGCCGTTTCTTATCGCGCGCTTCAATCCCGCTCTAGGCAGGAAAATCATAATCCTGCTTCATACTTCCTTCTTACCGGGAATCATGTCTACCGGTCTGTGTGTTCCTCCTGCCGTTACAAGAAACCACCGCGGAGAGCCGCGTTGTTCCCGCCGAGCTCTCCTGCGTCGCCGTGTTCCTTTCGAGATAGATGCGCTTTTTTGTTTGCCGCTCATTACCCGCGCTCGAGCGCGAGCGATTGATGAATTTCACCTGGTCTGTTCATCGAAAGGAGGAAGCGCGGCGGCCGCCGCGCCGTGCACTCGCAGGTGAAAAATGAGTAAAAGCATGGTCGTTTCGTATTGGGTTTCACGGCTTTGGTGCCATTAATATCGCAGCTCGTAACACCTGGATCGATACGGCCGGCGAGATTGTGTGCAACTCTCAAAGAAATGCTCTCCGGGAACCGCTCATTTATCTGGGAAACAACTACGCCGCGCCGCGGCGCGCTCATGTGTTTTTGATAATAAATCATGCTCGAACGGTTAGGCAGTTCGGCCACGCTTGCCGTTCGGTCTAAGAATAGAAGTAATCATTGTTTCGCTAATGGGAATGAGGGACTAAGAAGGGGAAAGAGAAGTCGTGTTGCGACCGAATAAGTTCATTGTGAGAGAAAAATCCCTGTGCAGATCGTTCAGAACAATTGGCGATAGTCTGTTTTTGCAGTGTGTTAACAAGCATTATGTTTGCGGAGCAGCGTTCAATACGTTTGCTACTACTCTCAGGGATATGTGTCGCCCTCAACCTCGCAGTTTACGTAAAGATAGTCAAATTAATTTTCTATTAACCTTCCGAGTTCTGTGCCGGAGTCGTTTTTGACCGGGAACATCCAAATTGTCATTTAAGTACTCAATTTGTGGCAATTAAACTAACTGAATAGCTGTTTCATTGAGGATATCGGAAAGACTAATGTGTCTACACGAGATATCATCAAAAGTAAATTTTAAAAAATTATTAATTAGAGCTGTGAACGGTCCTAAGCATTGCCAATTTAGCCAATTAGTTGCCGCCACTGCCGAGCCGTATCTCGCCGTATTTGGCGGCAACTCATGTCGGGCGAAGATATTTTGCTTTCTGGTTCAAAAAAAAACGTCGACGTTGCTAACTTCAAAGGATGATTAGATAGATTAGACAAGATAAAAGTCTGCTCTATCGCGTGATATAGTTTAATTTTACGCTGGACCCCTATTTTTTAAGATAAACTGGAAAATATCCTCACAAATTTCGAAACTTTCATCGTCGATTGAACCACTAAATATAGTTGAAATTATATCGTGTTTGGTGTCATTTTAACCAGAAAAATGCCAGAAATAAGTTGGTGAAAGTCCCATAAAAAAATAATGAAAAATAAAGAAGTTTTGTAATTGGATTAGTACTAGTTCACATGATATACCCGAGCCGAGATCAATCATCACCGTCCTGCGGCTTTGGCCGGCAGTTGAGTGAGTAGGCATTGGATAAATTCTAGGAACAAGGTCGCGACTTTACTGTACAGTTTTTTAAAACAGTTGTTTGGTCGTGTCACGGTCCGTTTATACTGGAATATTTCCGACCGGATATATCCGACCAGACAGATATTTTTAGATATAAATGGTCGGATTATAATATAATGTATATAATATATGGTCGGAAATGGACCCTTATACGGTAGTCTACTGTGCTGACTGTATCAAAGAGATTCTGATAACCGCGCGGTCATAACATTGGAACATCGATGACGTCACACTTGTGGGACCGAAAAGTTTAGAACCGCGGAACCCGATACCAGAAATACCGCACTGATAACAAACGATTCCGCTGATTAGACGCCTGGAGTATTATATTAATATTCGGAACGTTGCTGCTCTGATGTCATGCTACGGCAGGTACTCCGATCACGTATCGCACATTCAAAACATGACACTTGATTACACGGTCTATATACTAAGTGGGTACAACGCGTCGCGTGTACTACTCGCGAAGCACTATGGAATTGTTTGAGTTGTGTATGAAGTGATCCGGACTACCTTCGATTCACCCGACGCGATAGAAACCATATCAGACTGACACTATGCGATAGAGATCGCCATAAGCACCTGTGATATATATTTCCAACGTATTTTTCACTCGCAGTTTAATCGAAGTCAAATTTATTTTACACACTTGTTGCTCCAAGTCATAGTGCACAACATAATATTCAGAGAGTTCATGACTTTTTCTATGAGATTGTTTTTGTATTTCGTAAAAGTGGTACCTTATATTCGATAAAACATTTCAACAATAATTGTAACAAATGTTGGTAGCTACCATGTTCAAATGATTAAAAATATAAATAAATTGTAGCTCCTGTATCAGGACAGTAATGCAGATTATTTTTATTTCGCATAAAACCCGGATATAATGTATGAGTAGTGATGGGCATACAATACTCTGTCTTGCAAGTTTCCGAACAAATCAATCACCACAGAGTTTCGAATCAATTCGATATTTATTCGAAATTCTTGAAACTCTTGAAAGTCTTGAAGTCTTGAAAATTTTGAAAGTCTTATATATATATATATATATATAATAATCTTAATAAATTATACTTTTTATAATATTGGTACGTTCATACTGTTATCCATCCCAATGCTGACATGACGTAATCGTTGTTTCGTGATAGATGTAACATTTCCAGAGTTTCAATTCTTACAAACCTTCCAAAGTTTTAAGGCTTTCAAGATTTTCAAGATAATGAAGACTTTCAAGGCGTCCAAGAGTTTCAAGAGTTCTAAGCTTCGAATTATGTTGTAAGTGATTCGAACTTTTTGTCGTAAATATTGAATCGAAGCGATTCGAAGTGATTCAGGTCCCATCACTACGTATGAGTCTACGATGACTTCTGGAGTATTGGTTTGCTCTTATCCATCTACTCTACTGTATGAGTTACTACAGGGTGTCCCAAACCGATAGCGACAGCCGGAAATGGGAGGTTCCTTGGGTCATTTGAAGCGACATTTTCCAAAGCAAAAATGGCGTCCGCGGCTTTATTTAGGAGTTATTAACGAAAAACACGGACCAATCAGAGCGCGAGCTAGACGTCCGCTGGCACGTTCCGCGCGGCGAGCCGGCAGGTGAGCGTTAGCTTCTAGCTCGTCTAGCTCGCGCTCTGATTGGTCCGTGTTTTTCGTTAATAACTCCTAAACAAAGCCGCGGACGCCATTTTTGCTTTGGAAAATGTCGCTTCAAATGATCCAAGGAACCTCCCATTTCCGGCTGTAGCTATCGTTTTGGGACACCCGGTATAGCTTCCACCGTGTCGCATGAGCCTGGAGTTGTCTTATTGAGTTGTACGAATTTAAAGCGCTCTTCAGCGTGTCATATGAGCCAGTGTTAGTCCGCATGAATGATTCAGGCCTTATGAGGCTTGTGTCATATGGGATAAGAAGAGATTCCTAGAGTACCATTTGAGTCTGAGGTGGCTTCCATGGCGTCTCAAGTGGTCCGCACAATGCGGGAACCCTCTGTAGGATGCTCTATCATTCTGTTAGTGCAAATATTGTCTTTCTCTGATCTCAGATCGTATTAGCATGATATAAATTATTCATGGTAAAACTGAAAAGTCGATCTAAAGCGCAGGGTTCAGTTACGGTTGATATTGCACTCGATGTGCAGAAAATTACGAGTTCCATATACTTCGTCTATAAATATTAATATTATATTACATTTTTATTTCTGATCGTCTTCTTTACGTTAATGTTTACAAGTAAATTCTATGCCATTAAATTGAAACTAATAGAATATATAAATGTTGTTTATACTATTGCAAAACATTCAATAGACTAGACAGAAAAATATAAAAACTTTGTGGCCAACTATAATATATTTTGTTGATCGGATATTTATGAAAATTCCTATCTTCAGTTATCGTTTTAAAAATTTCTTTTGTCCACTAGATTTCTTCAAATCATAATAGAACAAACTTTTAATTTCGGTTAGTGTAGACGCTTCCTTCTATAAATTTGCATACGTCAGAAATGCATAAAGTCGATGCACCGATGAAAAGATATTTCTCTTACACAATGGAGATGACTTTGAAATTTTCTCTGTACTTACACAAAGAAATTCATGTTATATTATATCCAGCCTCATGCGTATTTTGTGTAGAGCATTTCTTCACATTATTAAACGAAATCATTCAACGAGCACGAAGCTGCTGCTCTACTCTGTACACTAATTCAGTAATCCCGATTTCTGGGGCATGTATGTAGCACATAACCCACCATGTCACGACCCCAACTTGGAGTGCACACACGTCAAAAATTGCAGTTGGCATCTCGACAATGTCCAATCACTTGTTCGACATTCAATAGTCGCGTTCTGTGAAGTCACTGCAATAGACGTAAAGATGCCATAACGGGTATGCACGTGTATTGTAACTAACAACTTGTCCCGTCATTCTAGATAAATGAATTTCCTCTTAAAATGGCACACGGCGGAAACCTACCGACGAAATAGTATTCCCAAATTAACATGTAAACGTAACAAGTATTACGCAAAAAGTATTTGAGCACTGAATCTTCAATTCTTGGAAAATTGTGAATATTAAAGCTTGAAGATTCTACTTTCACAATGCATCGATCATCTCCTGTCGAGGTTTGTTTGCACGTTGTGACAGATGAGAAACTAAAGACATGATTTTACTCGTAGATAATATAAATGCAATGGCTTGTAACACCGTCCGAAAATTTTTCTCGTGAATGAGTCTACCGCAAATTTGAAGATTGTGGTTTCCCCTTTCTAACGAGTCCTTGCGATTTTCTCTGGCCATTTTATCGAACTTTGAATGAAAAGTGCACTGCCAATTTTAATGTAATACAAGACTTGTGTCCCCACTGTACCTTGCTCTTCTACGACGCTATCCCCACGCTTCCGCCGCGGCGCGGTTACGTGACGCGTTCTGTCTCTGTCGTGCATGTGTCCCAATGTCGATTCCAATTCTGAAGGCTTGTTTAAAGGAGAAGCTTCAACTTTCAGATCTATATTAGATAAAATTATTTTTTAAACAAATGAGCTCAGGGACGTGAAAGTAGAAGTTTCATGCTTTAAAATGATTCTAGAGTTTTGGCTGTACAATTATATGTACACAAGGTGTCTGAAAATTCCTTCAACATCCGGAAATGAAAGGTTCCTGAGATCATTTGAAGCGACATCTTCCTTTGCAAAAATGGCGTCCGCGGCTTTGTTAACGAGTTATTAACGAAAAACACGGACCAATCAGAGCGCGACCTAGACGCGTGTTGGCACAGTCGTGTTTTTCGTTAATAACTCGTTAACAAAGCCGCGGACGTCATTTTTGCAAAGGAAAATGTCGCTTCAAATGATCCCAGGAACCTCCCATTTCCGGATGTTGAAGGAATTTTCAGACACCCTGTAGGTTCATTGTTGTACTATTTTTTAGTTTAGAAAATTTAGTTTCCAAATAATGTTTGGATCCACCGTGTATCATCCTTGGCCGAATATCCTTTAGCATGCACAGCGTTTACTACAATGATTCCGAGTCTTGCAGTACAATTTCCGGTAAAAGGCAGCCGAGATATTGCGGCAGTATTCATTGTTGTTTCTTTTTATCGAAGTTCCGAGGAATCATTAATTTCTCGGGCGCCGTTTCTACGGCCGCGAAGTTTAATGTACCCTTTAATCGTGCATCCTCGCGCCGCGCCGCCTTCCTTCTAAAGGCACAACTTAATCATCCGCTGGCCAACGTGAAAGAAGACTTTCGGCGAACATCCTCGATAACGGTACTCAGTCAAAACGCAATTTAAAGCCCATAAATCGAGCTTCATTTAAGCTTCCGGCTACTTTCGAATGGCCGCGCGCTTAATAACTTTGCGCTCGATTTTTCATCCTCCGCGATTTTCGATTGATAATAGAATACAGATGCGATATTAAACGTCATCTTACTCTTAAACCCGAATGCAATAAAGGACAGTGAAATACTTTTCGGTCCTTTTGAATTCTGGGAAACGAAAGAGTTATAGCACTTTTTAAATTTCACGTTATAAGGCCCGATTAATACAGATAAAAAAACTTTTTTGAAAGTTATGACTACACTGCGGATCTTTATGCAAAATAAAAATTTTCGGTGATATATTTAAATTCAGATAGTATATTTAAATTCTTCAAATTTTTTTACTATCAGAAATTAGACCTACCCATTTTTATCATAAATGCATGAAATCCGCAGTCTAGTTATAACATATGACAGAAAATATTTTCCTATGACAGGGACAGATACTTAATAACTTAGTAAACAAATTTTCAGTTATTGTAATAAGCACTGAATATTATTCTATCTGTAATAGTACAGCACTAAATGACTACTAGATTTTATATTTTGAATAAAGTTTGTTATATTTGTGTGAATAATTCAATAATTGTGAGTAGTTCAAAGCGTCCGTGTGTTTCTCTTTTGGCACTTTCATTATACAATTGTTGAATACTCGTTTCCAGAAAACATTTTTTTAAACAAGATCACATCCATAAAAATTTTAAGGAATATCAATTGGGTGTTATTCCTGAACGTAACATAATAAAATAAAAATCATGATACAGTTTAGATATTTCAAATATATAATAATTATAATCTATTAATAGAAAGTCAATATATATTATCATATGTATGTTCGACTCATTTTAACTTTCGGCTTGCAATGTTGGGCATTATTAATATTTTTTGCTCGCATATCTCACTCAATTTTTCACGGTCCACTTTCCATAAAAGCAATTTTGACACAGGGATCTTGATTGATGATTATGTCAGGCAGATGACGGACGTTCTTGTTCAATGTTTGTCTTTTTTTGAGAACAGCTCATTGTGAATACGACTGAATGTCGAATGACCTTGATCTTTTAATAGCACAGTATTGTGTCGGGGCTTCATCGAATCTTTTATTATTTAGGTAACAATAAAACTCTAACAAAAAGCTCTATTCGAGCTAAATTTAATCGTACGATTACTAGACTGCGGATCTTTATGCAAAATAAACATTTTCTGTCTGAATTGCAACAATCTGGAGTGAAATAGATATTTATTTTCTTTCTTAATATGTTTAAGAAGTTAAAAATAATATAACAGTACTTTGAAATTCTTCTAATGTTTTTGCTATTTTAAATTACACCTACTCATTTTTGTCATAAATGCACAAAATCCGCTGTCTAATGATTGCCCTTCCCCATTGTACAAGTCTTAATAAAATGCTATTTATTCAAATACATTACGATAAAAATGAATTTCTAAACCCAGTCGAAGATTAATGTCACTCATATCTAATCGACGTACTTGTCAATGTATTAAATATCTTACTTTGTTTATTATTCAGAAACACGTAATAATCAAGCTTTGTATTATGAATGATTACAGGTACTCCAACAGGACATAGAGGCGCACGGTCGAATCGTCAGTTCGGTGGTCAAGCTAGGCGACAAGCTGTACGCACAACAATTGGAGAAACAACAAGAACTGGAGAAACAACAAGAGCTAGAGAAACAACAAGAACTGGAGAAACAACAAGAGCTGGAGAAACAACAAGAAGTGGAGAAACAGCAAGAAGAGGAGACACAACAAGAACTGGGAAAACAAGAAGACCTGGGGAAACAACAAGAAGTAGAGAAACAACAGGAACGGGAGAACGAACGAGAGCAGTGGGAACCGCCGCAGGCTTTGCGAATCGTAAGATCTCTGGAACGTCGTTGGCATCTGCTGTTTCTACGTGCCTTGGAATGGCAATGTCATATCGAAACACTTGTATCACGAATAAGCAACAAGGTAAGTCCAAATAATTACAACTTTCTTCATGATTTCCATTTTCTCTATCGTCGATTAACCTCTCGACTGCGAAAGGCATAACTAGAATTAGCTGTTTGCAAAAGCTTGTATCTGATTCGAGGTTCTACTGTACAATCAGGTTTCAATGTTAGGTCTTGCGATTAACATTTCTGTGTCTAAGGGTAGTTCTTTTCGAATTAATCGCAGTATATGTATCTGGGTATTTGACATCTGTTAGATTTTTTTCAGAATTTTCACATAGGGAAAATAGGCTAATCTTTCCCATTTTACCCGATAACTACTATCCCTGCCGAGATACAGAGTTAAATACAACATGGTTGCAGAGTCGCTATATGAAGACTTGTGTCCCCGCTGTACCTTCTCCTTCCACGACTCTATTCCCCATCCCACGTGGCCCGATCACGTGACTAATCCAGTACTGGTAGAGAGAGAGAGAGAGAAAGAGAGAGGGTTATTTTGTGCCCACAATTCCTGTTCCCACCTCTTATCTGGAGGATGTCCTATCGAATGGTCCTTTTTAATTTGATCCAAGTACTTTTAGGTAGGTAGCCCTTGTGTAATATGTAATACCCTTTAGGTGTAGGCTCGTTAATCCTAATGTAGCCAACAAAAATGTATAGTTTATTAAAAAATTCTCATTTTAAGACCATATATTAATATATTAGCGAGCAAAGAATGGACATCCAGAGAAATTTTGGAATATTTTTAGAGGAACATTAACAAGTTGTTGAAAGAAATGCAGTAAATGGTTACCCGGTTGGCTTAAGTTGCAGATTTTGCAAGTTCAAGCGAGCACTACTGGTATTTCCAAAAATCCTGGTCCACGGAGGGTAAATACTGGGAAACGATCATTTCCCGGGATTTGATACTCGGTTAGGCCATTAACGCGGAGAGATCGTGGATCGTGGCGCGTCTCTTTTGATGCCCGTTCGCCCTGGCGCATTCACATGAAAGTCCACTCGCCTCGTTGAGTGTTGCCTATAAAAATTTATTAATTTAACGGTGCAGCACGCGATTCGCCGGTGTTTTATTTCCAACCGCGAGTAAATAGGTACGTATCTCTACCTTCGTCGTCGCATACTCCGGTTGGTCACGATCGGCATTCAGATGACGCCGCGAGCTAGCTGCGTGCCGGTTCTCATCGTGCATAGGCGTTTCTTTATCGTAACGCATTCATATGACAGACGTCGGTGATCATCGATAGCGGGTTTCACCGATTAGATACCGGGAAACGCGTACACATCGGGGCTCTCGTCGGACGCGTGACATGCATTCGGCTTCGATATGCAACGATCTCGCGTAGCCCCGGTGCATTCTGTAATTTCGAAGCAATCAGGACTTTATTGACCTACATGCGGAAATTGATTGAACAGCAACGCCTCTATCACTATGATCGAGTATTCCGAGGAAAGTATCAGTAGAAGTGAAAGAGGAATAAATGCTGAAAAGTGAGACCGGTGAGAACAGCTCGAGTTGGAATGCACTTGTTTATGCGTTTGTTCAGCTTCCTGATACGCAACGTGCAGCGTGATAAAGATTTCTTTATTGTAATAGAGAAATATTATACTATTAATACTAAACCTATCACGGTCAAATAACCTTTTTTATAGTCTCCAATTATCGAAATTATAAAAATTCATTTATGGAAAATAATGGAATAAATCTCCTTGTCCAAGCATCTATTATACTGAAAATTACAGACAATCCCAATAAATTTAGTGTTGCCATTTTTCTAAGGTTATATATACCAGACACTTCTAATACTTGGTACGGGAATAGAGGGCACTGGGTAATACAGGTACGGATAGTAAGATTATATAATATTTCTCTTTTAACATATTGACTATTGTGCGCAGACTATTATATATATATGCAATATTACATGTATATTACATATACAATATTACATTAAAGCATAATCCAATGAAAATTTTAGGATAGTTTGAAAATAGATGGTATATATTAATTCTTGTAGTTTCAAAATAAATGCTCTATTAATTTTTCTTTGCGACGCTCCACGATGCTACATATTGCCGGAGAAAATCCGGAGGTCAAAAGTGTTCATAAGAAACGTCGACGATGTATCCGGTGCGAGCGTAAATCGAAACGTTCGGAGATTTCTATCCGGCGCGGCGCACGGAAATGATCGCACGAACTGTATCGGAACCAGCCAGCATCCGATATCGACAAGACCGTATCGTGTAGGCACGAGAACGTTGTCCCCGGTTTTTTAGCGTCTCCGTCGAGCGAGCAGTGTTGTCCGGTGAGATGTACTGGATTTATTATGCAAGAAAAAGTGTCAGCTTAGCGAGGGAAATCGTTAATTATTGGGACGACGAATCGCATCCGGCAACGGGGTTCGGCTGTGCATACACACGATATCGGTGTCCGCTTGCCTCGCGAGGGCTTTTTTCCCGGGATTTCCAGCGGGCCGGCCCGGTACGAAGGCTTCCAGCCGCACGGCCATTCATATCGGCGGACCGTGTTTGCAAGGTAAAACGATCCCGCGCAATAAACTTCGATTAACGTGAGTAATAATCGGCCGCGCCGCTGCTTGCAAAGCTTCGCGCGCGGTTTCACCTCGCGCCGAGAGCCGCGCCGCCAAGTTGGTTAAGTATAATGAGGATATTCAGCATGCGTCCCGGGACAAAACTGTAGAACATTTAAGAAAATTAATATAAAGCGTAATCGAGTTGGAATTTTGTTCTCATATTCTAATATTATTGTTCGCATAAACACTTTACATTATGTCAAATATAAAAAAAAAACTTTTTAAAAATCATGCTTACATTAAAATGCATTAGAAAGGAGAAAATCATTTTCCCCGGTTCTCCATAAAATACCGAATCCAGTTAAATGATTAATAATATATTTCCCCATAATTTTAAGCAATTAGTTCAAAATTTCTTCCGTTATAAAGTTAGTGTCGGAATAGATAGAAGAATTTTCTTTTTACAAAGTTAACTCTCTATTGCATGAATTTTTATGACGAGTTGAAAAAAATATATATGGCTGTCAGTCTATTTAAAAATGAGTGTGGTCTTGAAATAAATAATAAAATTTTATTAGAAAATGTTAGTTATTGCATTTTATGACTGTTCCTGTATAAGCGTTCCCACTTGGAACCAACATGCTCAGCGTCTTCAGTATTGTCTACTTAATTTAGTATAGAACATTTGAAATTAAGCCTCAATTGGGAACGGAATGCAATAGAGAGTTAAGTGTATTGCTACACTTGAACATTTAGGAATTTATTAATGTAGGAATTGTTTTGAATTATAGTATAGTAATTTTCAGTGATCGGAGGTGACAGTCGAGTGCAAAGGGTTAGTATTCCTCGTCGCGGTGTAATTTTCGACACACCCTGTATGCACCACGGGCCATAAAACTTTCGAAAAGGGGCCAGGAACTTTCTTTGCCCGGAAATGGCCAGGCAGCGAGAAGCTTTCGCCTCGTATCTCGTTCTGAGTGGCGGAGCTGACATGTGATTCGGTAGTAAGTTGACGCGAGACGCCGACAGACTTTTCGGGAGAAGTAGCGCAGACTATAAAAACCAAGACTGTAAAGTCTGCTGGTAAATTGTATCTCTGCTTGCAAAAACAGATCTTTTCAAATCAGAAGTACATCCCGAGTTGTAATAAGTGTTTCGGTTAATAATGTCGATTTTTTCGCAAAGTGTGAGCGTTTATTTCCATAACAAAATAAATTGCCTTAATAATCAAACTATTGGCCATCGTTAGCTATGACTTTTTCCCATCTTTCTGTCAAAGAATGGATTCCGCGTCAAAAGAACGTTTCGCTTTTGGAGACCGAAGCTTCGAAGGATTCGAAGGAACGAAGGGAACTTCGAAGGTTCAAAGTTTCGAAGTTTCGAAGTCTTCGAAGAGTCTAAAATTTCAATGTCACGATGTTTGATAAATAAAAATATTAACACAAAAATTAGATTAAAAAAAAAGAAACTCCGTTTTTTTCAATCTTCTAATAATTTACAATACTACGGAGGTTCGAAACTTCGATTCTCATCGCCTTCGAAGTTTCGAAGTTTCCAAGCTTCGAAGCTTCGAAATCTTCGATCTTCGAAGGAAAGTAACAGTCCTAATGTTTACCCTCCGAAACGCCACAGACGTCATTAGTCTAAACCAACAAATATATTAGTAACGTCATCTCTTAGCAACATCAACATTGTTAACCGAAACACCTATTATATTCCTATCCTACTGCAGCAAGTCGATAATTTCCATAGCCAAATTACATTTCTGCTTTCGCATATTTAGTTAGTTCTCGTTTCAATCGATCTGTATTAATATTTTAGAGGGAATCGATTCAAATAAAAATAGATCGTTAAAGATAGCAAATGAAATTATGAAACACTATGCGAGAAGAGGATACATAGATCTCGTCGAGCAACAATGATAGTTTTAAAACAGATATAGAACAGACATTTGAACATTTGAAATCATAAAACCGTCCAGGATTATCACGGTAATCCTGAGGGTGTGGGAGGGTGTACAAGATTAATACTTGAACAACCACCTAGCAAGGTGGCTATACTTGCTTCAATACATTATAAGTTTACGACACGACAATTAGTGAAGCAATCGACCCAGTCGCTTAAACTGCAGGCCTTAGCGATCGTCAACTAATGTGACAAAACCTGTTCAAAGTTTTCTTCGGTTCGAACATAATGGTTCCGGAAACTCTTGGCAATCGTAAACGCGACGAAGTAATAAAATCAGCAGCCTACAATTACGGCCTTTACTGTTACTTGAAAACTTTTACTGCCCCCATACCTGACGGAATTAGGATTTTTGGTTTTATTAACGGTAAATATTGAGTTTCACAATTTGTTATTTCATAACTTCTATCTAAAACCTGTATTTTATTTTTCATTCTTTATAGGAATTCCGGATGTTAGAAAGTGGTTAGAAATTCTGGTTCCAATGAAAATGTATTTTAATGTTTGTATTTCAACTCTTTCTAGTTTTAGTTTGCAATGAGTGTGGGCTGCGATCTAGTGCCCCCTTTGCGATCAGAAAAATAAAAATAAAATCTTAAGGAAAAAATAACTTATACAAACATTTTTGGCACTTCAATTAATTTTAATTGTTAATTGAGTCGCGATACAAATAAATCTTTAGCGATGATTTAATTGGAAACTTTATAGCAGAGTTGGGCAAAAATTTAATCAACGATTGACGAATAAATTTCTACTTCAATCGTTTTTTTTTATTGCGGTTAACGATTATATTCTTGTCAATTATAATCGTCAATCGGATAATTGATTAATGATTAACTGCTGAAATTTCGAAATGAAATACGGAATCAAAACTGTATGCATACTGAAGAAAATGTAAACTGAGTTTTTGTTGAAATATATTTCTGTCAATTCTTCATATCCGCTCTCTGTCTCTCTCTCCCTCCTTATTACAATTTATGGATAGACCGTGTGGCGATTAACTTCAACAATTGATTAAATCAGTCTCCGATTTTTCGATGGTTTCTTTTTTTAATCAACGATTCACGATTAACTTCATCAATCGATTGAATCAATCTCCATCGTCCATTTTTCAATGATTACCTTTTTTAATCGTACACATTAATCAATTAATCTTGGTTAAAATTTTAATTGATTAATGCCCAACTCTGCTTTATAGAACTTTCATCCTGACTAAACATTCTTAGTCAGCTTGTACATAACCCAGCATGATTTCGAAAAGAACAAAAGCGGAATTGTAGGTTTAGTGCCTCCACAGGTACATTTATAATTGCACCGTTTCATTATTATTTATTACCGCTGCAATGACGCGATATCCGCCCGCGGAGTAAACAGGATAGTGCAATTCCAAAGCAAGAAGTTATGCTGCCGACAATAATATTTAATACGTATTATCAGTGCGTACCTTTAATAGAATCAGTCATCCGACTAATTGGTTCGGGTTTAATCGAGAGGTGATTACGCTTCGAATACGTTGATGGCGGCTGCCCGGGATCTAATGAAGCGATCAGTTGATCTGTTAATTGGCTCATAATCGCCCGATCCGTATGTGTGTTACGATTAGCTGAACGCGGTTTTTCTTTTACTGTTTCCACGGAGTCGTTGTTTGTTCCACGATCGCGAGGCGATCGCGAAGAAAATTACCTCATTTTGTTCGATGCTCAACGGCTCGTGTAGCTTACGGGATACATGAAAGTGGAATATTTAGTGGGAGTTTCACTGCAGAAAACGAGATGCTGCGGCGATATGTAACCACGCACGGACATAATCGAGAGTGCACACCGTGTTAGGCCTTCGAGTTTGAGTTATCCCCGCGGAAAATTTCAACGACCGAAGATTAGCTACCCTCCTCGGTACTCATTTAGAGGATTCAAGCGTAGCTGGTCGAGTCACTGGCTCCTAAGTTGCTTCCATTGTAGGCTCTTCATTCTGCTGTGAATTGAATTAATCCTACACGAACCGAGCCACGAACCGAGCCTCGACCCTGAGCGGCTTACCTGCGCACGCAACCATATGGACCGTTCATTTTGAAAGTGGTGTAAGTCCATTTTATAAAGAAAATGAGATATCACATAATTTGTGATTAATTTAGTGTAAACTTTTAATAGTGTAATCTTTAAAAATGCCAATGCTTTGTACAATTTAAAATTGGTCAATAAAAGAAATTGCGTACAAAGCTAATCCTTAACACCAAACGTACCACGACGAAATTCATGCATCAATTTACTATTATCTTACGCCCCACGTTTTTCGTTCTAAATCTTACAAGTATTTTCATAGCTATTAAAAATTCACAATCACCAATTTTCAGGACTATCTGTATAGGACCAGGAAAAATTATTTTATACTTTTTAGTCCGTCTTAAAACGTGGTATATTAAAAAATTTTTTTATTTAAATAATTATAAAGTATAATACAAAATAGATAAACTTGTTTTCGAACATAAGCAATAAAGAAATTATTACCTCTCCAGTATTTCATTTTATTCCACTTTTGCCTTAGGTATTCGCAATTTCCCGAGTCTCACCCTATATCATAGTACTGATCATTCATAGTTTACGTATTGCTGGTGGAAGGTCACGCAGAAAGGCACGGCTAGAGAATGTATTAATGCATTGTTGACCGGTCACTCGTAATTTTCACGCACACATGTTGTTAAGTATCCATTATCTTTTGTGAATAAAAGTTATAATATTAACTGAAAGTTTATCCATTAAAAATTATTCACAATTAATCTGGCAAGTTTGAACTGCTCCACAATCGTAAACACTATCCTCCCTACACTATACATTTTTTTCTAAGGGTACAAGACATTACAGCGCTAATGTTTATTTTTAATTTCCTCAAAAAATGCAAGATTAGGATTTAGCGTCTAGCGTTTATATTAATTTCCCTTTATACTACGTTATATACTTCATTATTATTTGTAAAGTGTTATACTATCTTGTATTGTATTACTTTATTGTTTCCCCTCGGGGATTACAATCCTTTTACGTATTCTCCTTTTTCGCTTTACTCCGCTCTTGCTCTATCATTATCTCTATCTTACACACTAACTTATATCTATCTTAACCTAAAATAAAGTGTTATGCTATAAATCAAACAGGGTTTACGGCATCAACAAATAAATAAATTATACAAATAAATATATAAATTAAATTCACGGATGTTGTCCCACTTAACAGTACATTAATTTCACAATATTTTCCATATTATTCACTTTTCTTGTACCAATTCCAATAGTTTCTGATTCAGTCACAATTTCACAAATTAGCATATCGCGATAATCAAAAATCAATCGAAACGCTTGTATCCAACATCTTCTTCACATCACGTGAAAAATCAACGATAATCGAAAGTGTGCAAGCGACATGCTGTGGAAAACATTTTCACCGTGTTTACGCGCGCGAAGCAAGCTCGTAAATCATTAATTTTCTCCGGATGATAATTCTTGCGCGAACAGGTCGCGGACGTGCGTACTATTAAAAGATAGAAAGGATGCTCAGCTCAAGCGCTCGCGCGCGTACACGGGGCTGCTAATTTCCGAGCCGCGGTTCTTTTTCCTCTCTTTCCCTTGATCCCCGGCATTAATAATCCGCGAAAGTGTAACTTTGTTTCGTGAAAGTCCGGCCGGTGGTGTTTAGAGTTTAGACGAAACAGACCATGTCCCGTAACACGGCACTCGGTTTCCTTTTCGATATTTGTTTTGCGCGGCCCGAATACGTGTCGCGCGACCAGTTCTACGATATTCCCAGCGATACCGATCTGCGGCAATCATTTCCAGCTGTCGTTGATTTCTCAATGGGTTCCATCTCGCCGGACTCATTCACCGTAAATTTACCTCGTCGTTTAGCCATCGTACAAACACTTATAATTTGTTTCAGGCGCTATCCTAGTTTCCAGCTCGTTCTTTCACAGATTTTTAGGAATTTTTTTCACGGAAACTATTGGACCAACTACATTAGGATTTTGCACACATATTTAGTGGTATTTGAAGTACGTGTGCGATTTTTCCGGAACCAAAATAATCAAGATTAATTTTACAAAACATGCAAACATTTCGCTCTTTCTACTGATTGCAAACGAAAGAATGAAATTGTTTATTGATCAGTATGAACAGAAATTAATTTAAATGATATTTAAATGATTCTTTAAATATTTTTCGGCCTTCAGCACGATAAAAAATAAGAAAACATTCAGGGATTTTACAAATTTTGCTGAAGATTCCCTGAAAATTTCGAGCTAATTGGCCAATTCGAACTTGGGAAAATGAATTCGAGTAACCACGTTCATTTTACGAATTCTATAAGAAATCCTTCTACACACACATGTTACAAAATTTATACTCGGAGAAAATGCTACAAAAACGACTTTTTAAAAATAAAATATCAGAACACTCCCTTCATTCTTGTGCTCGAATGTTCCTTACCGTAACCTCCATTAGAATGCGCGGATTTCGCAATCTTTCAAGAACCGTATCGATGCAGTCCCTTAATTTCTTGACGATTTACGAGGTAGATTATCAATTCTTTCCATCGTTAATTACGTACCGACGATTTACGATACGCCGTCGCGAGTTTTACGAGCGCGGATCATGAGCGTTAGCGTGTCATCGAGACATAATGTTGTCCTCATCTTTGGTCGTCTGCGACTGCGATGACAGTAGTAAAGGTACGCAGAATGGAAAGAAATTATTTTTCCATAATTCTTCAAAATTGATCTACAACTGTTATCTTTGCAGTCCGTGGACTTAGATTTTTGAAAAATGTTAGGATGCTATGTATTTATAACAAAAATAAGTAGATCAACTCATTGGACATCAAAGAAATTAAAAAAGTCTGCTGGTTAATTATTTAAAGATTTTTGTGAATTTCGATCTAATATAATTTTTCTGAAGCACTGCCTTAACATATTATGTTTGTATAAGAACGAAACAATTATACAGAGTGGGGTAATAATTTTTCCCACCTTGAATATTTCCATTAATTACTTGTAACAATATGAAAAAATCATGTAAATACTTTTTTGTGCGCGAAAGGGTTTTGGAGACATCAAGGTCGCTTTGATTTCTTTAAATGGAAAGACACCTTTTGTATCATGAATCAGTATACAGTTAGGAGCATAACTGATCACTAGACTGCGGATCTTTATGCATTGATAGCAAAATTGAGTAAATGAAATTGAAAATTGTAAGAAAATTTTAAAAATTGAAGATGTCAATATATGATTTCTCATCTATCAAAATTATTGCGGGAAGAAATAACATTCCGTTTGGTTTCTATTCCTCGCAATCGATACAGACAATTTTTATTTTGCATAAAGATCCGCAGTCATAAAGATCACACACCCTTTGAATCAGAATGAAAAATGCATTTGGTCGGAATTGGGAAACACGATAGTAAAAATTGATTTTTACAACTTTTTTAGCTGTGTTAATAACGAAAATTTGAAAGACGAGTTTGGTCAACTCGTATAAATTATATATGTTCTGAAAATTTCATTGAAATTGGTTATTTTGTTTACGAGTCATAAACGATCAAAATTGGTAAAAAGGCCGAAAATCATGAAAATTGCAATTTTTACCACTTTTGATCGTTTATAACTCTTAAACCAATTAATCAATTTCAATGAAATTTTCAGACCGTATATAATTTATACGAATTGACCAAAATTCCGTTATTGGCCCAGCTAAAAAGTCGTAAAAATCATTTTTGCTACTGTTTTTTACCATTCCGACCGAATGCATTTTTTCAACATATTTATTAGGTCCATTCATAAAAAAGTTATTCTGATTTAAAGTGTGTGTGATCAGTTATGCTCCTAACTGTAGTATAAAATTTTGCGTAAAAATCTATTGACCTTCATATGTCCTAAACCTGATAGTTAAAAAGATATTATCTAGCGTACAATATAAATAAGATTAAGTGAAACAGAGCAACATTATTTGCAATCAATCGTAGTTAATAAGTTAGTTAATAAAGAAAATCAATGATTCAGGTTGTGTAAGGTTCAGCAAACGGAAATGTGAAAAACGAGATCGTAATCAGGACAATAAGCTAGGTGTACCAGAATGCTAACAGAGGAGTCTAAGGAATTCGTGTCGTGCTCTTTCGAAGAAAAAATTTTCAAGAAAACTTGATAGCTCTCGCACGCGCTTTATACATTTTGATAAGAGAAAATCGCCAACAATTTCATTTCTATCTAGAGCATAAATAAAAAGCTTGCTAATGAACTGCAAATGTCTATACGCGCATCTCTTTTAATGGACTACTTTAAGAGAGATAGGATAAAACAATTTATTCGGTCAGTCTAGTAACTTAATAACCTCTTGCGATGCATTAACGCGGCAATATACTTAACAGTAAAATGCAAGTTTCTAATATTTACCTTCGGCGAAAATTTGCGCGGATGCCTCCGTGATCTAGTTGAAAAAATGGCAATTGAAACTACTTTCATTCTCATACCGAGAATATTAAATAGAAATTGCAATTCCACATAGGATTTCATCACAATTTCCATTTTATTTTATTTTGCGCGTTCGTGTACGTTATTCGTGCTTAGAATATGCAATCCTTCCACTATAGATTATTTTAGAAAATGGCCGCTAGAAAAGCAGCTTTCCATTTTTCACTGGTTTTTTTTTAATAAAGAACGCTTCAAGAAAAATGAATTTGGATAGGAAATCTCAACTTCAGGGACCGAGTTATTTATTAAAAAACTCAGTTCAATCCTTACCTCGAGAATAACAAATCCTGTTATAGCATAAACCAAAAATTTTAATATCAGACAATTATGTTTATTTTTTTATCGTGCTAACGTCCAAAAATATAAAGAAATATCGGTAATTTAAAAATTCCGCCATTCAGCTTTTCATTGGTTTTGTTACTAAAGAAGTAGAAACGCTTCAAAATAAATTTGAATGGGAAATTCCAATTTCAGAGACCAAGTTATTTATTGAAACAAAACAAAATTGTACGAAGCAAAAATTCTAGGAACGTTAAAGGTCGAGGTAATCTATTTACTCTAAATGCGTTGTTAAGGTTATTTAAGGGATATGCGTTTGTAACGAGCAGTCAACGGGTATAATACACGTTTCAAAGGAACAGCCGACTGAGAACGAATTACAGTTCGAGCACAATAAAATGCAGTACGTATACGTATGCGCAACGGTTTCAGTGGAATTCCGAAATTTTTCCAGTGGTCCCTTTCGTTTTTTCCCGTGCCGAAGTGAAAACTTCAGGTGTAGGATTGTACATGTAATGACACACATCTATTCGTACACGTCTACATACTTAACCTCCCTTCGCAGGGAAACACGGAGATATTAAATTGCAGTGCTTAAACTCTCCCGCGGTTACTTATTTGCAAGTCTAACGATAGCTACCACGGATTCTGCTTGCCACGTCCGCGCCGTAATCTACAACAATTTTATTTACATACTGGAACATTTGCAACGATACTAACACGATTTCCTCCTTACAGAAAGTTTCTCTGGATAGAAGTGTTGAAAAGATTCAACGAGAATCGGACATTCACGGAATCTGAATCTTCGATTCGCGTCTTATGTGTGTTCCTTCTCTGTATACAGGGTGATTCAGCGGAGTGTATCGCCCAATCATTTGTAAACTATTTGGTGTACAGGGGCGGGCAATAACTTCGCCCACCTAGATTATTATAGAACTTCGAAACAATTTTCATTTGCAGCGACCTTGTACCTTTCAGGTAAAGCGATAAGTACCCTGGAAAATCATTATCCAACGAACCCGGTCTCACAACTACAATGCGACGGTCGTTGTTAACAGCACAGTTCTAAGATCATACCTGTGCCATCCGTTCTTAGAAGGTTGAAAGGTTCCTGGTGGTTTGCGGCAGGTAGCCCATTGTAACAAAACAAGGCCGACTTTCATTGTTGACCGATCAATGGCCAACTAGAAATTGCCGTACTGGAAGCATAATGAACCGTTATCGTTCAACCATTTTTATTTTCTTTCTGTTGATAAGCAAGAGGGTAATCTTTGACCATAAACGCGTACCTTTCAAAATTTATCTCGTGGCAGTCTCAGAGTAATTAAATAAGTGTAGAGCGGCCGTTTGTGTGCAGAGTAACGATGGATTTGGGTAAAATTATAGACTTTCAGCTAGATGGTATCTCTGGTTGTAAAAAGGAATGGTGCTTAAAATTTGAATCTCTTCATCCTCAAAGTGGCTAATAGCCTCTCTTAACCTTCCCAGTGCGCTTTATCATGAATCAGTATGGTAAAACCTAGCTACTTCTTATAAGAGTAATTTTTTGCATCCATTGCACACGTTCAGTTTGATCGAAGGTTACAAAGTCGTCTTCTAAACTCGTAATATTACAGTGCGGTGATCTACTCTAAGTTTAGATTATTTCAATTAATAATCTCAATTCATATATTATTGATATGATACATCCTGAATACGAAACTGAGAAATAAAAAATAGGTGTTGAAATTTTATTTTATAGAATAAATTATAGTTAGAAACATTTGTCCAATCAACAGAGAGAAAATTACAACAAAAATAAATTCATGGACTGTTTCCATAGTCTGGTCTAGTGTGAAATTTGACCGTAAATTCTTTTTCAAGACCTCCACCATTTATGGTACAGCAGGTCTAAATGGGATAGCGGAGGTACTAAAACCGATTTAGTGGTGGAGGTTTTTCTGGCCGCTGGTGGAAACACCTATGCACAGGTGAAAAGGTCTTTAAACCTTCAAATTGCCGGACCTGTCCTAAGCAGTACCTGTACCTCTAAGCCTTAGAGTCTAAGGGTACGGGCACAGTCGATCCGACGCCCGACTGTTCTGGTGAAGTCGTAGGCTTCGGACCGGCATTTCCAATGTGTGGGTAGGCCGTTTGTGAGACCCTTCTAGTCTCGACCGACGTCGGCCGACAGGGCAGCCGCCGCGCGATATATTTCGGTTCAGTACTCACTTCAAATAATTGTCATGTCGCTAATTTTGAAATATCCGTATTTTTAAAAACGGGTATGCAAAAAGGACACTGCAAGTTACGGTTAGCTGCAAAAATCAGATTGGAGCACCGTATGCCCCCCTAGGAATCATGCAACATTTTTTTGAACATCTTTTTGCGTACAATAAATACCTTACGAGTTATTTGAGATCGTCATATTGTCAGATTCACCCTGCAAACTACAAACAGCTGTTAGGTTTGAATTGTTTGTTATTTTGGGTCCATAAAATTGCTGAATATTCTTTAGACATTCTGACATAAGGGTCGACAGCGTCGTCCGTCCTAAAATTACACCTTTCACGCAGTGAATAAACATTTTCGATTTGTTTATCTTCAACAAGTAGCCCAGACACTGTCCCGTACGAGCGATAGCGGAACAGCAGTGGGTTGAGCCTATGCGATTGTAGGGGGTGGCAGGCGCCATCTCGCATGGGTCCGAACTGATGACATTGTATTGATACTCAACCCTTTGCACTCGGAGCTATTTTAACTGGAATATTAAACATTTCTTCCGATCTGGAATATTTCCATTCCCTATGATTTTTGAAATTTTATGGATATGAAATTGGTATAATACCTCATACAATACCTAAATGTTTATTAATTGATTAGATACCGATATATTTAATAATGTAAACAATATTTTGAATAATGGTACAGCAATTTTTAATGGTGCCTCAGAGGGGACAACCGAGTGCAAAGGGTCAATATTCACAAATGAACAGAATTATAATTTTTACAAAATTGCATGTTCTTTATATTATTTTGTGAAACATTGAAATTTTCAATGCAAGACCGATCGCAATGTTGACAGAACAAAATTTCATTATTCTTTATATTATTTTTTAAAACACTGATACACTAATGCAGGAGCTATGAAAATATTCGCCTCACCAGTTATTTTTGATACGAAAGAACGAAGGGAACTTCGAAGTTCGAAGTGCCCGAAATTTCAATGTCACGATTTTTTATAAATAAAAATATTAACACAAAAATTAGATTAAAAAAAAAAAGAAACTCCGTTTTCTCAATTTTCTAATAATTTACAAGAGCTTCGGAGGTTCGAAATTCGAAACTTCGATTCTCAGCACCTTCGAAGTTTCTGAAATCGAAGCTTCGAAACTTCGATTCTCAGCACCTTCGAAGTTTCTGAAATCGAAGCTTCGAAATCTTCGACCTTCGAAGGAAAGTAACCTAACCCTACTCACCAGTATGAGTCGCCGTAGTTCCTTCCAATCCAGCGGTAGCCGTCGGGCTGGGAACTCGTGCAACAAGTCACCACACCTGGAGTAGAATCGCGCTTTTTCCAACAAACACTTTTATTTCCGAATCACAAAATGAACTTGTTCGGTCGGATGCTCGTTGCCGAATGCGCGGGCCCATCTATCCCTCAGCGAGAAAAAAATTTATCGAATGTTTCCGTTAATCCAGGTAGGAGGGTGAGGGTGTCTCGCGGTGACCTAGAGGTTCTCGTGCCTAATGTGCCCCGTAAACGATCAATAATATTGTCAATATTCGCTTCAATATTGACGGAGGACCATATTGATGGAAATATTGATCTAGGAGCGTATTGAAGCGTCCTATCAAAATTGACGGATATTTATAGAAAATTATATTTTCGTAAAAAGAAACAGGCTCAGAGAGTCTTCAAAATATTTTGTTAATTCTAAGCGAAAAGCGTCTGGCCTACCATGCAACATGTTTTATAAAGAAAACGTGGCAACAAGCGATGACAAAATTGAGAATTTATTTATTTGTTTTTGTGCATGTCCCTTAGTTAATTTACGTTAAAGTCTTGTTCTATTGTAAACATTTATGTAAAAGGACTTCGGTCCGTTTATAATAAATATAATAATAATAATTTTGCAACCAATGGGCTTGGAAACTCACTGCTTCCCCAAGAGCCCTCTAAAATTAACCCCTACGCGGTTCCCCGGTTTTCCTTTCTTACCCCTAGGTCAGCGTCGCGTCGTTAAAAGGGATCGGGGAGATCGTTTGACCATTCGACTCGTAGCCAGGTCATTTCACTTTGACCAGGTTCAGGAAGCTTGCATCCGGCAGGCTAAATAGTTGGTTCCTCGTTCCGCCTCAGTTTCGGTGCCAACGCGATTCGGAACAGTCGCTCAAGCTTGTCCTAGTGCACCAAGTGTACCAAGTGTCCAAAGTATCTCGGTGTGCCGACACCGCCATCGATAAATCGACTCTCCACTTGGTTCTGCTGGTTGTCTGTGTGTAATTGCCTTGATCGAGCCGAAACATGCGAGTGAGTAATTTACTTTTCCTTCGATACAACACCTTCGAATCGGCCGTTCTACCCCGTTGATCGGCCTGAACTTTATTTACGGGCGTAGCGGACCATCGGCCTGGAAATGATTCCGAGAAACTCGAGCGGCGCGCTCGGCGACCATTGCATAAGTATATTGCGATCGAATCTGCTCCAAACAGAGCCGGCTCTCCACTTCCTATGCCCGGTTTTCCTCTCTGATAAATTTCCGATGTCGTCGTCTTGTTCCATTTCGTGTGATCTACGCTGCGAGATTCGTTATCAGGCTTGTGGACCCGATTCGCTTTTCAAACTGCTGACTGAGAGACTAGCTAACTTGTCATTTGTGTTCGGGCATGCATCGCACAGAGTTGGGCAAAAATTTCATCAACGATTCACGAATAAATTTCTACTTCAATCGTTAATCGCAATTATTGTTTTACCTAAAATCTGATAATAGAAATGCAATATAGTTTATTGATACAAAGTGTAAATGGTATATTGGTGTGAACCTCTACTAATACTTCCTCTACGCAACTATTTCTAAGGCTCGCATGATTTTTATCATAATTAGACAGCGGAACTTTATGCAAAATAAAAATTTTTCACGTGAATTACAAGAAACCGGAGTGAAATTGAAATTTATTGTCTCTCTTAATATATTTAATAGGTTGAAAATATTGTAAGTGTATTTAAATTCGTCGGATGTTTTTACTGTCTCAAATTACACCTACTCATTTTTGTCATAAATGCATAATATCCGCTGTCTAATTATGACTGACTAATCTATATTCTATGCTTTTACTCCACCTCACAAGTAGTTAACAAATCTGCAATATGGCGGCTGGCAAATTTGAATTGAACACAAAATTACAAACAATTAATTGTTCGAGCTACGAATTCATTTGTATACCATAAATTCATATTTGGATTCCAAATATTGGATTCCAAATATCTCACTGTTTTGAATTACACTTACTCATTTTTGTCATAAATGCATAAAATCCGCCTAATCATAATATATACGGAAGTAAACATATGTATTTAGTAATTTCTCACATCGGCATATTTATTTGGTACCTCTGTTGTTAACTGTAACTATGAAATATTTAAAAAATTGAACGGGTAGTATACAGAAAAATTGATTTCTCAATACCTATCGCGTCGTGCGTCGCAAATTTAAATAACAATTGGCAGAAAATCAATTAGCACAAAGCACGAGAATCGAAATTGTCACGAATATGTGACGTCGGTGGTGAACGCGTTAATTGTTCTCATGTGGATGTTAATAACTGAACAATCATCCGGTTCACAGGCTCGTGTATCGTGAACGACGCGTATCGTCAGCGTACTGTGGGAAAAGTGTATAGCATAATTTTAATTACTGGTTGGGTCTAGTGTAAAAATTTCACAGGGCTATTAATATTATCAATTTCTTTTTAATGTTATCGATCTTGTTGATAATTCGTTGAAGCATTTTGCATGAAAATTCTGTACTAGGTCTATGAGAAAATACGGCTGCAAAATTGAGAAATTAATATAGTAACAGCTGGAATAGTTAGGTATCCACAGGTGCAATTTACGTGTTATTTATCGATATCTGCTTATTTCCTTGCCAAGAATATCACATTATAACTGCTTACATAACTAGTGGAAATATTATTTTGCGGGTGATAAACGATTGGAAAGTGATTTTGTTTCAACTGAAATAATTTTATCCATTTTATTAATGTTGGCAGATATTAATAGGGAACATAAGAATTAAAAAAAATTGCTTCTAATTTTTATTATTACCAAATTCCTACGTAAAATTGATGAAGTTAATTTGTCACTTCGTATTCTCTTGCTATCTCTTTCTCTTTCAAATTATCAATCTTCATCGGAAGGAACAGTTTCAAGCTTTAAAATGAGTCCAAATTTATTTCTGTACCACTGTCTTTTTTTGCGAAATTACCACAGGTTAGATGTAAACAATTTCTTCCAAAATCCGAAATTTAGTTTTCGAACACTTCCACTGTACATTGTTATTGGGTTCTCCATCTAAGCCTACAAAGTCACGTTCACACGCTTCAGAAACTTTCCAGCTAATTGTCATCGCGTATTAATTGTCTTAACTGTAAATCGGTTGACGTCTTCTGTTTTGTTCCTCGCAAATGTCAAGATCTGCGGCGAGATTCACGCATATTCGCACTTACGTCTGACATTAAGCATTTCGCTTGAAGGTTATTGTTCAATTTGTGGAATCGGGGACAAGACAATCCTGTTCCAACATTTACATCGAGTGAGTACATTTCCTCCTCGGTGATTGACTTTTCCGCAAGATGACATATAGTAATGATTGAGGGGTACAATAGGCAGGGTTAATTCGACGTTTCTCTTTCGTGTGGTCCGGAGAAATGATCGAAAGCAGAATTTCTCAAAGAATCTCGAGGCCTCTCTGCAATTAAGCGGTATTGCACATATATTTTGACATAGATCATGATAAAAATATAAGAAATTAAATAGAAAGTTCTTGATTAGTCTACTTCTCTAAACATTTGTTAAATATTAACTCTAAGACGTCAGCGGATAATTTCTTTTCCAAAGTTTATGGGAAGGGAATCTCTTATTTACATACCCTCTGTTTTCATGAATGATTGTATAAAAAAATCTACTGACTTTTATTATCTCTAGGCGTATTTTCAATCTAAAGTGAACAAAAATGTTTCACGTCCTTGTTAAATTTTCAAAATTCACTTTTCTAAGAATACAAATCCATTAATATGGACGTACAGTTGCGCACATAACTGATCACACATACTTTATATCAGAATAACTTTTTAATGAAGGATCAGTTTAGTAAATGACATCTAATAAATATGTTGAAAAAATGCATTTGGTTGGAATTGTGAAAAACAATAGTAAAAATTGATTTTTACAACTTTTTCAGCTGGGCCAATAACGAAAATTTAAATGATGTGTTTTCTAAACTCGTATAAATTATATACATACTGAATATTTCATTGAAATTGGTTCATTGGTTTACGAATTATACACGGCTTATAAAGATTTTCGGCCTACAAGTACACATATATTTTTTTTAAGCAAAGATACTTTCAATATTTAAATAAAAATAAATTTTTAAAATATACCATGTTTTTAAGACGGACTAAAAAGTATAAAATAATTTTTCCTAGCCCCATACAGATAGACCTGAAAATTTGTGATTGTGAATTTTGAATAGCTATGAAAATACTTGTAAAGATTTAAAACGAAAAACATGGGGCGCATGCAATAGATAATTGATGCATGAATAGTTCACCTAAATCACTAACAATTTTATTGCACTGCAAATGATATGAACTGTTGTGTGAGTTTTCTCAACGGCAGCTACTCTCTACACTCCTCACGATTATCTTGCGTTTTTCGTTTTAAATCTTACAAGTATTTTCATAGCTATTAAAAATTTTCAAAATTTTCAGTATGGGGTTAGGAATCTGAATGGGGCTAGGAAAAATTATTTTATACTTTTTAGTCCGGCTTAAAAACGTGGTATTTTTAAAAAATTTATTTTTATTTAAATAAGTATTTGACTCACTGCTTCCGAGGCAGTATAGACGCAGAGCCATGCGTTTGTCGACCCACTGCTTCAGAATACTTTTCGGACTATTGTTTGTTTGAATTTTTCGAAATATTAAAAAATTTTACAGATGTGTGAAATAAAGCGTCAACATTTTTTCCATGAAATTGTAATAGCTGAACTAGCAAACCGAGGAAAATGAGTTTTTAGGAGCTTATAGTGAAAACATAAGAGTATTTACTCAACAAATTTATTCATTTCTACTCAACATTTATTCTTCATATCAAGAATATTTCAAGAAATACAGAGAAATTCAAAACTAAAGACATCGGTGATTTAAATGATCTGAAAAACTAAATAAATAACAAATGAACAATTTTTAATTTTATTTTAAGACAAGAAAATTTAAAGAATTAATTAAAAGATGATTACAAAAAATATATTTGTTACGATAGTTATCAGTAGGTAGGAATAATTTTTTAATGAATTTTAGTGAAAATTTCATCTCGATATCTTTTATGGTTCAAAAGTTATAGTAAAATGCCAGATTGAGACTAGTCTACCCCCTTGCCCTTCCGCAACGCTGTTCCACCATCCTTGCGCCTCGGGTCGACGCAAGCCCGAAACACGTGTCGGCTCTTCGCGCAGCGGTCAAAATGTCCCGTCGCGAGGGATTTCGGCTGATTTCGCTATTGCCAAATATACCGTTTTTTCTACATAGGAAAACTGCAATCCCCGTATCCAGGAGTGGGAGAAAACAAACCAGGGAACTAGCGTTCTAGAATGTTCCATAAAGCACTTGAACCCCTCTACACCTCCTCTACACCGCCCTACACCCCTCTACACCGCACTACACCCCGGGAGATGCCTATGCTAAAGCCTGTGACCGTGGCTTGCTGTGGATCTATTTAACGGTTCATTTTACAGGATCTTTTTAAACGCAGTTCTCTTTATAAGACCTTAACCCTTGAGAAAGTGGAAGCCGAAAATTTTTAAGACCTTTAAAAAAGCACATATATGGAATATCCTGCAAAATAATCTATAATTAAAAAGAAATGTTCCGCAAGTTAAAAAAAACACATTTTTCGCTAATAAAGTAGATGGGATTCATTTTTCAATGATTTTTAATGGAAATTTCATCTCGATATCTCTTATGGTTGTAGAGTAAAATGTTACGATCCAGCCCACTGCGTTCTTTCGAGATTGTATATCGCGGTACAGCGTTCACTTCAAATCATTTTAATTTTGTGAATTTTCAAATGTCCATCTTTTCAAAAAAAGATCCGTAAAGGGGAGTTATATCTTGGAGTTATATTTTATATATATAAAGTTATATTTTATATATAACTTGGAGCTATATCCCCATTTTTTCAATTTTTTGAAAAGTGGCCCACTATGAAAACACGGCATTTGTTTAAAACAATTGCAAAATAAATGGTGAAAAAAACATTTTTTTCAAATAACAACATTTTGAGTGGATACTCTTATGTTTTCGCTCTAAGCTCCTAAAAACTCGTTTCTATCGGTTTGTCTGTCTTACAATTTAATGGAAATTATTTAATTAAAAATAAATTTTTGAGAAATACCACGTTTTTAAAACGGACTGGAAAGTACAAAATAATTTTTCCGAGAGTCCCATACAGATTCTTAACCCCATACAGATAGCTCTGAAAATTTGTGATTGTGAATTTTGAATAGCTATGAAAATACTCGTAAGATTTAAAACGAAAAACATGGGGCGCGTGCAATAGATAATTGATGCATGAATAGTTCACCTAAATCTCTAACAATTTTATTGCACTGCAAATGATATGAACTGTTGTGTTCTCTTTCATATAGGGCATCCTTTCCATTGTAAAAACCGAAAAACCGGCATTTATTTCGGTTTCGGTGGAATATCGGTTTCACCGAAATAGGCATTTTAACCAGAACACACACAACCTAGCCGAGCTACAGAAGACTTCTGTAACCCGGTTAACCCGGTTAGGCGGGTTAAAGAAGTCTTCTGTAATCCGGTTAGGCGGGTTAGGATGGGTTTTGTAAACCGAACCGGGTTCGGGTTAGGATTCGCAACCCTGGAACCAAGTATTTCCCAATATACTTAGGATGTGGGGTTTTCCAGAAAGTACCGTAAAAGGCCCGATGTTTTACCGTGACAGTTTCATCGAATAATTTTTGCAATAGTATTTAAGAAATTAGATTTTGAAAGAGCGAAGCATGAAACAATTTCACAATCATCAGAATATTCTGGTTCCGTGAATCGTAGAAAGCTTTAGAATTAAAAGCAGATTACCGTTGTTTGAAAATGATAACGGTTGGTTTAAACTGATTTAAGCAAACTTACCGATTGTTATCTCTCTGCTTCACAGCTATAGCTTTCACCCGGCTTTGACTAGCAATTAAATTAACCCTCTAAGAAGATCAACTGGTCGAAGCTTGTATGATGCAAGGCTCTTATTGTATTCTGCGTTTCTAAGCACGTTTACATCTTGTGTTCGAATAGGAGGACAAAAGCTGTGCTAAACGAACCTAAGCCGTGAAAATCATTCTAAATTTAAACGAGTCAAGCGATCATACAAAATCATCTTAGATCAACTAGAAATATATTTCCGAGATTGGGCTGGTGAATATGTTGTAGTTCAGCAAAATGACTAACTCTTGAGCGATAAAGAATGAATTTCTAGAAGGTAACTACGGTGGAAGACGGTAAACAGCCATAAATAAATGTTTATGTAGTAAATATTAGCAACACGGATCAGTAAACACAAATTAAAAAATACTGTGATATTATTTTATAAAGTCTATCAAGAACGGAAATAAATTTTTATTTTCCTACAGTTCGTTGCAATTAGACAATTTAAGGGAGTAGACTCCTTTTTCCAGGATTGCAAGGGTGGGGGATTCGCGTTCTCATTTCTCGATAATAGAAAAATTGGGTTTTTCAGTAGTCAAAAACACTAGATGAAAGATCGATCTAGGGCGCTATCACTCTCAGAAGTCCTACTTTTTAGCTATTTTCATAGCTACATGCTGCCGAATAATACAAATTACGCCTCGTAAACGAAAAAATGGGAGTTTTGAGGATGATAGCGTCCTAGATCGATCTTTTATCTTTTTGGCTACTGAAAAACCCGAATCCCGCACCCTTGCAATCCTGGAAACGAGTCTATCGCCTTAAATTCTTCCCAAAGCTCCGCAGTGCAATTATTAGTCTCTGTTTATCGAACCCGTTATTCACCGGGCATCATAACGCGAATAACGATTTCAATCAGCCGGATCGCATGAACGCCTCATGGGCATAGAGATGAAATCCGTCAGAAAAGTACGCTGTGTCTAATTAACGTGCAAGGAGGGCCATTGATGCGGCAGTAATTTCTCTATTCAAAGTGTAGAGTTAATCCTATAAATCGCCGTTTCTAAATTTAGTCGAGCCACGGTGAAATCGGCCATTAATCTTACATTTATTCGTCGCCCGATATACTTGCGCATATACATACTTCTCTGCTATAGTATACCACTATATCAGTCTTGTCCATCGAGCATCTTTGGTTGGTCACGTTATGTGTCGTTTGCCCACGCCGTGGATCGTCCAATGGCGTAGCTCCGGGCCGCCTTATCTGCGCGAGTCCGGACATTTATCGCCGACTTAAACGTGGGTTTGATCATCCAGGCTTCAATTAAACCGGGTCCCATGCACTTGCGATTGTCTTCAATCCTCCAGCTCTCCCGCGGAAATTGACTCGACCTGCTTTTCTGCGATGCCCGCTTTTACTTCCGATTTAATTACCGACACACAAAAGATTGATATAACCTGACTGAGAAACCTCGGGCATTTACCTTTACAACATGCAGATTGCAATTTTCAATGAACATCCAAATTTCATGGACTAACGAACAAGCTGTTCGATGAAACTAACGAACTGATGGTAGAATTTAGTATAACACGAACGTTTCATAAGCAATGATATACAATGTTGAATTACACTTTAAGGAATGATAATGAATAGACGGCGGATCTTTATGCAAAATAAAAGTTCTCTACCTGAATTGCAACCATTACAAAGCATTACTTACACATGGAAATGAGTCGGTACTAATTTTGCTATTCAAACAGAAAGAGCCGAAAGGTAAATCAATTTGCTGTTCCGAGAAGTAGAAATTAAAGCAGGTCGAAGAATAAATTCATTTTAATGACAGCAATAGGTACCTTCAGTGCCTCGCCGTTGCTTCGCGAGTTAGAACGACGTAGTTACAAGGCTGGCCGCAGGGAGAATTAGTCGAGCAAATACGTACATCCAGATTTTTAGCCGCCTCCATTCTTATTCTTGATTCAACTAATTTTACTTTGGCATCGGTCCAGCCGGAACCTTCCTTCCTTTCTTTCTACGATATCGCGCGGAATCTCTGCTTCCTCCTTCTTTTCGAGTTTCCAGCCGCTGGAAATTTACGTTCTGTTTTCATTTCTGCCGGCAAAAATCTTGGCCTCGAATTTCGATAAATTGTAACAACGTGTTGCGCGTAGCTTCATTCTAAATTTATAACTAGAATTGTCTGGTACAGACAAAAGAGTTGAGGGCCATATTGCTGGTATAATATTAAGATTGAATGAAATATAGGAACTATAAAGAAACGAGATTATTGGTCGTAGAGGGTAGTAACTCTCACACCTGCCGTAATAAAATACAAACACAGTAGTAATATTGTTAGATAATTTACGTTCTAGTTCACCAATATTATACACCTCACGCCTGCCATAATAAAATGCAAACACAGTAGTAATATTGTCAGATAATTTACGTTCTAATTCACCAATATTGTATACCGATTTGTTTTATTACGCGTGGTATTTAAAAAAATCTATTGAAATACTATTTTTATATCCATACGTATTCTACATGGCATATTGCTATATCGCGGAGTCCGATTATGTAAATCTAAAATGCAATTCTTTCATTTGTATAGCACTTCAGAACCGATTTACAAAATCAAGTTGTTCGATAAAAAAGTAAGTCAATTTTAATTGTATAGCTTTTATAGCACTATCGAGATAGCAGTAGTATCGCATGATGAGATACTGTATATAAACTTTTAAATTAGACTGATACAGTGTGACTCCCACTAATATTCGCACACTTTTAAAAACGACAACTTTTTTAATATTGTACTATACGATTTGAACTTTTTCTGAGAAGCTAGAGCAATTAGTTTGCCACAGGATGTGAAAAAAAATTTTTTCAAAAATTGCAATTGATCGGAATTTTAGAAAAAATACTAACAGTTGCATTTTACAACTTTTTTATGTGGGCCTGCATTGAAAATTTAAAAAATACGTTTTGTAGATCTGTGTCAATTAAATATATTCTGAAAATTTCGTCAAAATCGATCGACGATGCAATGAGCTACAAACGTTTAAAGATGGTAAAAATTGCAGATTTTCACGATTTTCGGCCTACAACTGCAATAAATCGAAGGATTCTTACATCTTTCAATGCCTGTCGTTTTTTTCCGCATCAATCCATTTTGATGAAACTTTCACAGTGCATATAATTGACACAGATCTACAAAACATATTTTTTAAATTTTAATATAGGACAACATAAAAAAGTTGTAAAATGCACCTTTTAATATTTTCTCTGCAATTCCGACAACTTGCAATTTTTTTCAAAAATTTCAGTCACGTTGTACAGCAAGCCAATTGTTCTAACTTCCCAAAAAATTTCAAATCGTATGGTCCAATATTAAAAATGTTGTCGTCTTTTTAAAAGTGTCCGATTATTAGTGGGAGTCACTGTATATTTATTTGCTTATTTAGGACTTAAAAGGAGAAGAATTAACAATAATTTTGTTGAATGGAACAGTTCTGAAATGAAAACTCAGGATCCAAGAATGCTGTTACAATGTAACAAATAGTGCAGGCCTGGCCAACCCAAATGTTTTCACGGGCCACTTTGTTGACGCGTGAACTGTAATCTGTAACTTTGTTACAACGGGCCGCACTTTAGGTAAACATGCTTTTAAAAAATATAATACAAAATGATTAAAACTTTATTCTTATACTATGATTCAATATAATTAACAATCGAGTCTTAATTAATGAGATATTTGTTTATCCTTTCTTTCACTTAATTTTGTAAATCTATATTTATGTTCGACGTTGCACATCTCAGCTGATTTTCTAAATTGGCATCAGTTAATGAAGCACGTGATGAACTCTTTGTAAATTCCATCATCTTCGAAAAAAATGTTTCACAAACATATGTGGATCCAAAAGCACTTGCAGCTCGTTGTGCAACATATCTTAAGTTGGAATATCTCTCGGATGTAATATAAGTATTGTATTCTCATTTATTTAATATTTTCTTTTTGAAACAAAAGTTTCAATAGAAATAGAAAATCGCCCGGCGCGGCGGGCCGCACAATTTAATGTGGCGGGCCGCGTGTTGGCCAGTCTTGAAATAGTGTACGGTGGTGTGCGTCACCTCGAAGTGATGATCGGCGGTCGAAATGACGACGGAAGAGTCGGTATAGGCAGGACATACCTGGTACAGTTTTCTATTAGTTTTATAACAAAGTTTTTCCTGTGTTGTGATTCCAGCCATATCCCTTAACAAATTTAAGTATCATCACTTATGACTAGACTGCGAATGTTCATGCAAGTTTCAATTTTTGTAGATGAATTTTAAGAAAGTGGAATAAAATAGAATCTTATTTTAGATCTGTAATTAATTAAAATCGTACTAAATTTTGTCATTTTATATCCTAGCATTTTTTGAAAATTTCCAGAAGCTATAATTGCATAGATATCCGCAGTCTACTTATGGCAATCAGTTTCCTGATCGTCCACTTTTAATCTTGAGCTCTCCCGTGCCTTCCCTTGACTCGAACATCGATTCGTAACTTAACAAATCGATTCGTTTCAAAATCGAATATCCGAATACTTAGGTCGAAAATACTTCTGTTGTATTTAGTGCCAGCCATAGATAGGTCCATCGAAAAATCCTACTGCATTAATTTATTTGGAACAGTGTTAATAATCGGACATTTCATATGAAACAACCTAATAAAATTAGAATATTGATTTTATGACTGTTCCTGTATGAGAACTTTATACACATGCGGTTTTATTCATAAGCGTGATGTTCCCACTTGGAACCAACATGCTCAGAGTCTTTACTATTGTCTACTTAATTTACTATAGGACATTTGAAATTTAAGTCCCCAATTGGGAATGCAATAGAGGGTTATAGTTCAAGGGGTTAATAAATACACAGGTAATGATTTTTAAAGATTTGGTTGGTTCATGCTCCTCGCTGTAGCTAGACCAGCGAACCATGATCGCAGCATGTCATGGCATGGCGTGGCGTGGCGTGGCGAACTCGATTTACCTATTTGATGTCGGCAGTCTACGCCGCTGACCGACTGGCGTGGAAAGGATTATCAGATAAAGTGATTCGGCGATTTGGTGTGTTTCAGAACGTAGTGCCTTACCGGTGCAGTAGCGACAGCGACGAGGAGCCAGTCACGAAGCAGCCTCGACTCAGCCGCAGACACTCGCGGGGTTCTGGAAGGGAATCCCCGGGTCAGTCGGCCCGCTCGACGCGCTCTGAACGCTCGAAACGCCGCAGAGCCACGAGATCCACGAGATCGTCGAGGCACTCGGACGATTCAGCCGCAGCCAGAGGGGATCTATCCGACACCGACGCGTCTTCCGAGAATCGATCCATCGGCGAAGGATCTTACTTCGAGGTGCGTATAATTCCGGTGACAGAAATCACTTTTCTTTGTCTCCTCCCGTGCCTCCAGTGTTGTGACGCGAAACCGGTATTTCGCGCAACGGTTCCAAAACGATCTTCTCGTCGAACAATGGTGTACTTGTGCTCTCCGCCACGGCCAACGTGATCACTGATCAGAAGAACCTCTTAGGATTTATGCTGTTCCTTTGGAATTTGTGGATGTTTGGGTTCGTGCATCCGGTGTTTGCTTCTGCCGCGACCGAATTTGTTTGAATTCTGATGCAGATTTATCAATACGTTATTGATGGTACACATAAAATAAATAATGATGACAAATGGCTCGTTTAATTTCAAAATGGTGCAAGTGAAAATAATCATTGGACAATGAGGAATTAAGTGAAACTCCTATAAAACACAATAATATCGAAGGATATTGCGTTGATCTAAAATTATATTGCAATTATTCTAATTTCGTTGACAATTAAACCCGTAATTGTGGTGTTAAACCAAACAGATAAATATTCACTTACACCACCTTTGTATTTAACAGTAAACCTGCCGCCACCAATTATTGAAATAATCAAAATGATTATGTATAGATGTCTTTAATACAGCACGTATTAGAATAGCCACACAAAGTCTAAATAAAACTAATCTTTTCACTTTTATAACGGACATGTACCAGTTACTTTTAAGGCTCGGTAGGTTTAGTGTCAATGGTTCAAATGGAAGATTCCAATTCGCGTCTCCCGTCAACAATGTGTTGGTTCGTGATTTCCTGGCTTCCTTTGTCATGTTCAAATGTGGCAGGATTCGTGAGATAGGTGTTTAGTACATTGTGGACAGACGTAGTTTCGACGACCGAGTTCTTACGACCATCATTTTGAATTTGTTTTTCGATTAACGCGACGCTTCTAACCACCAATGTCATCATCGTGCAAACAATAAGCTACGAGAATACAATTTGAAAGTGAGATTCGAAAGTCAACAGAATTAGGTATGCACGTGGAATATCTGATCGGTTCTATAAATTTGAAAAGATAGTGATATTTAATTATATTTTATCTGTTAAACATTTTTAAAGGAAAGCCGTGACGTTGTTACTGTGACTTCCGCACAGAGGGAAGTACAGTGAATTTTTTTTTCACATATCTGGATTGTCGAGAGTGCGTTCTTGAAAATCTAGATGTTCTTGAAAGTCTAGATGTCTGTTAATTGAGATAACTGTGTGGAATTTGATTAGGACTGTGATAAGTCCAGAGTTCGTGAAAAGTTCCTACGTCGAAATATTTGTGATGTTTAGTGCCTAATTATCTCTAATATTTAAAATATCTCGATTATTATTCGTTTAAAGTTTCAAATTTAAATAAAATGGTTTTTCCATGTTTAAATAAAGTCACTGTGTTTTTGGTTGACATTCGTGATATACCGTGTATACAAACACATTTTCTGACATTATTAATTAATAAATAATTAGACTGCGGATTTTATGCATTTCACAAAAACGGGCACGTACAATTTACAGCAGTGGACCTGTTAAATTATAATATTTAAGGACATCAATGTGTTAGTTTCAGCTTAATAGGATAATTAAAAAAACAATGTTTATTTGGCTCCTGCGACCTGCAGTCAACACGAACATTTTTTATTTTGCATAAAGATCCGCAGTCTATAAATAATCATTAGCCTGCCGATCTTTATGCAAATTAGAAATTTTCTACCTTGATTGGATCCATAGATTGGATCAACATAAAAATTGATTTCTTTTCTTCAATATGCTTACAAATTTGACAACCGTATAATAATAGTTCTAAATTTAGAAGAATTAGAAAGTTTACTTATAATAAATGCATAAAATCCGGAATGTAATTAGGATACATGCTTCGGCACTGGAATTTATTCGATCATTTCATTTCTTCTAACTTCCATAATTCTAAAACAAAGAACCGTTCATTTGATCATAATAAGTTTAGCGTTAAATAATCCACAAATTGTCCCAACTATTCGAAAGCTAATGAGATTAAAGAATCAAGAAAACGTGTAATTACCGTTAAGTTAAGAAGACGATACAATCACCTGATCACAAAGATGGACAACTGCCAGTGGAAGTTGATCCTTATTAGCTGTCTCCTATTGTTTCGTTTTAAGCTCGCAGGAAGTGTCGCGCATACTTGGTGCACGCGTTGCGTCCACGTGTAGGGGATCGATCGATCGATCAAAATTCGGTATACCCGATCGCATTACTGCTGGTTCGTTGCTTGATCGATGCTTTTTTTTTACCACGCTTATATTAGTTTGCCGTGTTGTTGTGTTCTATGCGTCAAATCTTGTAATCGAATTTTAAACCATTTCCCATAGTCTAATCTTGCTGAAATTTTGTATACACACTTGCTTCCGATGACAATATTTGCCGCCATACTCGTGGGATCAAAAATGAAAGTAAAAAAACAAACAAACAGACTTACTGTCGGACGAAAGACAAAGATTGAAACTGCTACGCAACGGAAAAGACGAGACAAAAAACGGGATAATAAATTATCTAATCAGGACACAATATTTTCCCTTTTACGAAAGATCTTGGTTGAAATGGTAATTAAAATCGAATACAAGATATGTGTGTAAAAACTAAAAAGTAGAAAATAAAATATATATAAAAAAAACTTTTTAAAAACCACGCTTATATTAAAATGCACTAAAAAGGAGAAAATAATTTTTTTCCTGGTTCTCCATAAAATACCGAATCCAGTTAAATGATTCATAATATTTTTCCCCAAAATTTTAAGCAATTAGTTCAAAATATGTTCTGTTATAAAATTCGTGTCGGAATAGATAGAAAAATTTAATATAAGTTTAAATAAAATCATCGCATCATTATTTATAGCCACTAATGTGATGATTTTATTTAAATTTATATTAAATTTTTCTATCTATTCCGACACGAATTTTATAACGGAAGAAATTTTGAACTAATTGCTTAAAATTTCGGGGAAAAATATTACTTATTTAACTGGATTCGGTATTTTATGGAGAACCAGGAATAAAATTATTTTCTCCTTTTTAGTGCATTTTAATATAAGCGTGGTTTTTAAAAAGTTTTTTTTATATATATTTTTTCATCTTAATCGAGACGATGCTGGTCTTCGACACATTCTGCAGACCGTTTTAAACTGTTCTTTCTCTTTTAAAGATTTTGATGATCGTATTCGAATCGGATCGTCCGATCGAGTTCGAGATCGTTTCATGCCGATTTTATGACTCGGGTTTTTGCGGTGTAAACCGGAAACTAGAAAACTGGTAAATGATCGTATAAACTTTGGTATGTTGATTCAATTTAATGGCCGCGTCCTCCAATTTATTTAAATTTATTCGTGTTTTCATCCTTTTCACGCTCGATTTTAATATTTAGGTGTAAGAAAGTCGCTCGCGTTAAATTCTTCATAACTTCACTTTCTCCCGTGCACTTTCTGTTTCATAGCTGAAAAATGGGTTTCGCTGTCAACGCATCCCACGATTAATGTCGCTTTTCCTTCGTTGCGAGTTGAATGAGTGAAACAAGCGTATTTTGAAAACACGAAAACAGAATTAGAATTCAAGAGTTCAAGAATGTAATTCTGTTTCTTGATAGATACCAATATTTTCCCAGCTAATCATTTCGACAGTAATAAACGAAACTTTTATTTTAGTTTTCGTTCGAACGACTCTATGCTTTCAAGATCTGAATTAAAGTAACTGTAGTTGCCTCGCGAACGTATAATTAGCGTTCTTATTCTCGTGGAATGACCAACGGATCCGTGAAATTTTTCTGATTAAAACGAGACCAAACACGATAGAATTGCGATTATATTTACTTGTCTAATAAGCGATGAAAGTTTCGAACGCAAAGAAGGACATCCTGTGGAAAGAAAGAAACGCGCAGAGTCGTAGCAGCCGACGTAGATCAAAAGTTCAGCGGTCAAAATTCGCTTCCAGGCCTCGCTGTTTAAATTTAAAGATCCGAATTTTTTAAATTTTCTATATAGGCCCACATAAAAAAGTAGTAAACTGCAACTTTTAGTATTTTTTCTACAATTCCGATTAATTGTAATTTTTGAAAAAATTTTTTTCACATTCTGTAGCAAACTAATTGCTCTAGCTTTCAAAAAAAATTCAAATCGTATAATACAATATTAAAAAAGTTTCTTTTTAAGAGTGTCCGAATATTAGTGGGAGTCACTGTAGATCATCCGCAAAATCGCCTAACCGTGCGGATTCGGGCTCGCGAACGAGTACCTGGATATGGGAACGGGGCTTGATCCTTATTAGTGGCCATTGTTTCTTTCCAGGAACAAAAGTGATCGTCCAGACCTGTGCGCCTCGAATATATTGTACACTTTCGTAGAACCGGTGTTTCGGTTCGCCTTACCGACTACAGAGGAAACTTCAGATTTCTTGCTTATGTTAGTGGCCCTTAGGTTAATACATACAGGGTGACCGTAAAAACCGAACTCAACTGTAGCTTGGTCAATTTCCATGAATGTGAAAGGATTCGAGAAATATAGCTTCGGAAGGTCTTTATTAACCCTTTGTAATTAATCTTCGACGAGGAATTAAATCTTTTATTACTAATTAGTAAAAGAAAGCGGAATTAATCTGCCTTTGAAGAAAGTTTACGATGGGAGGTAATAAACATAATTGAACAATCAATCTTTCTTCTGTATATTTGAAGTAATTACAGTTCAATTAAAATAATTTGTTCATTCTTTGATTATAAATATTCTATTTGGAATGTATTGATTTTTAATCGGGAAATGTTTTTATGGTGGTATATATATATATTTCTGATTCTTATTTATGTGGTACAAAATTTAAAAAGTTTGAGAACCCCTGCTATAATGTATTTGAATTTTTATTTTTGTTTCCCATTTCGTTTTGTAGGCATAAATTCACCAACACCAAATGTGGATACAATCTCCACACCATCACCGATCCGTTGGTTTCAAATGTTTCGAATTAGGTTTTTCCTTTCTTTTCTGCCACACTCTCACCCTTCCTTCACCGTCATAAATGTTGAAATTACTTTCATCCGCGAAAATAACAGTATCTCACCACTCACTTTCATTGAATACATAGTCATTTGCAAATTGAACACTCGTATTTCTATTGACCCCGTTAATGTATAGTTTTTCCTAGTTATCTTGTCATGATAGTCTTCAGATCTACAATGCACTCTTCATACGTTCTCTGTGTATATTGCAATCCAGTTCTTCGTTGACTTTCATAGTCATCTTTGGAATACTCAGTTGAAGATCCCTGTTAATTGTAAAAAACTGAGGAAGCTTTTTTGAAGAAAAAGAAAAATAATTATGAAAATTCAATATTAATGAGAATACAGTATTTAATTATTATAAAAATTTAATATATATATATTATTGAGGACAATATTAAATTATTATGAAAATTCAATATTATTGAGAATACAGTATTTAATTATTATAAAAATTTAATATATATATATATTATATTGAGGACAGTATTTAATTTATAAATAGATCTTTATAAATAAACTGCGGATTTTATGCATTTATGGCAAGAATGATTAAATGAAATATAAAACTGTGAAGACATTAAAAGAATGTAGGAAGATTATTAAAATATTTTCGACTTACAGAGATGATTAAACTTGTTTGTTTTTATTGCAGGGTTGTACAAAAAAGATCAGTTGTGTTTTCTTATTTGTGGAATCTCTACATCACTGGTTCTTAACCGGTGTTCCGCGAGCTTTTTGCAAGTGTTCCGCGAAATTCCGCGAAATATATTAAATATATATAATAATATATTTTCTAAAATATATTTATTTCTACGCGGGATGTTTTTGTTTGTTTTTTGGATCATTAATTTTGGTGTTCCGCAAATTTTTCATATAATGAAAAAGGTTAAGAACAACTGCTCTACGCCATACTTATTTTTTTATATAAAAAAATTCGCAGCAGTCTCCCACGTATATTTGAAGTCACTATCTCGCAAGAAAATGAAATTCCATGGCGACCATTGACTAATATCTAGTAAACTGTGTAGTACGATTATCGTGGATTGTTTAGCGTTATTCGTCGCACGTGTTACCTGCGCGAATGATCTATCGTTCGCGAGCAATGGCAATATTATTACAGCGCGTCGACTGGAACTTAAACGGCGTTCCTTTCGTTCCGTCTCTTTGTTACACGATGAAATTGATTTACGGGTATGCCATTTTAATTCGTCGTTTCTGGAAATCCACGTTTCAATTACTCTTGGCAGCAACAACATTTAATAGTGATGTATGGAAACGCCCACGTATACTAGAATCGAGATTTATGTACTCCTCAGTTTCTCTGCTGAGGTGTCTATAGTGATCATGCGTGTGCATTAGAAGCATGTTTCTAGAATTTTTAGCAATCAGATGTAATCTGCATTTTAAACCTAATTTACTGTATTTTAACTTCTTGCCGTTTCATTTTCTTTACAGTTGCAGCGATTAAAACGTCTTTATGCCCAAAAATGTCGCAGAAGAGAAAAGAAAATTTATATTTTTTGTATGGCTGCATTTATTTTAATGCTCAAATGTTGATTAAGAATTAATCAAATTTTATTTCAAATAAAAAGGAAGGTGTAACATTCATATTTATTAGGCTTTGTTTAAAATCTTTATGACGAGTCTGGCTCGTTAAAGTACGGCAAAGGGTTAACTCTCTCTCTCTAGTCTTCTTGTACCTACTGATTTGATATTTAAAACAGCTTTACTTTCCACGCTACAGGTGTAGTGGATTTTTAGTAAGATACATTGCCGAAAACATTTTTCTCCTTCAATTTCGGTAACTCTGTGCCACTTTAAAATTCAATTCCCTATTGGCTTCGTTAATTACGAACGTCGTTGTAATTAAAGCGAAAAAAGGTTCTGGTGCACTGCACGCGAGCTCAGTGTAGTTTTCATTAATTATTTATGGCACGTTAACACTAGGAAGATTGAATCTCTGAGCGATATAATGGCTTATATCTTATATAACCGTTTATTTCCGACATTTATTTTTAGGAATAATATATTTATGAATCATGATCATTCTTTCCATATCTATCTTGAAAATAAGGTACGAAATAATTTTGATTTTTAACATTCTTTACGAATTATCAGGTAGTAAGCCCTGATTAATTTCATGTAGCCAAATTAGCTATCTATTGATGTGGAAATATTTTCCCACGCTTGTACATAATACAAATTTTGCCACGATCAACATAAATACGATATAGTTTCCACTAATACGGATATTATGACACAAAGTGAAAGAATTATTTACTGAATCCAAAAGACAATGATGGTAGCACACATGAATGACGAATTAACTATGACAATCTCTTGGTATTTTACCACTTTTTACTTAACTCGCTTTCTTATCTGTCTGTTGGTTTGTTTCTTGGTTTGTCTGTTCGGTACAAATTTTGCGATTGATTTTAAACTAACTTCCCGACGAGCTAGAGACTTGAAACTTTAAACATAGCTCAGAACTGAATGACAATGCAATATTAACTTTTTTTCTTGTCTGTCTGTTCGTCTAATAACGGGTTATTAACGAAAAACGTTTAAGTTAAGAAGACTTAAGTGAACTATTCATGTATCAATTACCTATTGCATGCGCCCCATGTTTCTCGTTTTAAATCTTACAAGTATTTTTATAGCTATTAAAAATTCACAATCGCAAATTTTCAGGACTATCTGTACGGGCCTAGGAAAAATTATTTTATACTTTTCAGTCCGTCTTAAAAATGTGGTATATTAGAAATTTTTATTTATTTAAATTATTATTGCTATTATTAATAGCAATTATTAGCTTAATTATTAAGCTATAACGAATTATGTGATCATTTTCTGACCCTCTTTCAAGTGCGTAAATAACTTTGCAGTAATTTGTGGGTTCGAAAACTCTGTTATGTGGGGCACAAACCGTAATTTCTTGTGCAAATAAGAAAATGGAAAGTGATTGTAAGATGGCATAGTATATACAGACCACACTTTAGTTTCACCGGTTAGCGGGCTACGAAATTCCACGGGCGAGAAAAAGAGTCGGGGCATAAGAAACTGGTAAAAGACGAAGATACGATGATCAAATTATTATCAAGGCGACGATAATAATGTTGTGTGTAAATCGAAGACATTGTATCGACATGCAGGCCCTTCTCCCGCCATGAAATTTCACCTTTGTGCGAAGAAAATCGATTGGACGTCGTTTCAGTCGTTATCGTGCCACGAGTGTCGAGAGCAGCGACGTGAATGGCACGAAGAAACGGTACTCCCTCGTTGCTTTTTTCTGTTCTTCCTTTTTTATCGGGGGAAGCTCGAAAAATCTTTCTCGCCGATGCGCGCATTGCTCTGCTCAAGCGGAATGAGAACTCGAGCCCGGAGAAAGTATACACGCGGCGTGCGGGGCCTTTTACCTTCTGAAATATTCGCCGGGCGAAATAAAATAAAAATTGAAATTGACGCGTAATTACACGTACGTGGTGTTAAGGAACGTGCCTGCGTTGCATCAACCCGTGTACATACATTCTGCCAGCACGTATCTCGGCGCGCTGGCAGAAGCGATATCTTTTTCGAACATTTTTATTTCCGACCCGCGGAAAACCAGTTACACGCCTGCGAGACGGAATGTTATTACGTTTCATTATTTTCATCCATTACCTCGACACTGTCGAGCCGTTTTATTCCGTGAAATATGTGAATCCAAAAAGTATTTGAACATTAAATTTCTGTCGATACTCAAACTGTGATCGCTTCGTTAAAAAAAATGGTACAATGATAAAACCGATCTCATTTTATTAAAGTTTGAACCCAGAATTGCCAGATGAGAATAAGATTAGAACGATGGAACTTCTCAAAGATTTCGATATACAGGGTGTCTCAGCTGAAGGAGGCCACCTACATATCTCCTTT